>CM038705.1:35121856-35664356 GCA_021613375.1 Megaleporinus macrocephalus
CAAAAACATCCCACTGATGAGATGTCAAAGTAAATGCAAAGTCTTCGTCACACCTGAACCTGTCGTTTTTCTCATTTTCTTTTAAGTGGTAGTTCAGACGAACATGAGGAACAAGCAGTCGAGAGTAATTTCATTAACATGTGACTCCTTTGTTCAGCGCTGCCTCTCATTGAATTCCATCCATGGTCTTGATTGCTGTACTTACAGACGCTGATTGTGGGGGTACAGCTGATGGAGGCGGGAGGGTTTGTTGGCTTTGTTTCCATAGATATGGGATGTTGCTAGGCAGCAGACGGGATGCTATGGAAGCCAAGCGAGGCAGAGCAGCAGGTCACTGCAGAGAGGAGAATCTGCACCCACACACCTTTCATCTGGACTAACACACTCAGGAGATAGAGAGATGAGAGAGACCGAGAGCATGAGAGTGTGAGAAAGAGTGATAGTGAGAGAGAGTGAAAGACAGTGGGATTGCAGCACCATTAAAACTGTGGAACAATATGTGTGACAGAAAATAACGACAGTTATTAATGAGGGAAACAAAACAAGTGAGAGAGGGAGAGAGAGAGAGAAAAAGAGAGAGAGAAAGAGATAAGAAAGGAGAGAAAGAGAGAGAGTTGTTATTATATAGATGATTAAAACAAAGACATGTGCCTCAATACATATGACAACAAAAAAGGACATAGAGAGACTGTGCCTGCATGTGAATGACAATTCATAATGAGAGAGAGAGAGAGAGAGAGAGAGAGAGAATGAGAACAAGAAAGAGAGAGACAAAGAAACGAATGCTATTATTGTTACTATGTCAACAATGTTGTCATAATATCGTTGCTGTCCAAAGAAAAACAAGTATTTTCAAAATAGTGACTTTACAGGAGAGAACAAAAACATTCTTAACTTTAATGTGAGAGAATATGAAGAGGTTTTATTCCAAAGGATTTTGGAGCATTTCTATTGTTCTATTCATCATAAAACTTTTACAGGACATGAACAGCAGCTGCTGTGTTTAAATGATATAGAAAAATGAAAACCAACAAACATGGAGGTACTGTTTTCCTTCGGAACAGTAATGCCATGTTACAATACAATAATACAGGTGAATGGCACAATGCATAACAAAATAATGAATTAATAAATTACTAATGAATTACTAATGAGAAAATGCAAACTTGAAAGACAAATATTATTAAATGTTTATATTATTATATTTATATTTATAAAATTGCTAGGATTTTGACAAGGTGTACTTGGTGGTCGGTAATGTGTTGCTAGGTGGTTGCTACGGTATAAGGTTTGGTTGCTAAGGTGTTGATGTGGTGTCCAGGGTGTTTAAAGAAGGGGCTGCTAAGGTGTCACTAAGTGGTTGCTAGGTGTTATCTGTGGGCTGAACTAGTGATAAAAAAGCACCACATAGAAAAAAGTTATTTCGAATTTGAATCAGATTCTGAGCTATACTTATCTTTACCTCTCTATATGTCTAATCCACAGTAATGCTAACCAGCTCTCCTCCATGTGGTGCTTTTTCATTACTCATTCCTGTTGATAGCTGTAGATTAGACATAGAAAGGAATGTACAGTGGCAAGAAAAAGTATGTGAATCTTTTAGAAATGTATGCTTTTCTGCATTAATTTGTCTTACAATGTGATCGGATCTTCATACTAACCTAATATAATAACACAAAAAATATATGATCTTGCACATCTTTATTGAACACAATCAACATTCGAAGTGGTAGTGGAAAAAGTAAGTGAACCCTTGGAATTAATAGCTGGTTGACCCCCCTTTGGCAGCAATAACCCCAACCAGGCACTTCCTGTAACTGTGGATCAGACCTGCACATCATTCAGGAGGAATTTTAGCCGGTTCTTCCTAGCAGAACTGCTCATGTCTCATGTGTATGGCTCTTTTTTAAGTCAATCCATAGCATCTCTATAGGGTTGACGTCTTTGAAGAGTTGAACCCATTCTGTTGTGGACTTGCTCCTGTGTTTACAGAGTTTTAGCTGACGTACAGACAGTCTCACATTATCCTGTAGAATTTTTTTATACACTTGTAAATTCATCCTCCCCTCAATGAGTATAAGCTTGCCAGGCCCTGATTCAGCAAAGCAGGCTCAAATCAACTTCACGGTTGGCTTTTTTACGCCAGATGTAGCGTTGTGTGTTTTTTCCAAATAGTTCAGTCTTAGTTTTGTCTGTGCACAAAACATTTTGCCAGTATGTGCAGTGTCAGTATGCTCTTTCGTAAACTTCAGGCGTGCAGCAATGTTCTTTTTAGTAAGCAGTGGCTTCCTTCGTGTTGTCCTGTCATAGACAACCTGCTTGTTTAAGGTTTTATGGACTGTAGGCTCATGAACATAGATGTTAGCCTATACCAACAACGCCTTCAAATTTTGGCTGTCACTCAGGGTCATTCCTTTACCTCATTGGTGAGTCTCCTTTGTGCTCTTGGGGTAATTTTGACTGGGTGCCCACTTCTTGGCAGAGTAGCCATAGTCCCAAATAATTTCCATTTGTGGATTGTTTGCCTTACTGTAGACCGGTAAATTTCTAAAGTCTTTGAGATCACTTTGTAGCCTTTTCCCGCTTGTGTTTGAGATCCTCTAAAAGCTCTTTTTGGCCAGGCATGGCTCACATATGTGTATCTTTCTTGTGCAGAGTGAACTCTAAAAGTTTATGTGCTTTTTATCAGTCAACGTAGCTGCAGTCCACACCTCCAAACTCATTTTCTTAACAACACTCCAGGTAGGCTAAGACCGGACTCCAATTAGCTTTTCTGAAGTCATTAACTCAAGGGTTCACATACTTTATCCACTAGCACTATCAGGTTTTTATGGTTGTTCTCAATGAAGACCTGCAGGATAATATTTTTTGTGGTATTATTTTGGACACATTATCTTTCTCAATACTCTTGACTTGGATGAGGATCAGATCAAATGTTGCAGAAAACATAACATTCCAAAAGGTTCACATACTTTTTCTTGCCACTGTAGGTCATTATGGCTGTCACATAAAGGAGTGAAGATTAGTATGGCTGCAGATTAGACACACAGAGAAGTGAGTGTCAGTATGGCTGCGGATTAGACACACAGAGGGGTCAGGAAAGGTATGGCTGTGGATTAGACATATTGAGGGTGAGGGTAAGTAACTCTGGATTTGACACATAGAGGAGAGAGGGTCAGTATGACTAGACACACAGAGAGGTGAGGGTCAGTATGACTAGATTAGACACAGAGGAGTAAGAGTTGGTTTGGCTGTTGATTAGATACATAGAGGAGTGAGTGTCAGTATGGCTGTAGATTAGACACATAGAAGAGTGAGTGTCAGTATGGCTGTGGATTAGACACATAGAGGAGAGAGGGTCAGTGTGACGACACACAGAGAGGTGAGGGTCAGTATGACTAGATTAGACACATAGAGGAGTAAGAGTTGGTTTGGCTGTTGATTAGATACATAGAGGAGTGAGTGTCAGTATGGCTGTAGATTAGACACATAGAGGAGTGAGTGTCAGTATGGCTGTAGATTAGACACATAGAATAGTTAGGGTCAGTATGGCTGTGGATTAGACACATAGAGGAGTGAGTGTCTGTATGGCTGTAGATTAGACACATAGAATAGTTAGGGTCAGTATGGCTGTGGATTAGACACATAGAGGAGTGAGTGTCAGTATGGCTGTAGATTAGACACATAGAATAGTTAGGGTCAGTATGGCTGTGGATTAGACTCATAGAGGAGTGAGTGTCAGTATGGCTGTAGATTAGACACATAGAATAGTTAGGGTCAGTATGGCTGTGGATTAGACTCATAGAGGAGTGAGTGTCAGTATGGCTGTAGATTAGACACATATAATAGTTAAGGTCAGTATGGCTGTGGATTAGACACATAGAGGAGTGAGTGTCTGTATGGCTGTAGATTAGACACATAGAGTAGTTAGGGTCAGTATGGCTGTGGATTAGACACATAGAGGAGTGAGTGTCAGTATGGCTGTAGATTAGACACATAGAGGAGTTAGGGTCAGTATGGCTGTGGATTAGACACATAGAGGAGTGAGTGTCTGTATGGCTGTAGATTAGACACATAGAGTAGTTAGGGTCAGTATGGCTGTGGATTAGACACATAGAGTAGTTAGGGTCAGTATGGCTGTAGATTAGACACATAGAGGAGTTAGGGTCAGTATGGCTGTAGATTAGACACATAGAGGAGTTAGGGTCAGTATGGCTGTGGATTAGACACATAGAGGAGTGTGGGCTGTAGTTTAGAGTTTGAGATCTGCCCTGAGGGAGCACATGCAGCTTGCTGACCATCAAGCAACGGAAACAATAGGGCTTGTGTGGAGGTAAAAAAAAAACGGCAAACAGCAAGAATGGTGTGGGTTAGAACAGCACCAAATGCTCAGGGGGCAATTAAGCAAAAATATAGAAGTTCTAACTGGATAAAAACTTAATTTTAAAGACTGCATGCTGGATCAAAAAGCATAGGATTCCTGATCAGACCGTATATTGGATTGAGTTGGAACTGAGTCGATATCTCAAAAACTGTGGGATGAGTTAGCAGCATTAACAGAAGAAGAGGAAGGTAGAACAGGACAACATGTTAGGCAACAATCACTAATAAGAGAATGCAGACGAGAGAGAAAGAGAAAGAGAGAGAGATGGAAGTGTTATAATACAGCTGAGTAAAAGAAACGCAATCATGGAGATACTGTAGAATCTGACCCATTTTCATTCTCTGAGGAGCAGATTTGGAGCAGATGTTCTAGCACACACAGAGTGTCAGGCTGGAGGCTCATGGTAGCCCATCACACTGCAATCACATAACCTCAGATCTGGGTCGAACCAAAACCAAAATCAACCTAGTGCCTCTGACACGTCTCTGGACTAAGTGGAGCAGTAAACAGTTTACACTGAATCCTAAGCTAAGGTGTGAATATACATTTTGACTCAGTGTAAACTGCTAGTACAGGTTTTAAAAGAGAAATGGTCTGCATTTAAATGGTGCTTTACCTTCGTTCCCAATATTGTGTGAGATTGTAAAATAATGATGGGCAATATATAAAAAATACAAGTGTACTGTAATGTTGCTTTTCAGTTTAAGTTATAAAGATATATTTGATAGATAATGAGCATTATTACCATGATATAAAGCCTCTGATGTGTTAGTTAAAATAGACTAGCAGTACTAAAAAAGCCTGGTCTCATTATATTAACTTAATATTCAATATTGTGATATCATGTTATATCTGTGAAATATCATGACATTGAATTTGTTCTACTTTGTCCAACATTATTAGGCATAGTGACTTTAACTTTATTTATTTCTTGACTGTTATTTTTCCTGATACTGTTAATCTATAATTATATTAATCTGATTAAACATATGTGCTGCTTTTCTGGTACTGCATCTTTTGTAAATTTACCCTTCTGAAGCAGGATGTTATAGTATTTATCATCTTGAATACCATACCCACTTTGCGTATCATGTTTATTCTCATCTGCAGAGGAGTTTCTGTGGCCGGATGCTGTCCAGCACACTGCCTGCTTGTAGGAAGTGAGTGATCTAAGAGAGAGGGCAACAGGGAGCCCATCTGCTTGCATTAAATCTCTTCCACAAAACCCCCAGTACATAAGCTCCTTACATAAAGAATAAAACAGTGAGTAATCTCTTTCTCTCCCTCTCTCCAGTCCACTCTGTCCTCCACCTCCTTCATTACCTTAATTCATGTTCTCGTTCCCTGTAATGTTTTCAGTGCACAAGATGACAAAAGCCACCCTTGCTAATAAGACACACGTAACACAGGCCTACAACTTCATTATTTGAGATGTGATAGCCTATCAATAAACTATATTCTTCTGACTATAATGATGGGTCGCTTGCATTACGGAGCAGTGCGGTTTTAAAGAAAAATGAAAGCATGAATTTTGAATACGGTACTGCAGCTTTAAATGCCACTTCAATGACCACTCGGCTCAGACAGTGACGTAGCCAGTTGGTGGGGGCGGGGGGAGGAATGGGGCAAAAGAAATCACATAATTTGTCCGGTAGCCTGTACTGTAACTTTTAATCTATTTCTACGCGCGTTTGTTAGAAAAGTATACGAATCGCGTCTGTCCGGTCAGGACGATCGAGAGAAGATCTGCGTGAAGTCATCACTTGCCTCAGTGCTGGCAACTCGCGTGTTTTAATTTTTCGACCGCATCACTCCCTTTCGCTCTGTAAATACAGTATCCCTCCACAGCAGCGAGATAGTGCTTTGCGTCATTTTCCTTCAGCACGCCTGTATTTGTTTTCCTTATTACCTCTAAAATATTAAAACATCATTGACTTCTCAAACGAGCGATTTTTTATGTTTATATTTAAATATCGGATTAACCGCACAGCAAATAGTAGTTAACATCGCACCCATTTATTCTATCTCTTATTTCTTAAAATCAACTAAATCGACTATTTCAGCGTATTTGTGCACATGGGGTTTGCTGCGTTTGATGTCGCTGTTCCGTTGTCGGATATATTTACGATGTTCACAAAGCAGAAACCACACAATATACACACACTGTATTTACAGCATACATAAAAGTGTGTGCCTACGTGGACATTAGTTGTTAAAAACTGTGTGAAGTTTCTTGTCTTCTTCTAAAAACAAATACACACGCACAGAGGCGGATGAATACAGGTAGCTAAAGCTCCAGCATGATCTCTCAAGTCCTTCCTATTTCACCTTAAACCCTCGCCTACCGACTTTGCCTTTGCAAGTATGAGGAACGATTCTTTGGACGTGATTGGTTGACGGAGATTAAAGCCCGCCTCCTATTGGCTACCCGCATGTCAATCATACAGCAACGCCAATCATGGTAGATAGGACACCTTGTACACTGTATCATTTGGCTGAGCAAAGCTAGCTAAACAATTATCTGGAGCACCAAGGGGAAAGAATTTAGTAATTGGTGCTAACGTCGGGTGTTTTCGTTTTGTCGACGCTTTTGGTCGTCGTGTTTTTCCCTCTTACGAGTGTATCCAGGTCGTAGGAAACCTCTTCGCTGCCTTACAGATGTGGATACAGTAGCGACTCTGGGTAAGTGTCTTCGGCTAACCAGGCAGTGGGCGCTAGCCTGGTATACAGCTAGATTAGCTCCCAGTGCTAGCTCCGCTTCTGTTTCTGAGAATAACATTTGCTGCTTTCCGTTTTGTGTGTTTAACGAAGCTACCCGTATGTGTTCTGTCGCTGCAAATCATTTCTCCGGTGTTCTGCTGGAATGGATATCAGCCCAAAATGGAGGACTAGCTAGCTAGCTGTGTGGCTAACTTCTCTCGCTCGGTGTCGGCATCGCATCGCTTTTCTTTCATGTTGCCTGCTGTCAAGGGTACCTGGCCGAGTGTTCAAAGACAGCAGCGGCGGATAGTTTACCACAAGCGCGGGTTTCGTCGACGGATATTTGTAAGCAGGGCGCGATGAACTCCGTCATTTGAAGGTTTGAAACCAAAACGCAGGCTGTGTTGTCTTTTCTGGTGCGCAACGGCAGCAGACAGACACTCCGAATGTCAGATTTGCTGTACAGACCTGTCAACATGATTTGGCTGTCGTTCGCCCCCCCCCCCCCCCCCCCAGTATGTTCATCTTCTCAGTGTTCACTCAATTCTGAACCGAGCTGTACTGTTATGTCTGCGTTCTTTTGTTACACACCACTCTTATTTCAACAGAGAGCGTTTTAAAGAGCTCCTGTCAGTTTCACACCAGTGTGTCCAGGCGAAAGCAGCGGAGATGTTAAGCTTGGTTGAAGCAACTGGCAGGACACCTTTTAACAAATCCATGCCAAAAGTTGGTGGTGCCTACGCAGTGCAGTCACACCACCAAACTATCAGGGTTATGCAACAACATGTGCTTTTTTATAGTTTTGATTTCTGAAGAGCTTGTTTAAAAAAAAGAAAATCGTTCTATGTCGACTAATAAACCCAGTCGAACTGTTTTTGTGTGCTAGTTGTAAAATGCTGTGTGCTCTCGCTGCTTCATAACTGCTTTTCTGTTATTATTAACTTGCTTGACCCATCTCAAACCCTCCCCACCACCATGGTTTGTCTGGTCCGAGGTGGTACTATTGACAAAACTTTGACCCACATATCTTTTATCTGTTGATATAGTTATTTATTTATTTTTTTGCCCATTATGAGACAAGCCCCTCGGTCATGCAGTCAGGTAGTGTGTGTCGTGATTCGCAGCAGGGTGTCACATGGCGGAAGCTTTGTCCCTAGAGCCGCAATCCAGTTACTGGCACCCCACCTGGGGTGCTGAAGAGAGATAGAGATCGCACTCAGATCCGGCGCTCTTCGCTGCCTACGAGCTTGTCTTTGATGTGTTCGGCTGTTTCTGGTGTCCAAAAAGTTCAGCAGTAACAATGTCTGACCCTGTTGAGGACGAGCGGTCCTTGATAATGGTATGTCTGAGAATCAGATGCTGTAGGATTGATCATAGCGTCAACAGGAGAACACGTTGAAATGTCTAAGTAGTTTTGCGCAGTGTTTTTGCCAGGGCCAGTCTACAGTACACAGACCTTAAAAGCTCTGGACATTGGCATGTAGCCTAGGCAGGAAGACATCACACAAAAGTGCTTGATTTACCAAAACATCAGTGATTCATTGCTGACAGAGTCTGGCAAACAGCTGGTGTTAATGCCGTTTCCGTTAATAGCCTAATTTATGGTTTTTCCCTATCTATGCTGTGTCACGACATACTGGTTAAAAACATGCTGGCTCTACTTTTGTCTGTTGCTGTTTAGTGAAGAATTGAGCGAGACATTCCCTTTTTCCAATTAAAGTCAACAGTATTGTGTTTGTAAGGCCACAAAGCCAAATGAAGGCCAGAATGGCTAAAATCTAAATGATAGTCATCTCTGAACCCCTGCTGATGCCTGTTTATTTGTTTATGTGTTTATGTTAGAGGACCTCTGCTCTCTTTGAAAGCAAGAAGTGAAATGGTTTGTTCTGATGAGTGTAAAGTTTTTGTCGTACTGTTTTAATTAGACAGCATAGTTCTTAGTTAGACAGGACACAACTGTAAGCCTCTGCTTTCTCTGTTGTTGATATGGTCCGTACAAAGGTGTCCATTTTAAGGCATCGTCAGAACGCAGCATTTCAGACATCAAAATACAACCTCAGGTCTCGGGAAAATCGCATTAGTGAGTTCATTACTCAGCTCTCGTCACATCAGGTGAGTCGTGCCATTTCAAACAGCCTCGAGCGGAATGGCTTCAGAGAAGTAGAAGTTAAGCGGCCTCAGATGCCCGCTTCTTGTGACATTCATAAATCCTTTATTTCTCATTGGATAATTATAATTTCATGGCCAAACCAAATATCAAAATAAGATATGAGCACAGCAGCACTTTTATTGTTTTCTTATTATATTCTTATGATATTGTATTAAGATTAAGCTTCAACTCTCATGTGGAGTAAAACTCACTTTACTGCAAGGTGCAATCTCAAAATTACCTAAAGGGGAAAAGAGTTGCTGTTATTGTTTAATTTTATGAACTGTTGCCATTTTTACTATTCTATATCAATTTTTTATTACTAAGCCTGTAAAATGTGCCACATTTACTAAAACAGCTACAAATGTGACTATCAAGATTGAATATGGACGCAATTCTAAATTCCACATATTTCATTGTTAATATTTGAAATCCATTCACACGTCTCAGTTGTGTGATTCCATCCTTGTTCTCTGCATCGCTGAAACCATTGAGCTCTAAGTACATTGTTTTGTACAACACTTACGTTGCTGTTATGGGACTAGCCAGGTGCTTATAATGAAACTGTTATCAGTTTCACAGTAAACCATGGAAAATTCCTGATGATTAATATTGACCATTCAAAATTAAATTATAAGTCATATCTGTGGTCGATTACTGCACTTAAAAAACCTTGTTTAAAAAAAAAACTTTAAATGCTGTCAGTATCAATGAAAGTTAGCAACCGTCTCGCTGACACAGCATGCACCGTGGCTTTGTTGTGTGTCATGGGAAACATGGCAAAAGCCAGCAACAGCACTCTGGAGATTTTCTAAGAGAAGTAAGTAATTAAGTTTTGGTTTTTGGAAGAATGCAGAGGGAAACTTTAAGTCTCGTTATCACTTTGTGAACAACACCCACTTCTTTATATATACTACCAAATATGTTCTGACGAATTGCGCTACCTTGTTAAAATGTTCTACCATAGTGCATAATTACATGAAGCACTCTACATAAAATTGAATTCAAGTAGCTTAAGCCACCTTAATAAAACAAGCCTGCTGACTTTAAAATTTGCATGAAGTTCAAGTCAGCTTCTTAGTCACCAGTTTCCTTTTCAGATTTTCCTGTTCCACCTTAAATGACATAGCAGTTTTTATAATGCCTTGAGTGACGGGATGTAACTGCAACACCATTTATGGTGGAAATATAAAATAGAAAGCCGACTTGAGCCTTGCATTAAAGCTAGGATAGGATAGTTTGATAGTCCAAATGTCAAACACATATAAGAACAAGAATATATTTAATATATACATATAAGGTGTATATAAAACAAATAACATAACAAAAAGTATATTAATTAAGAATTCTGATTTTTAAGCAGGGATGTATTGGTCATAAAATATACTTCATTAACATTCAAAACAATACACTCTCATTTTTGAACTTTTTGAACCTTTCATTGCTACACGGCGCCACTTGTGGCGTTAATGCCTATTTGACATTGTCTTCATATGTTTACATGACATATTGGCCGTGTTATTAGTATAATATTTGTACAAACAAAAGTGCATAGTGCTGCTAATTGTATTAGTGTGTTTCACTATAAAATTTAAAAAATAAAATGATTTCAGTTTGTGTATCAGTCCTTTTAAAACGTTCTCAGCACATTTTAACGATACTGCTGTAATAATGATAACAGATTTATTTGGGCACCGTAAATGTGGAACTGAATTTTCGTGCTCATTCATCTTAACCGGGGACCCATTTCCATATGTATTTTCTCTTTCACTGCATTTATTCGAATATCCGTTCATGATCTCATTTACATTCATGAATATCAGTGTTAGTCAGAATGAGCATCCATGGTGGTTTAACTAGCTCACCTTCAGCAGAACTTTTGAAACTTGCCAGAGATTCCCTGGCTGGTAGCTGTAGCGCCATCTGGTGAATACATTCTCTGCAGTGTAGCTGTTTAACGCTGTCTTAGTTTGCCCTTTCTACTTCAAAATGGCCTCTGTCTCTGTATGAGTTGTGCTGCGGGTGGATTAAGGCTGCTGCTCCTCGGTGAGAGCAGAATCCTCCTTACCATCACTAATCTCTCCTCTAGCAAGCTCTTAATTGAGCCATCATCAGCTGATCCAGGGGTTAAACATCAATTAAGATAATGAGCAGAGTGCAGCGTGTAGGACTAGAGCATACTGCGCTGTCAGTGAGGAGGATGGTTGTGGAGGTAAGCATACATGCTGAGATTTTGACTAGAGGACTAGAGGTGGCCTGTGTTTCACCATTTGAATGATGTGCAACAGAGTTGACTTTGTTTAAGAGCATGCCAGTATGAAATTAGAATTTGACATTAGTTTGTCGTAAACTTCTTTAGAGTTGACTTTTTCGAACACCGTTGTACAGTGACGGCAGGTAGGAATCAGTAGGTACTCTATTGTTTATTATGGTATCTCTTTGTTTTGATAAAGACAGGTAACGCTTTTATAATAGATGGATTTCAGAAATGAGGAACCCCAAATGTATCTGATTTCTGTGAATGTTTAATTCTTGCATACCTGACTAGCCTTGTGAATGTGTTCTTTGTTACACCAGTTTGAGTAGAAATTGAGCAATCTATATCTACAGATACTTGAAAATTGGTACTTAAAATTGCAGTGATATCTGTGTATGTCTAGGGTTTGATTTATTACTGGAGTGTGGTCGCAGCTGCTTTCCTTCTGAGAGGAAAGACTTCATTCTGCTCTTAGGACTGGACGTTTGTGCTTAGAGTCATGAAGTACATTTGCAAGATAAACAAAGCTCTAAATGAAGGATCTATTAATAGATTAATAATCTATATTAGATGCATGTTTTATATTATGAAAAAGCTAAAATACTGAATGCATAATTAAATTGCCTAGCTGCAAGGTAAGCACTTGATTGAGTACCTCATTACTGAATGAAGTGAAAATATGGAACGCGAACATCTGTCAAGATTGGATTTTCACTCTAGTTTTTAAGACGCCTTTTTTCTTTAATTAGCGGAGTAAGTGTGGAGTAAATTAGTAACATAAGCAGTGTTGCTATCTCAAATATTTGTATTTTTGCATGTGTTGACACATTTTGACATTCTGATAGGATAGAGGGGGAATAGAAATAAATAATATTATAAATGTGTATTTTTTAAAACATTAAAAATATTGTTTTAAGAATTAATCATGTATTCTTATTTAAAAATCATAACTGTGTCTTTCCTCATTAGATCACTCATGCTAATACTAAATCATGGTATTAACCTTTTGTATAGCTTCTTGATAAATCTGAAAAAAAGTAATAACATTAACAATAGTTAGAAATGGCGCAATACAACTACTTCTTTTACTGTACTGATACTGAAACCTCGAGTATTGGTCAACACTAATCCAGTATTTTATGGCGTGTTCCATCTGAACTGTAAAGTCGGAATTTCTGAGCAACTGGAATGGTTTGGATTTGCAAATTTCTATGTAATGTGTGGTTATTGTCTAGTATTGTTAGCATTGGCCTATGGCTAATGGCTAACCTGGCTAGTGACCAAACTGGCTGTATTTCAAAGAGCAGGTGCAACAAAGGTTTTCTTGGAGATGTCCAATTTTGTTTTCCCAGTGCTTTACTGATACATGATCAATTTAGATGTGAAGTCATTCCAAGCTCTGACATTTAACTTCCAAGCTAAACGCAACTCACCGCAACTACTGAACTTCAGTAGCTGGGCGCTATTTTTAATTGAAGTACTTAAGATGAATAATTAGAAGTGAACTAAACTACCCAAACACTCTTCTACCATACAGGACTAAATTCACATCACAGTGTGATCATGTGCATTTTCCATATAGATTTGTTACAAGGATGGATCATCAGAGTTCTTTCTTTTTTCCTTTTTCATTGCCGATTTAGCATTATGTACTGATATGTCATCTATAATAATAATAATAATAATAATAATAATAATAACAGATGGCGAGCGTGGAGAAAGAAAGCCCTAAATTTAGAGCTAACACAAGCATTTGTTTTGATCGAACCACATCTTCCAAACAGCTCGCAGGCAGTGTCATATAACAGTGTTTGTTGAAGTGCAAGATGAAAACCACTGCTTTTGCAGAGAAACAAATTTTAAGCACCCGGAGTTTGCTATGCTGTTGACCACATGAAACTTTACTGTTGGTCACAATCACGGGTATGCCTGATGTGAAGAGTGTGATGAATAAATATATATAAACACATAATATAAAAACACAATTGCTGCTTAGAGGAACTATGGTGAGGTGTATTTGATGCTTTAGACCTGCTTTGCTGCCACTGGTCCTGGTGCCCCTATCAGAAACAGCAGCGTCATGAATTCTCAAAACGACCAGCAAATGAGGGCCAAAAACATGGTTGCTCCTTTGATGAGCCAGAGTTTTGGCTGAAGATGAATCTTTCAGCGTAAAATAATCCAAGCCACACTTCTGTCTCAGAACAGACTTACAGGACTAAAAAACAGGCATCTACGTTCCTTTACTTGAACTTTATTGGTAAACATCGATTGAGTTGAACAGGGCTGTCTATGGGTGCTAAGTTCCCAATCCAGTGAGGTTCCATGTTGCTCCATGACAATTCCCAGAATGATTAAACCCATGAAAAATTGTTTATTTTATTTTAGAAATATTGTTTATTATCAAGGACCAACACTTGTAATATTTTGTATGTGTATTTGAAATATATGCTAAATGAATATATCAAGCATGAGTATTTGCACAATGAGGGCATTGTGTATATTATTTATTTATTTATTTGTTTGTTTAGGTTAAGATAAATTAGAGATGATGAACTTTTATTTCTAGGGGTTTTAATCATCATTATAAGTATTTACACTGATAAGCCACCTCCTTGTTTCTAACCCTTGCTTCACTTACCAAATAGGTTCACATTGTAGTTCTACCATTACAGACTGTAACCAGCCCCTCTGTTTCCCTGTATACTTTGTTAGCAGATATTATTTGAGTGATGAATCATTCTCAGTAATGCACTGACACAGTGTGTGTGTGTTGTGCTGGTGCGAGTGGCTTAGACACAGCAGAACTGCTAGAGTATATAAACACTCTGTCCACTCACTTTCCAACACTCCTACGTTATTGGTCCACTTTATAGATGTAAAGTCAGAGATGACAGCTCATCTGTTGCTGCATAGTCTATGTTGGTCATCCTCTGTGGTTGTTTTTTTAATCAGTGGTCACAGGACGCTGATCATTTCAAACAAAGGTGTTAAAACAAAAAAAAAAACTCCCAACAGCACCGCTGTATCTGATCCACTTGTAACAACACAACACTACCACACCACCACCACCATGTCAGTGCAGTACTGAGAATCATCCCCCAACCAAATAATACCCGCTCTGTGGTGGTCTTGATCATTTAAAGAACAAAGTAAAAGTGGGCTAACAAAGTATGCAGAGAAACAGATGGGCTACAGTTTATAATTGTAATACTAATTGCGTATCCATGTTGAGTGGAGTTGCTAAAATGGACAGTGAGTGTAGAAAGAGGTGGTTTTAATGTTCTGGCTGATCTGTGTTTGTGTTTAATATGCTCTTTCTTCTGTTACTGATTGGTCTTTGCTGTAAAAGTGGGACTCCACTCTAAGTGAATGACAGCACATGAGAAGTTCAGACAGGCAGTCCTTCTATTGTCGCTGTCGCTCACGGGTTGAAGCAGGATGGCAGGCTGGCATTTGAGTACTGGCAGGGTAAGACATGTCACTTATGACAGAGAAGAGAGGGACTAACGGGGTTACAGTGGCGTGAGAGCAGGGGTTGGCGATGTCTCCTGCACAGCTGAAACAGCAAGTGCTCTGGCCAAGCGCTGAAACCCTACACTCCACCCCTCTTTCTCTCTCTCTCTTTCTCTTTCTCTCTCTCTCTCTCTCTCTCTCTCTCTCTCTCTATCCTTACTCTCTTTTTCTTTGATCTAAGACCTTGCTAATTTTCTCTCTTTCCTGCGTCCCCCCACCTGCTCCCTACACTCTTCTTTGTGGAGCGCTAGGCGCATATTGTACCATTTTTATCATTCTCTCTTTATGGTTTTGTAGCTGCGCAACTGCAGTAGATGGCCATCTGCACACACTGTCTCCAGCACAATGTAGTGGACTTGCTGGCTGGCCTCTTCTCTTTGCTTGTGATGCAGGCAATATAGAGAGCTGGGAAGTATGCCAGGGACAAAGGAGGGAGCGAAGAAAAATCCCCCTTTTTTCCTTCTGGAGTGACATACTTTGTTCTGTTTTTGTGTGCGGTTGGGTTGTGTGTGTGTGTGTGTGTGCGCGTGCGCTTTCTCATGTGAGCATGGATGCTTGTTTGTGAGGGTGGCATTAAAGCAATTTGAGCATGAGTAACAGCTACAAGAAGTCTGATTCCAGTGCATAATTATAGTGATTTTTTGTTTTATCTGAAATGGTGACTTTACAGGAGAGCATCCTTAACTTTGAATGAGTTAATGGATTAAAAAAAAAAATCAAAGATATAGTAATAAAAAAAAAAAAAAACAAAGATACAAGGTCTTGTTCTGACCGTGACAATACGTGTGTGTGTTTGTGTGTGTGACCTTGAAAATTTCAGCGGTGTGTCTTGCCAGTAAATTCCTTATATAACCATATAATAAATACAAAAATTAGTTAAGATTAGTAAGTGGATCACAATTTTGGTTCCTGATTTTTGGAGAATGGTTTTGTTAAATTCAATGGTGTTGCAGCTGATGTAATTAAGAGCTGATTGGCTAAGTAGGCATGCTGGGCTTCATCGCAGTTGCATCATAGTCTACAAAAAATGTAATAGATGATAACGTTGTGTATGATTAACACTTAGATATATATTGTATATATTAGATATGTTATTAATCAATTCAAAAAATATTGGTAATGCAATCAGACCAACAGGTTGACAAAATGTGGAAACACCTTTTTTAATATGTAATGTTTCATGGATTTGCCTTCACTGGTTTTGAGAGGTGATTTGTAGATTTGCAAAATACCAGAGCAGTCTTTGGCACCCTCTGGATGCTCCTAGTATTGCGTAATGTGTGCTTTTACTACTGTGTATACATTGAAAGGCATTAACTATAATGATAACGAATACTGACCTTTGTTAACTAGAATATAATTGGGTGATACTTGGGGCTGAATAGCTTAATCATCTGACACGACATGGACTTGAAAAATGATAAATAGAAAGCAGCATAATCTCAGTTTCTTTCATTTCGATTCTCTGTAGGCAAAGTAGAAATGTAGGTTTGTGCCAGACATTGCTTAAAGATGTTAGACTTGGGGCTGTTTGTAACAGGCACTTTTATGTTGAGAGTGTGAACTTTGCAGTTGTTTTTTGGTTTAGCTACCATGCACACCATCTGGATAGTGTTTTTCTCACCTGGCCTGTGGTATTGCACACAGGTCAGGATAGATAGCAAATCTTAGTTTCCTGTATGAAGCTGACATGCGCTAGGTAAGAACGACAAATATAGAAGAGAATACATGATCAAGGCCGTCATCTCTGATGGTCTGCAGATCGTGTTTTTCATATGCCATTGTACATGTGTCATGTACCTAGAGACAGGCTAGGCCACACTTTTAATAGTAGTATAAAATAGTTGTACAGTTTTCTAAATCAAAGGGGCACTTGAAATACAGGGGGCAAAGGTGAAGGGTGCTCAGGCATGCCCAGCCCTGGTCTTATAGTGAGTAACTCTGGATGTAACATCTGCACTGCCAACTCTTCTCAGCTACCGAGTGCAATTAATACCCAACTATTCAGTGATCAGCATTTCTGGATCATTCATTTTGTGTCTTGCTGCACTCTTTTTCTTCTTTAGGGACTTAAATGCCTTTTTATTATCTTGGTGAGTATCACAACAGACGTCTCTACAGGTTGTTCTCTATGTGGCTCTGCAAATAGATGCAGGAAACTACTTTTCACACTGAAACATGAATGTCAACGTCACAAAAATGTGGTATTATTTGCTTGTCTTTGCATTAGCAGGGTTGCTTGTTTAGGCTTTGTTTTTATACTCTTTTCAAATGTGACTGAATGAATGTTTTTGTTCTATCACAATTTTTTTTAAAAAAGTTCTTGGCTGCTAATCCTAGCAATATTAGTGATTATGTGCTGTCTATGTTCATAATATAGTACTGTGAAATACTTTACTACTATACTTTGTGTTTATCAATATATTTGTTTTTCCTTTCCTTTACCTAAAAGCGACAGCAGACATTTTGGCAACAGATGTCATGTTTCTGACTTTTTAGGGTTTTTTCTGTAAGAACAAAAAGTGTTGTTAGACTTCATAGTGGACTTCATGACTTCGCTCAATAATTATATTCAGATTATATTTGCAGATGAGCACAATTTATTATTATATTTGTTACAGTAGTGCTATACGCTATCTTACAGCTTATACTGTAATGCCTGAGTCACTGATGTGTTCAGTCGCATTCTTAGGATGTGTCTTGGTAATGTAATGTAATCAAGTCACAAACAAACTGACCACTACATTATCAACTGAAAAAAAAGACAGCAGAGACATGAAGGAGACAGAAAATGGTGTGTGTGAGACTCTTTTACCCATTTCAGTGTGCCCTACGGTCAACAGAAACATGTGTTAGGTGGTCAGTGGAGGCGTCTTACAAAGTTGTGATTAAGCTAAACCAAGGAGCTGGTAGGAGCTAATCGTCCATTGGCCAAGCTTGTATCACAGTGGTTGTGAGGTACCAACAGGTGTGGGGTCGTGAGTGTGCATGCACGCTTGCCTCCGCAGGTATGTCACTGTAGGGGAACAGCTTGGAAGTGTGATTTGCGGGCTGGGGGCTGGTGTTGGGTGGGTATAAGACTGAGCCCTTTTTTGGAATATAAAGGGTTAAAGAGGCTATGCTCTCGCACACCTGTAGCCTGTCAGCTGCTGGGGGGCTGTTAAAACGTCAGCTGTTTCTGAGAACGTTTGTGCATGTCTGTAAAGAAGCAGAGTGGAATGGTGGTAAGGTAGTGGCGAGGGGAGGCTCATTTGCTTGTGTGTGGGCCACTTCTCAACAGCAAAAAACCTTTGAGATCTGTTTATTTAACACCAAAAACCTTGTCTGTAATAGACACAGCAACAGCTGGTGGGTAAGAGATCAGCTAGCCCCCCCCCCCACAAAACCATGCGGCTCAATCTCCGTGACTGTAGGGGTCATTCTTTGGAAACAGGTGATGACTCTCTTTTGCATAGAGCTGAGCTGTGACAACTATTTCAACCCTCACATAAAACCAATTTAAATGTGGTAAACACTGCTTAATTTCCCCCAAACAAAGAATTACAAATAAGATGGGAGTAAAACTAGTAAAGCTAGAATATAGAAAATTACATGAAGACAAAAAGTGAAATATAGCAGTTCACAATCTGGCAGGCATATATGACAGCCAGTTGTGCAGGTTGCGTCCTTCTTTATGTTCATAGTGTTTGTTCAGCCATGTAAGCAGCATTAAACAGCTTTTCTGTACTTTCAAAATATCTGAAAACCTTTAACTCAGGGTTGTTATTGTTCATTTTGCTTTTTATGCAACAAAATAGTAGTTGTAATGTTTCAGAAATTGTAAAACACCACAGCATGATTATTTGTTGTTTCTGAGTTTTATGGCTCTAGCAATATCACTGTTCTTTCGCAGTGGTTGTATTTCTGAGATAGTAGCCACATGCGTTTGGCATTATAGTACTTTACTAATTAGATATTTATTGTCTGTTTTTTGTTTCTGGAATGTGGGTTTAGGTTTAAAATAAAGAGCGCTTTTTATTCTAGCATTATTATTGATATTAATTGTACTTATATCTTTAAAGCAAGGTAGTTCTTAAAATCCACTGCCACATTTCACATACCAACCAGAAAGGGACAAAATACTAAAATAAAATGATGTGCCAAAAAAAATTCTTGGCTAAAGTAATTGAATGCTACAGTTTGAAGGCTTTTGGACCTCAGCATTGTTGTTTGTGAATGTTTTCATTGTTTCAATACATGGATGCAATTAGTTTACCTGGATACAGCTAGGCATACATGTAAAACCCATGTAACATTCCCAATAATGTTACTGCTGCTACTTAAACTAAATGCGTCTGCAGTGACCAGCGCAAAACAAATCTTAGAAACAAACAGCTTTTTAAGCCACTACTTCTCAGTTCATTAATATTAAGAACAATTTGTGAAGTCTTAGATTTTCACACTGGGTTAGGCCTTTACCTGTAAAATATATATATATTATACCTTTGCCTGCACATCTACACAAAAAAGAAAGAGTCCACTCTGCCCATCCTCTCAAATTCCCGCTTCTCTATATGCCGTCTGTGCCCTACCGGCTCTGGTACAGCCAACATGTTGCCCGGAAGAGAAGCACATACAATCTCACACAGATCCCCTTATTAGGCTTTGAGCCAGCGCAGTGTGGAAAAAATGGAGAGCTTCGGTTATTAGAGAGAGAGAGCGAGAGAGAGAGAGAGCTTCTTAACGCACCCATTACAAGATGTTTGTTTTGCTAGTAATTGTGACCTCAGATTGTTGGCTTGCTGTTGTTGTGTTTCAGGCCCCTTGTATATTTGTTCCCACCGCTGGCAGATTTCCGACTCGATACGGGGAGAAAGGACAGCCCCCTTTTTTCTAGAACTTCTCCATATAAGTTATGCTTTGTGAGAAAATTGCTCTTCCGACTGTGTGCTGTTCATTTAACTCTTAGCATTCTCAATGCCAAATCAAATGGTTTCGTGCCCAGGAAGAAACTGTCTGTCCCCCTGCAGTGACACAGGGCCTTCAAATTCCCATACCCCGCAAAGCCCTTCGAGGTTTCAAGGTCAGAAAAGGTCGCAGCTCATAGATCTCTCCTTGGAAAGTATTAGTGCACTTTAAATGCACTTCAGCGTTGGTTTAAGAAATATGTTTTTCAAAACTATGTGTGGCTTACTGTCATAACATGGCAATTCAGAGATCAGAACTGAAAAGGATACAGGCTTTTACCTTGTTGTATTGTACTCCCAATTTGTTTATAGCTAGTAATGCAATGGTTATGGTTGGTGCGTTTAGAGAGACTACTGTTAATGACATAAGAATACTAGGTGCGGAGTTAAAGCTGTTAACATATGTGAGGGGAAATAAAGATCAATGGGGGGAGTTGGAACAAAAGGTGTATAAGCAGCTGCCGCTGCGTTTAGTGTGGCTTTCACATCCACACACACACACACTCACACACACTCACACAGACTTATAGGCCGGGGGATCTGACACACCGCTTTACTGTGAACCCAGCACTAACACCCAACCACCCTCTCGGTTACCAGCAAGGACACTGATGAATTGGAGCCAGTTGCTGAAGGCATATAAGGGCAAAGGGTGGGGAGGTGGGGGCCGGGTTGAGAGAGAGGAAAACTGATCGAGGTCCTTGCATTACAGGGTCATCGCTGGACTAGTCACTTCTGTCACACAGCCTTAGTGCATACAACAGGACACAGGACACAGGACACCTCACATTCTATGTCCATGAGGATATTGTTGGTTCATTCATTTACTCATGATTCCATACCATTGGTTGAACTCGGGATTCATGCAGCTGTGACCACCAGGAAGGTTCAAGACAGAAAGGTAAGAGGAAAAAGGACTCCAGGAACACAGCGGACCTGTTTAGTGTAGGCAGCTTAAGGTATTAATGGTGTTGCCTGAAGTTTAGGCCTGCCATTGTTTTGTGGTTAGTCTGTGTTGGTCAGAGAACTACTAGTTGATCTTCTCACTGTTCTTGTGATATTGATGGCGGATTTTCTTTAACCATTTGGAAACATGATGCTGTTGGTTTTTATTGGTAAACTTTAATGTAATTGGAGTTGATCTGTAGTTAAAAATGACTAAATTTAAACATCATACCTTTTTGTGACGTAATGGCAGTTTAAGACGCTT
The DNA here is from genome assembly GCA_021613375.1 of Megaleporinus macrocephalus. Classification (NCBI taxonomy): domain Eukaryota; kingdom Metazoa; phylum Chordata; class Actinopteri; order Characiformes; family Anostomidae; genus Megaleporinus; species Megaleporinus macrocephalus. The sequence goes on from CM038705.1 coordinate 35,143,019, forward strand.
TGGTCAGTCTGTTAAAATGTGTATCTGGTTCTACTCTGTGATGCTTTTGTTCCTGTTTTCTTTCCAATAATTCTAAGCCCTGGTCAGTTAGACTTCTCAGATTGCAGAATGAAACCTCTTTCTTAACCTTTCTTTTTTTACCTTGTATACATTGTGTTTACACAGGATTTTACCAAATCCTTGCATACAAATTAAAGCTCAAAATGAACAGTAATTTAAAAAAAAATAGAAAACCAATATCACAGAACATGGTTAGTGTAGGCTCTGTGCAGTTTACAGTGTCGGCTTTTCTGCGTGTGGCCTATTGGAGATCTGTTTCACAGCTGTTGGCTTGCAAATCAATGGATAATTGCAAAGGGAGGGCTTTTGATTGACATCCCAGGTGGAATGGGCTGTAGACTGTGTTGCCTGCTAACCAGCACTTTCGCTTAATAGAGCCTTGCATACAGTTGCTCATAAAGGCCAAGGAGGCAATGCTATTTGCTTTAGCAGAGGCTTTCCTATATTTCTCTAGTGCTCTTGAGGGAAAATAAGGTGCTTCAGAAAGATAATTCAAGGTTGCCATGAAGAGGAAGTCTACATTTATTAGACTCTTGACATTGTTTTATGTTTTAAAGCTCTGCTTGCTTGTTAGATTTTCTCAGATGCTTGAGAGGTTATTTGAAAATGGCACTCCATCTTGTTCTTTCTATTAGCCTAGACTGTAAACAGTATGCATAGTTTGTTGATAAATCATCAAACTTTAGAGCATATCTGTGTCTGAGCCTTTTCTGTGCATCAATGCAGATGACATGGTGTGACGCACAATTTTGCATACGCCTACATATCCAGAGGTCATGCTGATGTCATCGCTATGTACCTGAAAGGTGTCTTCCCCTCAAGGACCATCCATTTTTTTGTGGATCTGACCCTTTCTGATCTTTTTGGAGTAGGACAGAGGATAATTAAACTGTACTTTTGGCATATCCGCTCTCAATTGTGTCTTTATAATAGTTCATGACGTGACGATTAGCCCTGCCTTAGTGTTGTCAACTGTCCGGTCAGACCACATTGCCCATACTGATTCTAAAACAGATACGCAACAGTACTTGTTTGTCATTGTGTTTGGCTTGTGAATGAGTAGGAAGCAGTTGGAAAGTACTTCTGAAAGTACTATTAGCAGTTACCGGTGTCAGTAACCATGAACAACATCACTGCATATCACTTTTACATACATATAGTATGTATATTATATTTACCTTACAATTCAGACATGTCACTGTTACAAAGTAATGTAAAAAAAAAATTGGTTAAAAACATATGTATGGTGGTTGTTTTATGTTAGTCTTGTATAACCTGAAATCTGTACCTTTCTAGATCGGATACTAGGACGTTGTAAACAAAAATGAAGAAATGTTATGTGTCCAGAATGAGGGATGAAGGCACAGAAGACTACAGTGTAATTAAGATTTAATTAAGAATGTAATTAAGAATTGAGAATTGAAATGCATAATTACCTATTGTTAATGATTTTTAAATAACTTGGTGTTCCTAGATTTTTTTTATAAAACATTTTATTTAATATGTAATAAAAAAGTAATATTTAAATCCACATTTTATAAATTGTGCATAAATTAATTGTTAATATGCCAATTGATGCCACACTTTTGAATCGTAGTGTGTAACCATATTAATTTTATACCAAAATAGAAATTTTAAACTACTGTACTACTGATATGATGACCACTTTTATAGAAGTTGTTGTACAGAACAAGATGAAATTAACCTAGTGGTCTTCTGTAGGTGAATTTAGTTTAAGTTAATGGTGGCTGCCTGAACGTTGCAGTTTTCTTGTCGACTCTACTGAAAGGTTGAACAGTAGCAGGTGAGAATCACAGATCCCCTTCTACAGCGCAACCCCCCTCTGACTCTGTCTGCCCTGCCAGGAGAAATACTGCCCTTGAGTTGCAACCCCCCAGCCTTGCTTTTGGCATCATGTTTCTGATATGATTTGATTTGTTAGCTCCCCCCGTCTATGTCCTGGAGGATACAGCCTATGTCCTACATTGCACCACTAGGTTATAGAATCGTCATACACAGAATAGGACAAGTGTATATATGTCGGGGAAAACGAAATCTTTGTACACTAGGGTCAGCAGCTGAGTGACCATGTTGGAGCAAGCAAGTGCCTGCCGGTCAGGGAGCATGAGGCAACAGGCTGGAAATATCCTGCAGTTGGTGCTGGCAGTACAATCCAAGGTTGGAGTAAATCACTGGAGATAGTCCCATCGGGCATTGCAAGCGCCATCACTGCCCCAGTTAGGCTAGAGTGAGTGTTTGTAGAGCGGCCAGTTCAGACAAGCCCAAGAGTGTGTGGGTGTTCTCTCATCAGGATTGTTCATTTTAGGATTGCAGCTATCAAGTGGTTTCATTTTTGAGTAATTTGTTGAATATCATTTGAAATGTTTAAATATACTATACTATACTCAAGATATGTACCATTTACATGACTGCAATGAAAAGATGTTAATTATTATTATTATTATTAATGATGAAAATAAATGATTTTTTTGTACCAGTGCATTACATTTTACACTGTTTGTTACCATTATTTATAAAAGTGATAGGACCTATATTGGTAATGTGAGATTTCTTTAAATGTAAATTAGATTTTTAATTGATTTTATTAGCATCTGACAGATGTTTGAATTTGACTGGTATTTCAAACTGATATTTGATGATATATTAACTGATCTCCAGAAGAACACAACAACAACATTTGTAATGGTTCATTGTATTTATTCTGCTGCCTTTAAATAAAATTGAAGGGATCCTGCCTTATCTGGCAACATTTTAAGATTTATTTTTTAATTGTTTTTTTAATGGTGGAGAGCAAAGGAAAACGCAACAAACTTGGCAGTATCAGTCTTAACACCAGATGCAGTCTGATTAAGTGTCCTCCTACTGCAGGCAGCTAGCTAGCAGTCTAGAGCCACAGGAAACTGCTTTAGAGCTTTAAAACAAGAAATGAACAGTGCATACGTTAGTGTTTTCTAGCATTGTTGTAAGTGCTGCCTTTAAAAAAGACAATGGAGTATCTGTGTGTATGCAATAAAGCTGCACCATTCTAGGGATACATTAATAATATTGGAAATAAATGGGTTTATTTAATTCCGTTATTTAATGTATTTATTGTACTCTGGAAGAGCAGAACGTTTAGACAATGCTGTAGTACTGCATTACCATATCTGCACTTTATTTATATTTCTGCATTTGTAACCATACAGAAGTACATGTGATCATTCTTTGTCATGATAAATCGGACTTAGCAGATTTACACACTTACTGCATTTTATAAACGTTCATCATTCTGGGTGTACTGGCATCTGCAGATGTAGATGTGAAAAATATCTGACATCAGTACTGGTGCACTAATCCCACGTTAGTGCATCGCTACAAGTACTGTACCATATATTACATATTGATACATTTTGTGTTTTTGAGTTCTACATGTACCAAGGCTAATACTAGGTCACTGGTCTGGATGTTTATAGCACACAATAAGGGGCTCAAAGTGATCAAAAGTGTAAGAGTTTTATAGTATTTATATATTTATTTTTACTTTTTTCATACATGTGAACGTGATGACAGACTTGGGATTTCTGAAACACATAATGAGTATGGCACAGTGTTAGCAAAACATTTTATAGCTTGTAAGTTCAGACATGAACATTGTAATTGTCCTCTTTTGTATACAGAAAGTCATTTTGCTCTGGTTTATTATTATTATTAATAATGCTGCTGCTTTAGTCAATCTTAGATAGGAATTGCAGGGATCTGCCCAGAGGGGGTTTCACGAAGGGCTCCTCTTCCTTGATGAAACGCTAGCTGGAAATACTGAAATTAGGCTCATTTGTTTAACACCATCGATCGGCTCTCGGGATTGGCTAAATTGGAGAATTATCGGCGGATCACCGATCACATATTTTAATAAAAAAAAGGCTGATACCGATACATAGGCGATCGATCCTTCCATCTCTTATTATTGTTGTTATTATTATTATTTTTTTTATTATTATTATTATTATTATTATTATTATTATTATTATTATATAACAATTACCTCAACAATTTAAAAAAATCTAATCTCATCAACCTCCAAGGAGACAACACAATCTTTCCAATCTTGCCTGCAAGAGACATTGAGGTATGCCTTCGCCCTTCATGCTCTGCTGTTTTCTTCTGAGTTGTGACTGTGTTTTATTGGCCGCAGGGCTCTGGCACCATATGGCTGTGGATCACTGGTAGTGACCATGACCGAGCTGGGGTCTCGATGCTCTGTGTAAAGCATCAGTTTTGTAAACAGTTGAATTAAACAATTGACAGCTGTGCTGTTCAGGACACGGGGGTCCTGTACTGAGCCAGAAAGGTGATAGATTTCTCTGTGCTGCTTTGGCCTAAATCCAGTCTCTGTCCAGGCACAGGCTCTTATCTCTGAGCCCAGGCTTCTCTGCTTCTAGTTACAGGCAGGGATGACAAAACTGGACTCCCTCTCTCACACCCTGCAGAGGAGATACGCTTGTATGTACTCACACACACGCACTTGCACAGAATGCCGTATGCCCACACATGGACGTAGGCCCTGTGTGCTTATCCAAGTGGAACTTGGGTGCTTCAGACTACTTCAGGATGAGATGGATTGCAGCAGCACTGTGTTTTATAGGAGTCCTGTGAGGCAGAAGTAGTGTTAAAGTTGTAGACCATATTAACAATGTACTAAAGCTGGGCTTTTATTATGAGAGAGCTCTACTGGACTTTGTTAGTGAAGAAAACAGGCTGCGGTCAGAGTATTCAGATTATTCAGCTTGCCGCTCGTTCTCAAAGCAATACAAAGGGCTTTTGAAACCAGTAAAATATACACGTTTAAGTTTGAAATAGATTGTTACTTTCGTTTAAGTCCTTATCATAATTCATTAGCTGACAAATCTCATTGATGTAAGGGCTCCAAAAATGTATCATGAAAATCCCACCATTTACGTTTATGCCATTTTGGCAGGTTTACTTTTACACAGGGAGGCGAAGGTAATGTTAGGAGTCTTGCCTAGGTGGGGGATCTAACCCCAGTGTACACCTTAACAAATGCTGTCCAAACACAATACGCAACAGATAAAAGGCCCTGGGTCCTTGTTTATCGCACGACACATTTTGACTGCATAAAAAGCCAGGTTTAAACACCCCCATGATACATTTTGTGCAGACTATGATCACATTGCTCAAACCACATTTGGAGGTGGTTAGTAACGGGTCTTGACAGCATTTAACACAACTTTACACAAAAAGTATTGTCCCTATATGTATGTATTTGTATTAATGAAAGATGTTTTATTTTTAAGGCTGCAATTTAAAATTGTGCTGTTTTTAAATTGCAAAAGCTACAATTTTTAACTATAGTCTCATATAGTCTTTTTTTTTTTTTACTATAGTCTTTTATCAAGAATGTTGATCTGTTCCAAGTTTTGATTTAACTGATTTAGGATCATTTTTGACTAATCAGAAGCAACTAAACATCTGTGTGCTGTCATCACATACACAAATAATTGGCAGGCTGGTGCACTGTGTTAAGAATTTAAGCCTCCACATATTCTGGTCTTTGTAGCCAACAAAATGTTCTGTACCTCAATTTATGGGTCAGAAAAATTGCAATTGGGTATTTTGCTAAAATCGTTCAGCCCCAATTACATGGGTAAATATGCATCTACCAAGTACTGGTTAGGTAGATGAAGAAATGATGGGGAATCATAAGGCTGGCTATATCCCTAAACTTGCAACCTTCTTGTACTCCAACAAAAATAAAACCGAATCAGAAAAAGTACCTCTTCTGGAAAACCTGAAGCTGCATTTTTTCCAGATAGGATCCACGTGAAACACATTTATACAAGTGCTAAACAGAGAGTCACTATTTGCTGGCTTTGTTGCAGACATTGATTTACTACAGTGACAAAAACATGAAAACATTAAAACATGATATGTTTCTAATACCTATATTAACACTTTGAATATTAGCTGTTGAATCAGCTGCTGATGTGGTCTTTAAAAACTGCATTGCTTTAAACTTAAACACTTCACTGAAGGTGAGCATCTAAAAGTAAGTCGCTATGCTGAAACTACTCGAACACTATGATGCCTCACAGCAGGAAGCACACAGCTAATGTCGTCATGTCATATGATGTGGGCGTGTGCTATTTCATGCTAGATTTGTTACAGGATCAAATTCATTCCTCTTTTTTTTGCCAGTATCTGATCCAGCATTTTCTGCTGGTTTTGGTTGATACTGATACCCATCGTAACACATATTTTTGTTTTATCAGAAGAACTAGTAGAACAAACAATGCAAACTTTATTTCTGTGGTATGTTGTTTACAATTTGTAGTCAGATTCTGTTGTTGAATTAAAAAATGGACAGTTGATAACTGGCAAACATAGTTGCCCATTATGGATAAACCAAGTCTGTTGGAGTCTGTGTAACTGGTCACCATAATACATAATATTGACCAATATTGTAAGCGGTTTTTATGAGTTTATGTAGGCCAGATGGTTTTTGACATCATCTAGTAACCATCAGTTAAACTAGCTAAAAATGCATTGCTCAAGAATCTTTGTTGTTATGCATTTAATAATTTTAATGACATCTAATTAATGCAGTTTTCAAAAGCTCTTAAAACAACAAGAAATTAATATGAAAAAAGAAATGGATATATAGGGGATATATAATTTATTTTTCTTTTGAGCAGCCATATTGTTTTTATGAAACTCTCTGTGAGTGCAAGTCAGTTTGAAGGTGTTAGTTCCGGGGACTTCCTCAGTGGTATTTTGCAAAACCACGACTCTAAACTGTTAACACCTTTGACCTGCACATATGTGACTGCAGTATATCACGCTAGTACGTGTTATCAAAAAAACTGCTCACTGTTGGTGAATGGCTTTAGGTTTTTCACTACCTTTTTATATTTCCGGATGAAAGTAGGGGTGTGGCAATGCATCGTAAAATCATCATATCATACAAAACTGTGGAAATGGACATTCTTTTAATTATAATTTTTTAATGCACCTGCACTGGTGAAACACCAAGTTTTCTCTCTTCTAATGCCCCCCAGCTCTAGTGTGACTAAAGGTTTTGCAACAACATGATTATAATTACAATTTTTCTTCAGCTTTGTTCAAGTGAAGAAATTATGGGAGTGGATGTTACTGGTGTTGCACTGGTGCAGTTTTTCTGTTAGTCCAAGTAATGGTGGTTGATGAGGAATTCAATTTAGATCTGCTTAGAACTCTGCCAGCATAAAACAATTTCAGCATTGCAGTTATATTCGAAGGTTTGTTCAGCCCTGGTCGAATTTTAATGTTTTGTTGTTTTTATGAGTAAACTGAAGTTAAAGCGTCCTCGACAGAGAACGCAGTTCTGCCAGATTTAATGCATAATTTATGTGCATTTGTTTATTTGATAAATGTAACCTATTGGAGGAAAATGCATTAATTTCAGCAGATAAGCAGAAATTGTGCAATACAATTAGCAGGAAAACGTCATATTTTAAGTTTGTGCTTTTGTAGAGGATGTGTTATTTTTTTTTTTTTACAAAAAAATCAGCATAATCTCAGTAACATATATGCTAATTCAGAATAATAGGTTTGAATAAATATCTTGCCTCTCTTCATATTGTTAATCGTAGTGTGTACATACATGTGAGAGGCTTGCAGCAATGGTCTGCGTTTAAAATGCATTTGCTGTGGGAACAGAATTGTTCACAATAGAGTTATTAACAACTGACTGTATACATTTTTCTTCTACAACTGCCTTCTAGAAGATGTGATTCGTCACCTTTCACTTTGGTCAATTCTTTTTGCTCTCGGCTGCAGTGTCTTGTACTTTGTAAGTTTATAGATTTGCTTTAACCTCATGGTTGAATCTGAATATAGAGATAGCCTTGGCTTGTAAACTCCAGGATAATGTGTCATGCCAGGTCTTGTCTGACAGAGCAGGGAGAACTTGCCCATTAATTCAAAAGGACAAAAACGGTTGGCCTAAATCAGAATGCTGCTTTCATTTTTGCTTTGAGACCGTTGCTCGGAGGAGCAGTTTTGTGGATGCTCTCCAGGTCCTGTGTAGCCTGTGTGAAAGAGGCTAAGTGGGTCGGATCAGGGCTGGTAAGCAGTCTCTGCTGTGCTCCCAGGGCTAAAGGTTATAGTCAGACTCCCCTTGCAGATAAAGCAGGCTTTTCATGTGAGCCCACCTCATAGCCCAAAACAGAGTGTGATGCAGCGCTGCCTTTGAAGCACAGACTGCACTCCTGATTGCTGGGCAAGGGCTCTCTTCCCATCAACACATCCTCTGTAGCCATGGGGAAAGAATGGCCACCTCACACGGCACTTACACATACACAAACCACTCCTCGCCACAGAATAAAAGGAATGCTGAAGCTAGTGACTGGGCCTGTTCCATCGCATACTACAGCTCAAGATAAGTGTGGGTGGGTGTTTGTTTTGATTTCTTTAACCGAATATCTGAAATCAACACGCAACTGGAAGCCTGACTACCTCATTCATTTCAGTAACTGATAGAAAGGACAGCAGCCAGCAACTGAATGGAATGCAGGACCAGTCTGTGTTTTTAAAATATCTTTTCTAAATTTGGAGTTGTTGTTGTTGTTGTTTTTGTTATTATTATTATTATTATTACTACCAAAGTATGTAAATTTATTGTCATTGATTATCAAACTGCGATCTCACCAGCTAGATGACCTCCTAGCTCTGCTGTGCAGAGAGAAAGTTTGTGTTGTCATGTGGAAGACCATAGGATCATGCTCTTCCCGTTACTCTTATTTAATTTCTGTATGTAATGCATCTATGAGGTTATTATAATGTTTATGTATAAACATACAGGTGAGGACAAGTAGTTAATAAATGGTCAAGTAGGTAATAAAATAACTACTTGGAATACGTTAACTTGTTTTTGGCCACTAGTTAGCATCTACTCCGCTTCCAGCTCGGACTAAAATTGTCACCGTTGCATGACTGACGCAGGTGAGCTGCGTGTAAAATACAGGCAAATAATATCACGTTTATATTCCATTACTCCAGATGCCTCATTACAATTTTTGTCAGCTGCCGGTTTGTAGTGACATATTTCTCAAGTTCTCACTGTGATATCCGCATTTCTCAATCCTTATTAACCTCTAGCTTGACTTTTCATTATGCATAAAAGCACAAAAAGGACCAGGCCAGTAAGTGTAGCTGTGTTTACATCACATGATAACAGAACACCTGGGAGTCAGACTTTTACTTGTAGCCAAAGTTCATTGTGTTATACTCTCTCTTTACCATATCGCCTAGTGTGTGAGGGTGTCAGTACCCTCATAATAGAAGATAAGAAAAACAGTAAAGTCCTGTTATTACCAATTGTCACTTACTGTATACGGTGAAACGGTGACGATGATGATAGTCATGGTGATGTTTTCTGAGATACACAGTTACTAAATAATGGCTTTAACACAGTTACTTCACCTGATCAGTTAATCACACAGTTAACATCCACAAACATTTGTTTGTCGCAGCAAATAGGATGTGAACTGGAAATGTGTTCATCTGCTGAGTCGAGACAAGCAAATATTAATGCAGTAAAGCAGAAAACAACAAATGTTCTAAGTATCTTTACTGGGAAATGGAGAGTAATGTTTATTTATTTGACCTCAAGCTGTGACTGACCCAATTGGCAGCTGGTGTCAACATCTAGAAAGAAAGATAAATAATCTGTCCATACTGTTCAGTATTAAATTGTACATAGTAGTTACGTACAGTGAACAGAAAAAACACTATTAAATTGTTAATCTCAATTATTTATATGGCAAATAATCAGTCAGCTTAAATTTTAATGGGTGTGAAAGTCCGAACTCTACATCTGCTGTCTGTCTTACTGTGGCATCTGCTTACTTACTCTGCTCTTACTGTGGCAAAGCTCCTTGTTCCCTCTTTTTCTGGATCACTTCTTTCTTCTGCTGTACAGTGATCACCTCTCGCATACCCGTCAGCCAGTAGACATTGTACTGTCACAGTGTTGTTATATAAATTACCGTTTGTGCTTAAATTAATATAAATGTTCAGAAACTGTCTACTAGTGTTCAAGCTATGAAGTGCTTTGCAGAGAGTTGAAGAACTGATTAGAAGCTTTGTCTGGGCTTCCCCTGTCTGACTTTAGATAACAGCTTTTAAATTGATGATGAGGAACTAGGCTACTGCTTCCTTGATGCCGTCCGTCTGCAGTAGCGAGTCTGCTTTCGGCTCCAGTCATGCGGGTGTGTACGCTGTCTGGATTTGTGTGTATATATAGAACTCTATTTTAAGGGTTTTTTTTGTGGCAGAGATAGTTATAGCAGGTTTTAAAATTATCATAGCCCACATGGCTATTCTGAGGTTGCATTAGGCTCATTCATGCTTCCATTCATTCAGACTTGGGTATGTTGCTGATGTCTGGCTCTCTTACACAGCCATCCACGCTCGCTGCCTGGTTTGACTTTTTTGTTTTGTTTTGGTTTGGTTTTTTTTACACTCACCTGTCACTGAGATATTAATATTATGCCAAGTTTAGAAATTTCTTGTCACAATAACAGTGACTTTAATTACTATGCTTTTGTTGAAATATATTTAGATTAGGGCCGTGTACCTGGCAATACAATACGTATCATGATAAACGATCACGATTCAGTATATTGCAATATTGCAAGCAAAGTGATATATTGTGATTTTTTTTAAATTCTACTATTAAAACACACCACTATATGAACAGATTTGCCAATGCTTGTAATATCATTGCGCCCTTGTGCTGTTTGTTAATGTTGGAGTGAAAATGGATTACAACACTGCCATCTAGTGGTCAGGGGTTTGAACACAACACACAATGATTCAATGTCTGCCAATAATCCGTGTATCGATACTGTGTTTTTGAGAATTAATACAGTTTCCTGAAACAATATCCCAATATTCAATATTTCGATATTTTCTTACATCCCTAATTTTAATACATACTGTAATTACCTTATGTATCACTTTATAACACTTGATCGTCATCAGTTTACATAAATACTATCATAAACACTATCACTAACACTACTACTGTTCTGTTTTTATGGTATTTATTGTTTTGAAGGACACTGTAGGCTGTTTCCTTCCGCCGTGGCTTTAGTAACCTGGTAATAAAACATAATGATCAGATTTGTTAAAATTACACTATTTACACAGTTAACTTTGGTGCAGTTTTAGGCTAAAACTGATAGATTTAGATAGATTTGACATTTTAGTCTCGTAGGCTCGAGGAGATGATGATTCCTGAGTTGTGTATGTGATAGAGAAGTTGTGGAATGGATTTGCTCTGTTTTTGGCCGAGGCAGTATTCTGACTGTGCTGGGCTGCAGAGAGGTGCTTGCCCTGCCTGCATATTGGTTCAATTTGTAATCACATACAGCCTGTCAAGTCGGGGATGTGGCTGCTTGCCGCAGGCCAGCGAGGATCACTGATGTGGCTGCAATGTCTCCAATGAAGCTGACACAGCACAGCTCAGCTCCTACTGCCCTGAAGGCTCCACGGCGCACGAGCCGCTGTTTCGTCCCACGGGGAACGCGAACCTCCAGAGGGGTGTTCCCCCAATCTGTTCCCACTGCTTGTTCTGCAATCCAGAGCCATTTTTGCTTGAAAAGCCTATATCTGGAGAACATTCTCACAGTCTCTACTTGCTCATTAGTCAATTAAATATGCATAGCATTCAAGGTTCCTTGTTAGTTCTTTTTTTGCTTGTTTATTTCATTTATCTTTATATTTTATAAATGTTTTGGATTACATGCAATTCTAATACTTTTTTCAAATTTGAATTTCTCTGAAGTTACTATGACAAAACATGATAAACTTGTGTGGTTTGGGTCCGTTTAAAAATTTATATATTTGGATTTGTGCAGAGAACATGAATGAAAGAACTTCACAACCTGTAACATAAAGCTGTAGACCAGCATGCAACACCGGACGTTGCTATATATTTATATAGCAACGTTAATGGGTTAAACCAGGTACTGTGCAATACGACGCAGACAGTGATTTATTTGGCTGACTCGTTTACTGTCTTCTGTTTTTATAGGTCTAAACTCATCATCATCATCATAATCATCATCATCATCATCATCACCATCATCATCAGATATTTTCTGGGGCGGGGCTGGATCACATTAAAGACTCAGACCGGATGACTTGCAGCCTGAACGGACCATGATCTGAAGGCCCTGCCTGGAGGCCTTGCTCTTTCCTTCCTTCCATTTTTCTCTGCGGGGGGAGAGACGAGAGTCCAGCCGCTTCAGGTGGAGTGGGCGGACCAAGGGACAGCGTGTGTGGGTGTGAAAGAGAGAAAGACAGACGCCTCATTCGCCGTTTGAGGTCCTGTACGCTACCCCGGACAGGCACGACCTTCGACCCTTGATCATCACGAACCCCACCCTGCCCCCATTCCTGCCCCCACACCTGCCCAGCCAATCAGAGCAGACATGGGGAGGAAAAAGATACAGATCCAGCGAATCACGGATGAACGGAACAGACAGGTGAGATGTCTGTCTTTTATTCTTTCTTTCTATATTTCTTTTTTTTTCTGCTTGCAGTCTCTCTTTCTTTTTTTTCTCTTTCTATTTTTTTCTTTGTTTTTTATCGTTATATACTTTAATGTATTTTAACCCTCCTTTCTGTCCTTCTCTCTCTCTCTCTCCTTCTCTCTCCCTTTCTCTCCTCTCTCTCTCTCTCTCTCTCGGTTTTTCTTTTGGTGAATTTTTGTTTTAAAAATTGATAAAAAAAAACTAAATCTCAGTTAGGATCTCAGTACATTTATGATTTATGCCATCTGTTTTATTTAGTGTGAGGATATTTCTGGTCACTATCCATTCTTTACTATGATTTCCTCAGATTATGGTGACTCACATTGTGACATTTTGATTCACATGTTTGTACTCATCAACACAAACCTGGCCTGCTTTTAGATCTTAGTCAGCTCCTCTCTGCCTCAGGTGGACCCCTGCAGCTAGTCGCACTCAGGTGTACGTAACAGGCTCCTTAAATGTTCCGCTTTTTTATTTATCCAGGAGTCCATGAGTTAATTAAAACATTTTCTTTCATCGTATCAACCCACGCTCAAATACACGAGAGGATACTCTGTGTTCTTTTAAATAATCCGAAATCACAAATAATAATTACCCCTTTTCCTTTTCTTTTTATGTAAAACAACATCCTGTCCTCCTTCAGTTCCTTACCCGTGTCAGAAAGTACATGTAGTGTCTCTTGTTTTTTAGCTTTAATTAGCGCTAGACTTCGAATAAAAGGCATGAACAAACTCACAGAGGCGTGTGTGGAGGCATCTGCGGAGAGGTTTTAGCGAGGAGCACTAAAATCTAACACCTCTCTGCCATAGCTAGCAGCAGGTGAGTGTGTGTGCTCTGAGTGTGAGTTGTGTAAAGGTCAGTAGATAAGCACACGGACCCAAGGTTAATTGGATTGGAAGAAAAAGCGAGAAGGACCAGGTTGGTGTTTCTACCTCCTGCCACAAGTGCACATGTATCTTCTCGCAGAGCTTCTCACGTTGCTATTGGTTACCTGCGAGTCTATTTTTGATACCAATTACATTGTGCTTGTTTGTGCTGAATTTCATGCTGGATGAAGGAGAAGAAATAAGATTGTCTTGTAATGAGCTAGATCTTGTGTTCTGAAAAAAAAAAAAAAACTAATGTAATACTTGTCATCAGAATGTGCATGTAGCCGTCATGTTTTATCAGAAAGACATTCTCTTTCTCCTGCCATTACTAAGAACCAACCAAAAGGAGAACCCCACCGATTTTTTTTAAGCATTCTACGTAGTTAAATGGTTCAGATGTAAACAAAGTCATTTGATGTGGTTTAGAATGGACCACTCTTAGTGAGCTGTTCACAGTGGCAGTGATAGGAACCAGATGTCTGAAAAGTTTAATGCCTCTGAAATCTCCTGTACAGAAAGTTATTACGTGAAAAGGTTAGATACTCTGCCTGATGTCTGAGATATTGGGTTTTTTTTTTTATAGTTTAAGAATTGGCTTTTGGTTTTGGCTGAAAATGTATTTTAATCCATTTATTTAAACCCATTTATTTAAATCTATTAATGGGTACATTTAGAGTACTGAGAGACAAAATAGGCCCCATATGAAGCTTTATTTTTGTGGTTTGTGACTGCTTTACCACCATCAGCATCAGTTGCATGTAAAAACTTATGCATGTGAAGGTTCACTGGTGGTTTGGATAATAAATGAAATGACTATTGTGTTGAAGACGTGGCAACCTCTGGTTCCTATCACTACCACTGTACCACTTTCAACTGTTTGAATCTCAAGGACGGAATTATTCAGAATTATTCATTGAATTTTGTCCACCATTAATAACAAAACAGCTATGCTTCACTCTCCCATACAAGATCCATAGCCAGAGTGTGGTCAAGCACAAACCTAATTGCATTAAAATCAGATTGGTCTATAGTTTTAGCACAGAAATGTCTAACATGCAGACAGTAAAAAAGTGCTGATGACTGCTTATTTATTTATTTATTTATTTATTTATATTTGTTTTTTATTATTTATTTTAAGTTCAGCATTGACCGGAAGAACACATTTGCTTAGCTAAAGTACAAGTTTGTGAAAGACAAACTTACCACATAGCCGGATTCTGCACCATCTAGATGACGCAGATCACTTATTTAGAAGACGCCAGGACCACAGCAGAAAGTTTGAAAGCATGGCCCTGGTTTGCCTGATAAAAAACTAATAACGTGGATGTGTAGCTAAATGCAAAACCTGATTGTGTTTTTGTACTGAAGCATGTTTGTTAGCTGTATATGCAGCATATGTCTAACATAAACGCTTCTATTATGATCGTCACTAATTCTTAATGTTAGCCACAAGATAAATTGGCTTGGGGGCCTGAGAGGCCAGTGCAGTTTTTGTATATCTCTCCACTGCTGCAAAATTGTTCTTTCAGAAGGTTTGAGTTGAAGATCCAATACAGTATCTCATATGAGGCATATGGTAGGTTACCTTTTTATTTCAAATGATTCTGGGCTCATGCGTTATTGTTTTGGAAGAATATTGTTTTGACTTTGTGTTGTTTTGAGTATTGCTTTGTGTTCAGTCCTCTCAGAAGGGTGCTGTGTGTCAGCAGATATATTGTGGTCAACGCAGGTGTTTGTGTCGCTGTCTGTCTGCGCCTGTCTGTCTGTCTCGGTGCATGTGTGCGTCTGTGTTTACGTGGCGGCGCTAATAGAGAAAGTATGATTGGAGGAGGATAGTTTTGGTGCCTATGGAAACAGCTCTGAAATAATTTGATTTGTGCCAGCGGGGAACTCAAGTTATAAAAGTGAAACAGAAGGCACAGACTTGTTGTTTTCCACAGAGATGCGTCATTATAACATGGTGGGGGTTTAGTCTTGCCCCAGAGATAAATCAAATGGGCAAGCTTTTTTTTTCCAGAGAGCTTTGTTAAAATAGAATTGAAGTTGTTGTGCAAAAAAACTTTCAAACTGTCAGTGAAATGTAGATAAACAAATATGTATTCACTTGTAGGCCTCTTACAAATCACCTTCAGCTAATGTTTCACGACTGTGACAGGCTTATTTACCTGGAAACATTTCTTCCAGTGCTTCCTTTGTCCTCCTAACCCGTCCTCTCTTCTTACGTCTCTCCCGTAGGTGACGTTCACCAAAAGGAAGTTTGGCCTGATGAAAAAGGCTTACGAGCTGAGTGTGTTGTGTGACTGCGAGATTGCCCTCATCATCTTCAACCACTCCAACAAGCTCTTCCAGTATGCCAGCACCGACATGGACAAAGTGCTGCTCAAGTACACTGAGTACAATGAACCACACGAAAGCAGGACCAATGCAGATATTATAGAGGTAATACAGGCATCTGCAGCTCTGGCCTTGAGCAACTTTATAAAATAATTAATATGTATGAATGTTGCAGTGAAACCTGAATTTTGTGTTTGCGTAAAACGTTATATTTTAATGTTTTACTAAATAATAAGTACAGATTTTAGATATTCACAGCTTTTTAAATTATATATTTCTGTTGTTTATCTGCTCTATCTATTCTGTTTTTCTCCTTCCTAAACAATGCGAGTCATATGGCCTATTGTTTTTAGGTCTCCACTGTGGGTTAGCTTATATACTTCAAATACAGATCAATTCCTCAGCGAAGATTGCTGCAGAGGACAGGGGAGAAAAAGTGAGAGTTAAAGGTGGGGGGCATGGCCTACTGTGGGCTAGGGCCAGAAAGCAGCTTGCTGCTGCTATAGGGGAGGTTTAGAGGCTTATGGATCTCTATATGCCACTGGCTGCCTGCCTGGAAGATGGTGGGACAGCAGAGGTAGGGACAGCTGGACCTTCTGGCTCCCCTTGGCCTTGGCCTGACAGCGAGCTACACACACAAACATAGCCCGTCCTGTATCTAACCCAACCAACACAAGATGGTGGGCTGCCATTAGAAGGATGGCCACATTGTGAATGTGTTATTTACATTTAGATAGTGGTTCCGAGGCCCATTCCTATAAGTGCCAAATAAGGATGCAAATGCTTTTGACCGACAGCTGACCACCGTTAGTCATTGGTAATCAAAAAGATACCTAATAGCAAAATGTCACTTACAACACAGCAACGTGTAGATCTATGAGCAGGTTGGCTGAACTATGCTTGAAACCATTAAAACCAATGTTTACGAGCACATACATAAGCTGGATCATGTAAAATATTAATAATATAATATAATATTATTTTAATATTTTCTGAACATTTTGTGTTAGATAGTCAGAACACTGACCAACTGCTTGTGTCAATAAAACAAAAGAGACAGTCATCCTGTTTAACTGGATGTAATTGTTTTCTCCTAGATTGAACATTTATTTTTAAGAACATATACATACCTCTTAAACAGCTAAAAAAAGTTGTTAAGAATTGTCACATCTATGAGGGACAGAGCACTTGTAGTTTGTGTCAGATGAGAATGTGTTGGTGAGAAACCAGCTGTGTGTGTCTCACTCTCATTGTCACAGAAGGCCACACTAGTAGAAGTGCATGCTTTCTATTGGCTGTAGCTACAGATGGCTTAAGTGTGTGTCTGTGAATGCACGTCTGTATTTGCCTGTGCGTGTGTGTGACAGAGAGAGAGAGGAAAAGAAAGTGAGTGTGTGTGTGTTGTGGTAGGGGCGTTGGGCTGCTGCAGGCCACATCAGCTCAAGGCTGACTGGGCTGCTCTGTGTGCGTGCGTGCTTTAGTGTTCAGTGGGCCGGAAGGCTGCCTCATGTAATATTGAGATGCAGTATGCAACTGTAGGAGCCCCACTTGAGCCTGACTTCCAGTATCAGAGCCTGATGAGGATGTTTCATGTGCAGGACAGTGCAGGACTATACAGGCATTGAAGTGTGAAACTTACTGATTAACATCTAGAGATCTATAGGCTCAGATAGTGCTGGTTAGAATTGATAATATTCAATATCACAATGATTTACTAAAGAAAGTGAATGTCACTCATCAATTCATGCTTCATGTGTGCTGAATCTTAGAAACCTGGTGTAGCTCATGTTTGTTTGTTTTGTTCTCTTCTTCCTCATGTAAAATGACACCAAAGGGAAAATTACACAATGTAGATTCGCAGAAAGGAAATTTCCTTTTATTAGAAAATTTCCAATCAGCTTTCTGTCAAATTGTTTTGAGCGCTAAGTGACTGTCATGCATTTAACCGTTATTTCAGTCAATTAACCGTTAACTTCATTAAACATAATCTAATATCAAAAATATTAACCCAGTTTTGTTTAAACTGTGTGGCTGACTGGATAACCATAATATGTTCATTATTATATATGAGATAGATAGATAGATAGATAGATAGATAGATAGATAGATAGATAGATATTCAAGGTCTCTGCATTTAGCCTATCCGTGCAGTGAAGCACTGCTTCAGTCACTGTCCAATAAAACATGTACCTCCATTTTTGTCGATTTGAGTTTTCTACATCGTTTGAGCACGCCAATGGTCGTTTACGTTGTGTGATTGGTCCATGATGAATGGACCAATAGAAGTGCTTCAAAACATCTTGGTAAAACTTTTGTATGTTTTTGGTCTCTCCTGTAAAGTTGCAATTTTGGAGATACCTGTTTTTCATTGGACAGCGCCGATATGCAAATGCACACTAGTGAACATACACTCTAGGGGGCAGTGAACACATTTGCCCCGATCGATGGGCAGCCGGAGCAGTCAGGGGTTTGGTGCCTTGCTCAAGAGGAAGCACTTCATTCATGTCCTGTTGGTTCATGAACCGGCAACCTTCTGGCCACAAAGCTGGTTCCCTAACATCCAAGCTTCCCTAACTGCCCCAAGGCCGCGCGTTGGCTGGGAATCAAACCCAGGCCTTCCCGCGTGGCAGGCGAGAATTCTACCACTGAACCACCAATACTGGGCTAAGTATTATGATGGGATACTGAAAGTTCTAAAGTTATTTTTAACCAGTCATTACTAGCCCAAGTTAAAACTAACAAATCCCATTATCTCTAGCTTTGGCTCAGTGTACCTCTGTAATTACGCTATGCCAGGGTGGTTCTTGATTAATTGGTTCAGAACACCACTATTCTGTAACTTCACATTTAGTTTTTTGCATACACTTAAAAAAAACCTTCCTCGATGAACCTGTCTATTCAGTTGGTTTATTATTAAGTGATCGCGTTGGTCAAGCAACTGTTTACATGCAGTTAACTTGTTACTCATTTACACTCATACTCATTATAGACGGTACGTATCACCAAACACTGTACGTCTGTGTTGTTAGTTTGCTACTTTGCCTAAGTAAGAAATGTCTCAGTAAGAAATGCATTCAGTATAAATTATGGAGCGTTGATGTGCGCGTGTTGTTCGCCTGAAGAGAGAGACGCCCCCCTTCCCCCTCTATATATTGTACTCTGCACATACAAAACATTCACGCACATGTGGGCAGGCATGCCTTCACACTACTGCATGACTGAGCAGCCATGCATATGTATGTGCTTTCTCTGTCTCTCTCTTTTGCACTCTCTCGCTCTCCGTGCTCGTCCTAGCTCTTTCTCTCTGAGCTGCATGTGCTGTGTGTGTGGCCTGCCTGCATCTCCTGCCAGAGCGAGTTAATCTGCTTCGCTGCAGCTTCCAATGAGCGAGAGAGGGGACACGAGCAAGAGAGACAGCGAGAAGGCAAGTGGGGGAGAAATACAGAGGGAGCGTCAAGATATATATCAAGATGGAGTGAGCAGAAGGAGAAAGAAAGAGAATGGAAGAATGAAGTGAAAGAGGGAGCGGTGGGGGCAGAACCAGGGATGCCCTTTTCCTGAGCGGCTCAGTGGAGAGGCTGAAGGGACTTAAAGATTTTCTCATTGCCTGGATTCCCACTTCTAGTTGGGGGAAGTCCCACAGTGCTCTGCGAGGGTGGAGGGGTTAAAGTAGTACAGCAGTTTGTTCCCTGGAGTCACTGACTCCTATTTAGTGCCTTTTAATCATTTGTCACTCTCTGCTTGCAGCTAGCCACTGGCTCTGGTCTGGGGCTCAACACAGTGTTCCATTGATTTTGCATGATCACGGGAAAGGAAGGGGATTGGAGTAAAAGCCCCCTGCCATTGTCCCTGCCATGCTCCTTAAAGCCTAATCCAACTTTGCCATGTCAACTACATCCCCCCTCCCACTTAAGATTTGTCACATCCCTGCGTAATCTGCATGGGCTTGGAAGGGCAAGCTCTCGTGAACCGCCTAGGTCAGTAGACAAACAGATCAACTGGATGTAGCTCTTCTTTGCACCCATATCTACATATTGTATTTAATGCTGCCACACATTTTTAATACTGTCTTATAAGAATATTGATATTTATCCTTTGCAGTTGTATATAAAACAGAAACCTACTAAAGTGCAGTGAATCTGATTTGCCAGAGGCTTTAAATTACTTTAGGAAAGAAATTAAATACATAAAAAAATCCTTTCTCTCTTGTTAACATTTAGAATACTGTTTAAAGAGACACTATTGGATATAAGTTTGATATAAGTTGGATATGAATATCATGTTGTGCAGTATTTTGTGGCTCAGCATTATAACCCTCATTATAAGCCTCATGGAATTAAAATAAATCTTAATTTTATGGTTTTCAGGTTTTTGGTCAACAGCGTTTTCTCACTACACTACCCAGCATGCAGTGCTCTAATACATCATATAGCCCTACCTTAGCCATTGTATCGTAGGCTAATATGATCAAGATCGAGCGTTAGTGTTAAAACAAAAGCTAAAGGAAACAATGATTATGTGTTCGTTGAGCACAAAATAGACATACATATATGTAGCCTTTCAGCCAACCTTACATAAGGTGTTCAAATACTCAGGTAACTTACCCTGCCTGCTTTGAGCTTGTCATACAAATCATCTGGCATGTCATTTCTGTTGTTTGGGTAATCCATTATTTCTTTTGTAACAGTGATTTGAAGGCAGTTATCACAGTTTAATCAGATGCCATCTGATTTCATAATATATTTGGAAAATATTGAGATATAGGACAGTATCGGTGCTTTGCTATAGACATGGTAAATGGGCAGCGTGAAATTGTAAACTGTAAAACTTTATGGAGTCAGACATAGTGTTCAAAGCCAACTTCACTTGTTCTCACTCATGATGGTATTCATTTAAACTCCCTAACCCCCACAAACAGTACTCAGAACAGCCAATGGAGAGGCTCCATTAGGCCCATGTATAAATCATGGACAGATTGGCACGGTAATGGTAGAAAGAGCCTTTCAGAAGGAGCCGCGGGGCAGCAGAGAGAGGAGGCGGAGAGGAGGAAGAATCTGCGCATCTCCACGTTAGCGTCTCTGTTCGTTTGGCAGGCAGCGGTGAAGCCGTGGCTGGGAGTGTGTTCTCCGGGGACAGCCCCGGGGCCCTGAACACGCTCCACACAGCGCAAATGGGACGTGACATTACATTCTGCCTCCACGGACAGCAGCCCACACTAACCGCCCCTCCAGCCGCCCTCACAGGCGAGAGAGAGAAAGAGAGGCTCTGAAAGGAAAATAAGCACTGGGAATTTGAGAAGGATGGATGGAGGGATGGATAAATAGAGGGCAAAAGAGGACAGCAGTGAGTCAGTCCAGAGAGTCGTGGGAGAGGAGAGAACATTAGATTTGGAGATGGAAAAAGCTGTACATACAGAAAGAGCGAGCAAGGTGTATGTGAAAGCAGAGAGAGAAAGGGGATCAGCTGAAGAGGGCACGAAAATGAAGGACAAGAAGGAAGAAAGAGAGAAGCTGATGGAAGAAGAAGGTAGGAGAGGAAACTAGAGAGTGGGTTTATGGTGGGAGGGATAGAGGAAGAGAGCGAAGAGCAAGGGAGGGAGAGAGAGAGAGACAGAGCAGGAGAGGGGGAGGGGCGGAGCTTCAGCCAGTCAGAGAGCGTGCAGCTCTGCAGGGGAATCTTACCCTGGCAACACAATAGAAGCTGGGCACATGAAAGAGAGAGCCAGCAGGGAGAGGAGCACAGGGACAGGTGAACAGATGGAGTGGGCCCAGAGACAAGCTGATCAGCTGACACACTCTTCTGTGTGTTTGTGTGTGTTAGCTCTAGTATTAAGCCCTCTGTGAGGACTAGATGTCTTCATGAAGATTTGAAAGATGAAAACATGAACTTCTTTTAGTTGTAAGGCCCCTTGGCTTGTGTGAAAAGAGCCAAGCACTCTCCTTGTCATTACTGAGATCAAGGTTAGGTATAAGCAGAGCATTATTCAACTAGAGTCCTTGCAATGACAGTAAAACCACTGCAATGTATGCGTGTGTGCTTGAGAGTGAGAGAGTGTGAGAGAGAGAGAGAGAGAGGGAGGTGAGAATTAACAAGAATGCAATGGTCCCCCTGTCGCTGCCTGATGGAGGCTTTTTTCCCCTCCCCTTGAAGCGCACTAATTTCTGCACACCTCAGCTTATTTTACTCTGATACCATGCAAGAACATGGCGCTGCATGTTCTAATCAATTTTTTTATTAATAATGATATATAGAGTTGGATTCACTGTATCTATCTAGTAATCCTAACATTTAGCGAGTATGTTATACCATAACTGTTATACTATAATTATACTATATTATAGCATGGTATAATATATAGTAGCAGCAGTACGATACTGTGCTACACTATAGTATTACTATAGGGTTATACATGAGTAGTGTAATTTTATATATTTGTTACTATTATTATTGTTATTATTTTGCAAGGTTCATGAGAAGGTTCTGCAGTCTGCATGGTGGTCTTTGGGCAAGCCTTTTTCATGTTGGGTTGCAGTCCCACCAGCAAAGCTACTTACAGCAAAGCTTGTTTGGGAAATCCTCTCAAAATAAGAAGGTCCATGCTAAAGCTACACCAGCCTGACTCAAACTCCAACAGTATGCACTCTTTTCACTTCTGTCTTTCTCCCGTGAGTTTTCTCGAAGACGTTTTCCGCAACAGAACATTTCAATTCATGGTGTTAAATTGAATCTACCCTTTTCGCAGCCTTAGAACATGAAAAAGTGCAGCCTTCTTCTGCTAACTTAGAAAGTGTGTTGAGCTCTTAAATGTCAAGTAGAGGTGTCAAATGTATTGAGCTTTTTACTGAAAGTGAAATGTCCTCCTGTTGTCCTCTCTGTCTTGTTTTGAACTATGTAAGACGTTGCGAAAGAAAGGCTTTAACGGTTGCAACAGCCCAGAACCAGATGGGGACGACTCGATTGACCAGAGCCCCCTGCAGGACGACAAGTATCGCAAGAGCGATGAACTGGATATCCTCTTCAAACGATATGGCGTGAGTATCACTGTTTCCCCTGCCGTTCTAACGCCCTACCCTCTCTCTCTCTCTTTCTTTCTCTCTTTCTCTCTCTCTCTCTCTCCCTCTCTTCTGTTCCTCTTTCGGAACTAAGGCTCTGAACAAGAAAGAGCACCGGGATTCAGAAAGCCCGGACCCCGAGGAGCCCTTCTCGCTCACGCCTCGTACTGAGGAGAAGTACAAAAAGATAGACGAGGAGTTTGATAAAATGATGCAGAGCTATAGACTGTCAGTGAGTACCAGTGTGAAGGGGGCCGTTCTCGGCCCAACAACCAACTCACAGAGCCTGCTGTCAGCCTGGCAAGCAACTCACAGAGCACCTGCCAACCATGTTTCACCCCCTTTCCCCTCCCCCTCTCCAGTTCCCTACAATCCCCTCTGAATGTGTGTGCTCGGGCACAGGGAGGGTCGTCTAAAAGCAAAGTGCAGTATTTGGACCGTTGGTTTCCTCCCTCTTACTCCCCTGAAAGCTGCTGTAGTCGTATATGATTTATGGCCTTGATCCTGCGCTGGCTCTGTATTTTCTGAAATTTGTCCATAGTGACTGATGTCTGTATGTTTGCCAGGAATATGCATCTGACTCATGGGACTTCCCTTTTTATATGTTGATGAAGCAATGAGTTGTATTTTGACTCCTGTCTGACTCGCCTCAGTGTCTGACCAGTTGTGGAAGAACCCACTGAGCAGGACACGTGTTCTACAGACATGGATCCCAGTCGTCCACCATAGTATTCGTGCAAGGATTAAAGGATTACTGTGTTTCAGATCTGTTGTACAGAATGACGACCAGGCTACCCAGCACACCATTCATAGGAGATGGCAAAGGAAAGCATACAGCACCAGTCTAGTCTCTTCTCTTCTTCTTCTCTTCTTCACCTCTTCATCATTTAGCACATGACAGCCCAAATTAACAGTACCCAAACCTTAATGCTCCTCATTAGTCTTCTAGGAATGCACATGCTAGGGAGCTACAGCAACAAGCAGTCTGTAAAACTAGCAATACGTTTACCTGTACATATCTAGTTGTCTTTTGTTTACAAGCAGCATACATGTGCAGTGATTGCATACTGATGCCACTTTTACATTTGGCCATTTGCTAGCTGTCTTTAGCAGTTAGGTCTTTTATTAGGATTTCTAAAGATGAATAGCTTTATTTTAGTTATATTTATATTTATAATAGCTGTATTGTTGTGGCATATATTGAGGAATACTGTACTGCATAAATCTGGTTAACTGTTCGAAGGCATGTCATTCACTGACCCTGGGATCCGTAGCTAATCTGAAACACAGTTTTCTTAGCACAGAATGGTCAGATCCCAGTTCTGTTTTCTTATTAAAACCATCCTGGTAAAGTGATTTTATCCTCTTTTTCGAAAAAGAAGTAAAGTAGTTGAATCCACGACAGATATTCAGCTTTGTTCTCTGTGTTTATCTATAAACTGTTCAGTGAATTCTATTCCTTTTAAACTACACTGCATACCGGAGAGAAGCTAGTTATTGCTTTAAAATAACCCACTGAGGAAATGATAAAGACATTAGAATGTCCCTAAATGAAAGAGGGGAAAAACCTAAACTAGAAACCTTGCATGAAGCCTGCATGCTTTATGCACCACATTCTAGTCTTAGGCTGTTAGATCCACATCAAGACTACCTGTGGGTCATGTTTTGGGTGCAATATTATCCATTTCTTTTTCTTACTAGGTCTCTGCATAATTAGGTTCAGCACTTTCAATGGAGATTATTCCCCCCCCCTTTTGTTAATCTTTCAAAACACCAGAACCACTCTTCCAAGAGCCCGTCTATGATTGAATGATCTATTCAAAAGGAGATGGGGGCCATGCACAACAGACACCTCAGTAAATTGCGGTGAATGGAGCTAACATAAATATAAAACCACTACAATGATCTTTACACTTTTCAAAAACTTTTTAAGTAATAGGACAATAACACTGCAACCTGAGTATCGATTAATTGAGTTTTTTTTTAAGTGGTTAGATTCAGACAGATTCAGTAGAATTAGGAAAATCTCTGAAAATAGTTGATGTAGTAGATAGGGGATATATTGGTATTTGGTTAGAACATGTAAGACCTTTACAAGTCAATAAATTGCTTATTAATATGGGTGTAAACCTCAGGTTTGACCCTGATAGGATGGAATTTTGATTTGTAAGCACACAGTATGTGGAGATGTGCAATATGATCAATACATCCAACAAACTTCTTTTCTTATTCTATTGCACTCCACAATAAACACTACCACTGTAATTTTAAACGTATACATTTCTAAAACTATGCTTGGATGTAAACTATAAGATGATCATTAGTATCAGTGTTTTGTTTTTTGTTTAACTACGGGACTATTGTCTGTATATTAAATCAATTGTAGATTAGACAGTCAGTTGCTGACTGGCAAAATTTAATGTAACAAGATATATACTATTATGGGCAGATGTATTACATTAACTAACGGGAGAAACTGCAGGACATTTTAAACTGAAAACACAACATGAATTGTGAAAACAGTCCTGCTCATGACTTGTTCAATATTCAGACAGCTTATCGTATAGTATAGACAGCTCATGGTGTTATTTACAGTCTTCTAGTTTTTCTTTCCATTGGAAATATGACTGATGGGAAGGTCAGATGGGGAACTATTGTCTCATTTTCCACAAAGCTCTCGCAGCTCTGTTCACCAGAGGCTGTGCCTCACTTCATATAGTAAATCTGTGGTCATGTAGCCATACAGGAACATTCTGGAATCATCTCATCCAAAGTTTTAAAATGCTTAACTAGCTGCACAGATACAGATTGTTCTAGGACTCCCATGTTGGATGAGAGTTCCGGAGTTATAGTTGTATCAAACTTCATTTTCTTCTGTCTGGCTGTCAGTATCAGTCTCTTGTTGAGCCCAAGGTGCTGTCAAGTGTTGTATGCTTCCCGTTTTCATCCCGCTTTACCCCAACCCCCGCCCACAACTAATCCCCCACCCTAAGTCTCCACGCCTGATTCGTGTGCAGTGCTGTAATACACGGCCACTGTCTTGTCTCCCCAGGCCACCAGCATGCCACCATGAGCTAGCACAGTCAGGTTTTCTGTCAGCTCCTTTGAAAACAGGATATTTTAAAACCTCTTTAAAATCATGATTATGACTCTGCACATTGTAGTTTGATAAATGCAATGCCGCTTTTTGAGCAGCATCAGAGAAGCTTCTTTTTCCTTCTGTTTGTACTTTGAGACCATCAGTCATTTATGATTAAAACAAAGCTATTGGAGAGACAGGACAGCAGAGCAGGAAGAGGACAGAGGAACAGAACATTCAGACAAACTCTGTTAAACTGGGTCCCTCTCAGGACACAAGAGGCCCAATGCGGCCCACATTCTAATTTTAGCGGCCCTGTTTTTTGCGAAGGATCATGGGAAAATGGGTCTTCGTCAGAGCTGCTGGACAGTTTGAGTGCAAGGAGTACTGAAAGTGGCCAGTAACCCATCACAGAGTGTTACAACACCAATCAGACCAACTGTTTAAGCCAGAAAACAATAAAAACACACTGCACTACAGCCTGTGGGGATCCAAAGGAACAATATAAAGACTTGCTTTGTATCCTGAGCCTTAAGCATATTCTGATCTGTTCCAGTTGTGAAGCAGTCTAATCATGTACTAGCTATCTAATTGCAGCTTATACAAAAACAGCAACGCAGATGACTTACCCCTTTAGTGTTGGTGACAAAAAATTAAATTAACCTGCACTTTTGTAGCCACACATGCTCTGCTTTTGGGAGTTTGCACAAGTCACTGGCATGCTATTAAACCGCAGTGTGTCGCAGTGCATATTGCATATCTTTGTGTGTCATTGTGTGCATAGGAAGATGTTTGTGAGAGAAAAATAGTGACATCATTGATTCTCCTCTCTACCTGTGCTTTCTCAGTCTGCAGTGCCGCCACCAACTTTCTCCATGCCAGTCACAGTGCCGGTGTCCAATCAGAGCCCTCTCCCCTTCAGCAATCCCAGCAGCCTCGTCACCACCTCCTTCGTCACCTCCACGCTCACAGATCCGCGCCTGCTCTCACCACAGCAACCACAGCTGCAGAGGAACACAGTGTCTCCTGGTCTGCCGCAGAGGCCAGCCAGCGCAGGTGAGAGAAAAGGAGAGGGAGCGAAGGGTGGGTGGGCTTCCTGATCATTTGAGGACAAAGAATGAAGATGCATAATGACCCTTAAACAGATTGTTTTTGTACTGTCCCTTTAAAGATTAGTATGGAAGTGACCTTTGCGCTGCCTCACTAGTAATGAAGTAATCCAGGCTGAACAATCCTTATAACTTTAGTTAACATGCATCTCCATTTTTGTTTATTTTTATTTTTCTACATGATTTGAACGTAGTAACTGTCGTTTACATTACATTTTATGATTAATGGACCAATGAAAATGCTCCAAAACCACTGAAGTTGCCATTTTGGAGATGCTTGTTTTTCATTGGATAGCAACGATATAGGGAGCTAAACTGCTTTAGGCTGAATAGGCCTAACCTGCATAAAAATACATAGGAGTATGTATTTACAGTAGAGCTGGGCGATATGGCCTTTAAAAAAATCTGTTTCACAGAAAATCTGATTTTAGATGTTAATCAGTTTTTTTCTTCTAAAAATCAAACTACAGACTACAACGAAATAGTTCAAAATAAGTTTTTCATTTATTTTTTTCGCATTTAAATTTCCCCTTTGGAGTTAAAGTGCTACCCGAATCAAGCCATTCTTATCATATGGCACAGTTTAAAAACGTGTCAGGGACGGTTGCTTTCTTTATTTTGGGTGGTGTGCTAGCGAAGTGGCTGTTTGCATTCAGATGGGGGCAGTGCTTCTCTCACTCCGCTGCATGCTTCTGGTTAAGGTGTTAGAATAAATTTCTGCCTTTGGAAGCAACCGTTTTCAAACACACCTTACAACCAGGACTTATCTGGTCTGTGTCCGACGCCGCAAAAAAAACCAATTCCAGATCACGGACTAAGCTGCTCCTTTCTTGGAGGGGGCGGAAGTGAAAATTGAGAGAAAACCAATTTTCATAAAAACACATCGTCCTTGACTGTAAATTTAAATTAATCAATAAAATCGATTTATCGCCCAGCTCTAATTTACATAAAGAATGTCCCTGAATATTGTTTGTTAGCCTTAGTATCATTAGTAGGTGTGCTTTGTTTTTTTTAACCTTCCCTGTAAAATCCTGCCAGCCCCTCATATTTGTCTGTCTCACTCCTTCCCAGGGGCTCTTCTAGGAGGTGACTTGAACAATTCAAATGGAGCATGTCCGAGTCCAGTGGGTGAGTGACCTTCATAAGCGTATGCACTGGGGGGCAGAAGGGGCAGCTGTAAGTGTGCACACTATGATAGAGCTGTTTAAGTTATCAGAGTAGGCTGTGGACGGGCACCCCAATCTCACAGATGCACACACACACGCACACCTGTTAGTCATCAACAGCTGAGGGTCACACGGTGCTCTCCAAGCTTGTAAACAGCCAGCCCCGGGGGATCATGGGAAGGTGCAGGGTGAACAAAATGACATTTGACGAATCTGAATGACATGAATGGTGTGGACTACACCCTCTTGCTTTCCAAGCCCCCCACACACACACACACACACGCGCTCCTGTGCTCTTCTGTCCTGTTTGCTCTCAGCTGTTCCTCATATCTCACTTGTCTGTGCCACTCTGTAAGCCCAGCCCAGGGGGCAGTGCAGACCTGGCCCAAAGCTGCTCCTCACAGGCAGCCTTGACACACTCTAACAGCTGTATATTCAAGCCTCTCGCCTCTGCCCATCAAAGAGCAAATGTGACCATTGGACGCTTTAGAGATCACAGGTCACTGGTCAGTTTGTTGTGTAGCGACTGTCACAACAGCACAGGGATTGTGGAAGTTACATGGTTGAGTAGAACTTGCAGTAATACCAAGAAAACAAATAGAACATCAAGTACATCACAGGATTTGAGTTTCTTTCTTTCTCTCCTTCAAGTACTTCTCATTGGGAATCTCTCCCTCCTCTGTGCTTTCTTCTTTCTAGTCTTTCCTCTTTATTTTCTTTTCCATCATTCATCATTGTTTGTTTCTTTTGCTCTTTCTTTCTTTCTTTCTTTCTTTCTTTCTTTCTTTCTTTCTTTCTTTCTTTCTTTCTTTCTTGTTCTCTGCCCCTCAGCTCTGCTTTGCCTCCATTCTCAGCTGTTGCTGTTGAGGAGGAGCTCAGGGAATGTCAGGATTGACGTCACTCCACATTCCTGCCATTCCCGCTCCCGGCCTGGAGTAATCAGACCCTGAGTTGGGGGGCTGGTGGGGCTAAGGGGGCAGGAAGACTGTGAGGGACATGAGAGAGGGGTTCACAAATATATGCTCATACAAAACCAGAGCATGCCATGGTACACTCCTAATCATTCGCGTAAAATTACAGACACATACTGTACATTTATCTCAGCTGTGCTCTCATAAACAGGTATGCTTGCTGCTTGCATGTGTCCCTACTTTCCCACAAGTCTGGGGAAACTTTGGGCCCTGGGTTTCCTGGTGCTAAGGGCAGCTTAGTGACCCTCCCTTCCAATCACAACGTTGCGGCTCCATGTGCAATATGTTTCCGTTCGAAGTGTGACGCAGCCAGTTAACACATTCCATTCATAATGTCTTAAGCTCCAATGCTTTTGTTACCGATGCCTTGAGATTGGGCTCTCTGATGGGACTTACCACATAGTTTTGATCCACCAGTATTGGAAGATATAGTTGTCAAAACGCTGCTATTTTATTACATTTTTAAGTGATTGTTCCAAACAGCTTTCTTGCACACTCATCTTGTTACCTTTACACCTGTTAATGATACTAAATATAGATCCTAGATATAGACAGATAGATATAGATAGTAACAGCAAATATTGTGTCTTGTCCTTAAAGTAGAGTACACATGAAGTGTTCCAATAAGCTAGCCTAGTGGGAGTTGCTGAACTCGCTGATGTTTCTGAATGTCCCAGAATCATAGGGAGAGATTATAGAGCACTGTTTACTTTCAACGCTTTGAGAGCCATGGGAAAGCCCCCTCGTGTGTCTGTTGGTTAGTCTTTCCCTTTTTTCCCTGTCCACTGGAAATACAACACTCTAGTTTAGCCCAAAAAAAAACTTCTTTCAGCTTTCTGATTCCAGCTGGTATGACTGATGCTTGTACAAAATTTCTAAGAAATCAGTTAGACAGGTTTTTTCCAGTTTTACCCATTCTGGTCTCCTGGTAGGCATCAGATGTTTAGTGCCTCCGCCAGTTCAGTCTGTTGCTTTTCACAGTAGCCTTTGGTTTCCACACGGACACAGATTAAAAACCAGTTGCCATTAATCCCCCAATTATGTCATAATAGGTTTATAAGCCTGGAAAACAGGGGATTACATTTGCAACACTGAGTAAGCGTTGTTACAAAATGCAAATGACATGGTGGGATGAACTGTATTAGGCTTAGTCCAAATGTTTTCCTGCTGTGCAAATATTCAGCTACTTTGTTTTTCCTAGTAGGACTCAAATGCAACAAAATGTCCTTAGGGGTGTGTGTGGGCGGGTGGGTGTGCATGCGTGTATTTATGTCCATATATGCAAATTTTTTACAGGGTTTTCCAGCATGTGCGTATATTGTACATACAAGCCTGTATTGACACATTCCTCTCCCTCTCTCTGCAGCTAATGGCTACATCAGTGCCAGGGCCTCCCCAGGCCTTCTCTCTGTCTCCAACGGCAACAGCATGGGGAAAGTAGTTCCGGCCAAGTCACCCCCACCGCCCAGCCCTCAGATGGTGAACAGTCGTAAGCCGGACCTCCGGGTCATCACCTCACAAAGCAGCAAAGGCCTCATGCAGCTGGTGAGAACTACTGCACACACACAGCCCGACTGAGCCAAACCACACAAATATACCCGGCAGGAGTGTCAGAACATCACTGATGACAGTTAATAAGCTATTATAAAAAAATGTGATTAGATTTAGTATTTGGTAACTAGTGATAACCTTATAGATTTCTAAGTGTGTGTTCTGATTTATAATCCTATTTATAGGAGTTTCTTACGTGCTTTAGCAAATGAAGCATTTGTCACATCTTTAGAGGAACTCTGACAAATAAATGCTTTTTGAAAGATTTGCAATACAGGGCTCAGAACAGAGCTCATTTACATATATCAGTCTTGAAGGTAGAGTAATAAAATCAATCTGTTTAATTCTGAGGGATAGAGAATGGTCGTGTAAAATAATAATACTGTTCTTTTTTATTAAATATTAAATAAAAGAAAAATGGAGGTTAATTATTTGTTACGCCATGCTACATACACATATTTTACAATTTCATAAAAAAGAAAGAACAACATTTTTGTTTGCAGAAGCAGCACCATGGCAAAATCTTTAACACAAGCAAGTCATTCATGTAGACAGCTATCGATCTGTACACACGAAGTATAAATGGTTTCGGGTTCAGCATGAGTGAAAGTCTTTCTGCTTATTTCTTACTTGGTATTTGCCACAGTTAGTAATATCACAGACTGTTACTAATAGATCGTTGGAAGGAAATCCAGTGAAGTCAGTATTTCTGAGACACATTTCTATAGCAAGGAAAAATCAAATATATATATATATATATATATATATATATATATAGTAACACCCCTGTTGGTTGTTGTAGAGGCACATTCCAGCATTTGCATTTGTGCTGGGGTCCATTTCTACATCATCCGTTTCCTTTGGAGCACTATGGTGCTTGGTGTCTATGAAGGGTGCGAGTGTCTGTATATAGAGAGTTGTAATTCCTGTTTTCTGTCCATTCCCCCCCTCGCGTCCTGCAGACGGATGAGGAGCTGGAGTTGGTGAGTGAGGTGAATACAACTCTCTTCTCTAGACTGTTGTGCTGTGAAGGTTTGGTCAGTAATCGATGCTTGTTGTCTGTGAATGCTTGGATTTTCGTGTTCACACTGCAGTGCCTGACTTTTGTCACGTGCGGTAGAGGCTTTTCAGATCACTGATGCACTTTAGTTTGCACACTGAAATAGTGATCATCGGCACTCTTTCCATACTCACGTAGTGCATAGTGATTGTCCAGGTTGTTGATGTAATGTTATACAGAACAGCAATTGTAATTGAGCATTGTGTTGAAATACAAGTGCAAGTGCAGGTGATGCAAACGTTGCAGCTGTTGTCTCGCGTTTCAAATGACTGCGTATCATAAATACTACCGACTTAACATGTGGGGAACACGTACACAAGTATCGAGTGCGCCCACACATGTTTATACACGAGTCAGACACACTGGATCAAATACAGAAAGCAACCATGCATAAACACTCTCTTCAGAGAGCTCTCTCTTGCATACTTTCACTCAGATGAGAGTGTGTGAGTTAATTCTCAGTACTGTTAGTCAGAGGTCAGTCTTCATTTACTTATTTTTCTGGCAAAACAAGCTTCTGTATTAGAAATCAACAACCAAATATAAAACTTTTCCATTATTTAGTGCATACACCTTTTACCTTACAGCTATCATTCTTTTGATGGGACTAGCTTTTAGTTATTTCAGCAGAAATCTGCAGGGATGTTTTCAACACCCCCAGTTTTAGCAGTTGGTTGCTTTTTCTGCTTTCTGTAATTACTTAATCCCAAACAAGTTCAGTGATGTTAGGTGTTGATTTTCTCTTGTCTCTAAAACATCTGAAGATGGCAGTTTTAGTGTTCTACAAGGCCTTGCACGGTTGTTATGAGGCCCATCATCTTTGTGTCTTTTAATCGATTGCTTTTGTTTGTTCATTGGTTTAGATATGATCCTTAGATATCATCTCCTGAGAAATATCTCCTGAAAAATTAATAGTTGTTATGACTGAACATGAAAGAAACAAGGGTGGTCTCTGACTGTTGTGATTTGTTCTTGTCTTAACAAAAAGTATCAGGATGATGCCCCCCCAGAAATTGGCAATGGTGGGTGCCCATTTTTTGAAGGTGGGTTAGGATGAGAGGGTATTTGGGGTATAGATATTTTCTGTGTTGGTCATTTTGATATGATATTGGTTAAATTGATCAGAATTTGGTCTGCGTTTTGGTCGTTCTTGGTTAACCACAGAAGTAAAGATGTGGCTTACACGGCCTTGTTTCCTCTGTAATGTCTGTCGGGGTGACCTATCATGGCACAGTGCATGCATTTCAGTCTGCGTGATATGCAAAGGCTTTTTAGTTCATACTTCCTGAATGTGGTACAAACCAGAGGAAAAGAGAGAGAGCTGTTTTCTCTACGCTGCTTTGACTAAGGGACGGATTCCTGGTTGATGCAAAACTGGTGACACCTGAGGGGAGAAAAAAGGCACTTTAGAAGGATTTGGGTTTTTTTTGTTTTTGTTGTTTTTTTTTTCTTTTCTTTTTTTAAAACACAGCCTGTTCGACACCCTTTGGATAGTTGAGAATTTTCAGCATGCCTTCGACACAATGCATGTTTGTACCGTCAGGAGCTCTTAAGTCAGCTGACTTGTGAGCATTTGTGCTGTGGTGGTAAACGTATAGACTGTATGTCTCTTCTGTGTGAAAAGGGCAAAGCGCTTTATCGTGTACACTGAAGTTAAGCCCTTCATGTCTGTCTCATTCTCTCTTCTCCAGAACGCTCAACGGTTAGGTGCCTCCCAGGTGACCCAGCCTCTCACCACTCCAGTGGTTTCCGTGGCAACGCCCAGCCTCCTGACCCCATTCTCTATGCCAACTGCCTACAACACAGGTAAGAGAATGACATCATTAATACAGACAGCATGGGAGCACAATGAGCGTTCAAGAAATACAAGCTCATAAAAGCTGTAGCAAAGTCAGATCACATACTGCAGGATCTCTGCTGTCTCTGTTCTCTCTCGCTCTCTCTCTCTCTCTCATCTCGCTCATTCCATCTCATCCCATCTGCAGTTTATTGTTCCATTTTGTAAACATCTTTCTACTTAAAACGGGGATCTTGATTGTGTTTATGTTGTTTACAGATGCCTCTCAAATTAGCCTGAAGTTATAGCAGGGACTGCACACAAGGCTGTTTTTGAATTAAAAACGAGAACAAATCTGCATAAATCTACATCTCTGTCTTTTTTTTCTTCTGTCTTTCTTTTTTCTTTCTTTTTCTCTGCCTCTCTCTCTCTTTCTTTTTCTCTCTCTGTAGAGTATCAGCTGACGAGTGCAGATCTCACAGCCCTTCAGGCCTTCACGCCGCAGGGTGCGCTGTTGCCAAGCAACGTGACTACTTGGCAACAGCAGCAGCCATCAGTATCTCAGCAACCACAGCAGCAGCCATCAGTATCTCAGCAACAGCCTCAGCAACAGCAGCATCAGCAGCAACCACAGCAGCTCAGCCTGGCTTCACTCAGTAACCTTGTGTAAGTTGTCCATAGACAGACATCCACACAACAAGCGCTTTTTATGGGCACACACACATATAAGCACTCTCTTACACACATCTTATATTTTCCCACCTGCACAGGTCTAACCTCAAACCGCATGTCAGCAGTGGGTTCCCACAGTCACTACTTTCGCTTTCTGCTCACTTCAGCAACTTTTTAGCAGGATGATAGAATATAGCCTTTTGGCCTGGAGTTACACACTTATATGAAGTTTATATCGGGTTTACTGCAAGCTTTTTCCTAGTGTCTCATTGGCTCACAATATAATCACCTGATCACAGTTTCTTAAACAGATCCTATTTATTTAGTCTGACTGCAGTTATTTTTCACTACTGCTTCTGCCTGGTTCTATAACACCTTTAGAGGGATGCGGAAAGTATTGTTCGTTTATTTGAGCGTGTGCTGTGTCTGTCATCTTTTACCAATCACTCAGTGTTGGCAGCTAGGAAGCAAAATCACTAATCAGCCAAATGTTGCTTAGGTTTGTACTTTAATAATTGCATACAAGAAAATAAACTGCTAATTAGGGGTGCAGTAATCAAATATTTTTTTGATTTAGAAATATTTGAATATTCTGAAAAATATAAAGGAATATAAATGCTTAATACTACATCATCCATAAGGAATTATTTTCGTTAGTCAGAGATTCTGTACAATCTTTAGCCCTGAACAGGAGAGCAGAGAAAACAGTGGAGTTTTTTAACTATCACCTTAAAAATAAAAGCCTAAAAATAAACGTTTTTATGATACTGCCTTATAACTTATTATGCGCTAAAGTCACCTATGTCTGCTTTAACGTCCAGTGCTGTCTAAATCATTTTCCTAAAGCTCTGAACAGCTAGCTTGACGGCACCGCTCCAAAACGTAATGAGACCATGTTAGTTCACTAGAAATCCGCTGTGCAGAGCTTTAAGCTGCGAGCTGTAGATAGCATCCTATTACTTAGCTTCACGAACAATCATTTGTTTCCTAACTGAAGTGCAGAAAGTTTGTAACTGTGTCTAATATTTTAATGCATGAAATATTATAGAATTTTTGTGCCAGGCCTATTGTTAATAGCAATTATGTATATGACAGTTAATCAGTTAAAATTACTTGATTGTGACAGGCTTAGTGTCTCATTTATTAATGCTTCTATGCCCTCAATTGCTGCTCTTTAACCAAATCTGTACAGAGCAGATGGGCTGTTTGTGTGGGCTAGTGTATTTCACATAGGGATAGGAACCTGCATTTATAGCTTTCCGTATCTAATTCATCATATTTTCATAAACACAGCAAGCATACACATTGTATGAGCATTATAGCTTTAGGTATAGATCAGGGGAAGTTCATGATTTATATCATAAACATAAGATCTATGTACGTCTAAATGCTTGAGTTTTTCTGCCAACGTTTAGCACAACGAACACCACAGTTGCAGGGACCACAACTTTATGTCAAGATCAAGGTTAAAGGACGTAGGCACTGTAGCACACAGTCTGCTGCCTGTGTACTCTGCATGAGTGGTTGACCTGAATAACGGCAGTGCACAAGCATGCACACGCTCTCAGAGTTCTGTGGTTGGTGGTGGCTCATGGTGTTTCAGCCATGTGTTCCTGACTTCCTCTTTTTTGCAGGGTAAAGAGTGTGCGTGATCCTCATTAGCGTGTTTCTCACCACACTGTTAGCCATATAAGCTCTCCTGTTAATGCAGATTTGGTGATGTGAGTGTGATGGGGAGGTGTAACTCTGCTCTAACCAGCCTTGTGTCTGTGTACGTGTGTGTTTGTGTGTGCTCTCTCTCGTCTGTTCACAGCATGTGGGGTGCAGACAAACAGAACGGGGAGATGGCTAACTGCATCTCCGGTCTGGCTGCTAACCTCAGGTGAATAGGCCACTTAGGGAACTGTGTCTAAAGCAATCCCGCACTGTGTTGGCCAGTCATGCGCTGTTGTCCTGTCTGCAGTCAATAGGGGCCTGGTCGTCATAGCTACTGCTTCAGACTGAGCCTCAAAAATAAATGTGCTTCTGTTGACCAGCAGACCATTCCGTTAGCAGCACTCCTCACTCCAGTCATATCTGAGTTGAGCATCGCTTTATGATCCTTCGTGTTTGGTTTATCAGTGTTTGTTGATGTTGGTGGTGGATGTCAAGTTATGCTAGGCAGCCTTGATGTTGTAATTTTAAGAAAATGTCAGTAATCATCATGGATGCTATTATGACTTGGGTGCTATTAAGGCTCCCTTTGAGAGTTTGCATTGCCCAGCACCCCCTGTAGCCCAGTAGGCATTAGTGCATCTCTTGTAGTAGTCTTGTGTACAATGTATACTCCCAAAACACATCCTGCTGGGGATAATTTTATAATTTATTAAGTTTATTTTGTCTTGTTATAAAGAAACATAAGAGGTCTGCCAGTATAATACTTAGTGTATTTCATTATATTTTAACATTGCTGCTACAATACTGAGTGCTTCACTAGGCATTAGTTGTTGTGCTGTGCCATTACATACACAGAATTGCATTCTTGAGTCTTTCTCCTGGTCTCGGAGTTTGTGTTGTTGGTCTGTACCCCTGCTTGGACTGCTCCCTGCAATCTAAATGTTAATGAAGTGTCACAAACCTCCTGCGGCTCTCTGCTTTCGCCTCTCTTTTCCAGGTTATGAAATCATATTTTCTTTTTGAGGTGAGGGTTCAGAGGGTCTTCTTCTTCTTCCTTTTTTTTTTTAAAACCATTTCTACAGGAGGTTACCATTCTCGCAACAGGGTTGTAGTTTGAATTGTGTGTGGAAGCGTTTTTGTTTTTTTTTTGCCTTGGAGAAAATTGCATCACTGGCTTCATGCTCTTCTTAACATATACTGCAGAACGTTTCATCTACCTCATCCATCTCCTTTTGTGTGTTCAGTCTCGGCTACATGTCTATAGATTTTGAAGGAACATGTATTAAGCCCAACTTGCTACTTCTATATCGATTGATTACCATAAACAGTAATTTTGATGTGCTTCCTGGTTAATAGGATACAACAGAATATCCATTTACTCAAAACTCATTGAAGCAGAAGCCGATGCAAAGTGTAAAAACTCTGGAAGTAAAACATTTTCTTCAGAAGTAAAGCTGTAGATCTGTTAATCTTTTAGAAATGGGACCAGTTTTCCAGAGGGAAGAATGTGTAGCAATACATCACCGGCATAGTGGCATAAGCAGAGCTTTTACAGGTTCTTGGCTGATTGTGCATAAATACCAGCATTAAGGAACTGCTTTTTATTCTATTGCTCTAGTGTTTGAAAGCTGGATAAAACTTAATCAGAACAGAATGGTGATACATTATCTCATCTCTGCCTCATCCTAAGACCCATTGTTTTTGCTAATTGAGTGCAGTGGCTGTTGTTTAGAATGAAAGTACAGAGAAATGTCAGAATTACTGTCTGTGGTAATTGACAGAACAAAATAATGGGGAAATTCTTTAAAATTCTCTAAAATTTTTTGGATTATAGATTATAATTTACCGTGTCCTATAATTGGTTATAAGTTGTATTGTAGGTTACAGGTTATGATATTGTATTGTAGATCAAACGTTGCTGCATTATATTAGGGGTTACAGGTTGTCAATTGCATTATATTACAGGTAATAGAATAGTAGAATATATTATATGTGATATAGAGAGTGATATCATGAAGTTACCTTAATATAGTATAGAATATAAGTTGCATTTTGTATCTTATCAGTTGTATTATATTCAAATTTACTGCACTGTATTATGAGTTACTATCTTGTAAGATTGTAAGTTACTACACATTGTCCATTTAATCAACTCCACTTACCTAATAAGTGCACTTTTTAATTCTACTATTACAGACTGTAGATCATCTGATCCTTTGCCAGTCCCCTTTCACCCTGTTCTTTAATGGTCAGGACCCCCACAGAACCACCACAGAGGTTAATCCTATATGGTTAATTGGTTTAAATGGACAATTAAGTGTAAATACAAGGAGGTGTATCTAATGTGTGTAAGTTATAGGTCATAGATTACTTTGTAGTGTTGTACGTTATTGTATGGTATTGAGTTAGTTATTGTATTGAGTCAGTTTGTTGGTGTTGGATGTGGAAGTTAGTGAGTGTACCGTGTCCTTCTACAGAAAGTTCACTGGAATGTGTGTACAAGTGCTTCATGAGCGTTTGATCACCCACAGTCATCTTCTGTTGAAAACCAGCTCCATGACTCTCCTGTTAGTCCTAATGTAATTACTGTTGTAGGAGTGTGAGTGTGTGAGTCTGCCGGGGGGTCTGGGGGATGAGTATTGATCAGTAGGTGCTAGCATGTGTTTCGCCTGTCTTTTTCTCTGCAGTGTGACCTCACAGGCCAGCTTACTCTTGGGCAGAGAGGAGGGGCTCAGCTGGTACTGTACACTCCTCCTCCTCTCTCTGTCTGTCTCACTGACTGACTGACTGACTGTTTATTTCCTCTGTCTGCCTGTTTCCTACTACTACTACTACTACTGTTACTGTCTATCTATCTCTGACTATCTGTCTATCCATCTATCTGTCTATCCATCTATCTGTCTAATCTATCTGTCTGTCTATCTATCTGTCTATCTGTCTATCTATCTGTCTATCTATCTATCTATCTATCTATCTATCTATCTATCTATCTATCTATCTATCTATCTATCTATCTATCTATCTATCTATCTATCTATCTATCTATCTATCTATCTATCTATCTATCTATTTCTTGTTCTCATGCTGTTTCTTCCTGCTGCTGCAGATGGCTAAGCTGTGTTTTTGTCATGTTTCCACGTTTGGCTGAATTGGGCTTTTTGTGTTGAAACCGAGTAGTGAGGTGTGATTAGCTTTGTGATCAGTCAAACAGTAGAGATCCGTAAGGCTGAACTATTTCTTGCATTCCTCTGTCTCTACCTCTCTCTTCCTCTTGAGTGATATTTGCAGGTGTCCTTTGTAGCACCTCACACTCAGGAGGGACCTTTTCTGTGGTTAAAGGGGTGATGTTAAGCCTTGGTATGTGTGTAAGAGAGAGAGAGAAAGAGAACGGAGTGAGATCGCATGGCTTAGGGTGGTACAAACTGCTGTCCTTTTGCCTCCATAACGTCTTTATGTCTGAGTACCACGTATGCAGGATTGCACACCCACACAGCATTATGCTTGGCTTTTGTCCCTCGGGATAGCTGTGCAGTTAATTCAGGACAGTTTACGTTTTGTTTGAGTGCCAGTTTTGTCAAGACCTGTTGTCATGGGCTCCGGTTTCGTCTCAGTGGTTGTACTTTGTGTCAGTCAGCACTTTGTCTTTGTAATCTCACTAAGCTGTTTTCCTTTTGGCTAAATGATGATTAGACTGGTATTGTTTAAACAGATTATTAATCTCTCTCTGTCTCTTTCTCTCTGTCTCTCTCTCTGTCTCTCTCTCTGTCTCTCTCTCTCTCTCTCTCTCTCTGTCTCTCTCTCTCTCTCTCTCTCTCTCTCTGTCTCTCTCTCTCTCTCTCTCTCTCTCTCTCTCTCTCTCTCTCTCTCTCTCTCTCTCTCTCTCTCCTTCTCTCTCTCTCTCTCTCTCTCTCTCTCTCTCTCTCTCTCTCTCTCTCTCTCTCTCTCTCTCCTTTAGGCCGGTGGGTCCGATCCCTCATGGTGCCACTCTGACAGTGAACACTAACCCCAGCGTGAGCATCAAGTCTGAGCCCGTTTCTCCTAACCGCGACCGGAGCACCCCCAGCTCGACGGGCGGCTCGGTGCCCACTGGTGCAGTGACAGGCTTGACAGTCACACAGTACCCGGGGGCACTACGTCTTGAGCCCACCGGCCGCTCCCCGGTTGACAGCATCAGCAGCAACGGCAGCTCATACGAGGGAAGCGACCGGGACGACGGTGGCCAAGCGCGAGCTCCAGATTTCAGCGCCACCGCTCTCGGCCCCATTCGAGCCTCCGGAGAGCAGACGGCCTCCTCAGAATCGCAAGAGGGAGCCAACGTCAAGCGCATGAGACTGGATACCTGGGTCACATAAACACACAAGCAAATGAGAGAGAGCTACCCTCTGTCACACCCACATACACTTAAACACACGCACACACACACAGACACACACCACCTCCCCTGTGACACACGCTTCTTTCAGCTGCACCTGGCACACATGCATGAGTACACTCACGCACACTCGTTTTCAACTTTCCTCAGCCTCTGTTTCTCTCTCCTACCCTATACTGGTATGCATATATGTACACGCGCACACACAAAGACTGACAGAGTCGCCAATCCATGTGCACACGAGTTAAACCACAGGTAGTCGGACAGTTGTGGCGAGACGTAGGGTTGGACGTTTGGATCTCTTGAAGGGGATGCTGGCCTCGCTGACCTCTGCTCAGTCTTTATTGTCCTCACCCCTGGTCTTCTCTGCACTGACACGCTTTACCTTTTTAATCCGAGTCCAGCCGTACCGCTCTGGTGAAACAACCAAACCGAAGCCGCTTGTTGTGTTGTGTAGAATAGCCGCTCACAGAAGCTGTTTTCCAGGTCATGTTATTGTTGTTTGCAGGTTTTTTTTTTCCTCTCTCTCTCTTTCGTTTTCTTTTTCCTGTGTGTGCGTGTGTGAGACGGGTTGTGTTTGCTGTTTATCTTTTTGACTCTCTACACTCTTCTTTCTTTTTACTATCATTTCTCAAACAGCTGCCTATAGTATTGACTTTCAGCATATTTGATAATGCCACATGCGTCGTTTTAATCACGTTTAATCAGGACCTGCGTCTCATAAATAATGCGAAAGGTTAAGTCTGAAGCTCTCGTGTACTGCTAGCCTAATCAAGATTTGAAAAAACAACATAAGCAGTGTGCATATTTCAGGGAAGGACTACGGTGACTTGCAACTGATGCAACTAAGTCCATGAGGTGAACTCATTGGCCGACATAGAACTTGGGGACAGACTGAGAATAATATATATGTGTGCGCGTATGTGTGTGTGAGACAGAGATACAGGTAAACAGCCAAGTGCTCAGTTCCAGTTTCAATGTTTTGTTTCTTTCCTGTTTTTTTGTTTTTTTTTTCCTTTTCATCACCAACTTGCACCAAATCCTTCACCAGTGCACCTTCGCGTGGAGAGCTTTTGATAGCTCCCCATGAGCAGGAGAGGTGACCGCAATTTTTTTTTTTTTTTTTTGGGGTTGTTGTTTTCAATAGCGTCACTTTTGTACACGTAAGTACGTATGTTTGTACGTATGGTGTAGTCAGGTGGAAATGTAGCCCTATTTGTACAATTTAAAATCCAGTCCTGATATTAAATGCAAGTGTATACACACATTGCTTAGCTGGAACACTCTGCGTTTAAGAGTGGGCGGCTGTATTAGTGTCACTACCGCTGGTTTACGTGAGAAGCAGCCTAACACGTTCTGTATTTATTACTTGTTTGTCTGGCTGCGCAGTTTTTTTTTTGTTTGTTTGTTTTGTTTGTTAGTTAATCTTATGAAATGAGTATTCTTAAATTGTTGTTTTAAGGAGCCGGATGAGTTTAGAAACAATCTGAGCCATTGAGGGCTCAGGGCCATGGGTTTGTAGGCAAAGCATGTAAATACCCGGGTTTTCCCCTCACCATGTTCCTGCAAAGGCTCTTGAGTACTGAGAGGAGAGGATCGGAGAGCGTGCAATGAAAGAGTGATGTGGCTTTGTCCTCAGAAAGCAGCGGAGTAGAACTCTACTTGAGTTTTAGGACTCGCACGGTGGCGCAAGGATGCTAGAATAGTCCGGGGAGGGGCATTCCAGATCTGAAGTGGATCCTGGCTTCATATGCTGCGTTGAGGAGAGGCCAGGCGAAGGGGACTGTACATAGAGATACATGTATGATCATACACATCGTGCTGGATCTGCCTGAAGCAGAGATGTAACTCTCAGTGGAGATGTCTTTCTATTTCTACATGTAAATAAACTGTGTTGCAAGCGAGCCGGGTAGAGATGCAGCAAGGGATGCAGACATGGATATGACTGTTTTAGGAGCGAATCTTTTTTTTTTTTTTTAATTCTGATGGAGTGCACTTTAAATCAACCCCCAGCATCCCAACACAACAAATCCTTTTCCCTCTTTACTAGTCAGGTCTTTCATATGCAGGGGCGGGGTTCTCTTCTGCTCCTCCTCCATCACTGTCTCCAACCTCCCCTCATGCATACACACGCTTGCCAGAGAGGACTTCTCCAGAACCCACGCCTCATTGCCCCCCCCCCTCATTTCCTCTCTCTCTTGATCACTCTGATCAAATGGATTGCCGCCCATCATTGCTTCCATTTCCTTCTGCTCCACGCTGGCTTGACCACAGGGCTTTCAGTCTCACGCAGAACTGCAGGACTGTCTACGATGGACTGCCTACAGACGTGGTCTGAAGGGGCTCTGCATTAAAGACTCACTCCATCCCTCCT
Source organism: Megaleporinus macrocephalus (assembly GCA_021613375.1). Taxonomy (NCBI): domain Eukaryota; kingdom Metazoa; phylum Chordata; class Actinopteri; order Characiformes; family Anostomidae; genus Megaleporinus; species Megaleporinus macrocephalus. Next base: position 35,185,717 of record CM038705.1, read on the forward strand.
CTCAGAGACCATTGCGTGCCATTCAGGGAAGAAGAGCTCATGTTCCTGTGTGACTATGGCCCCATCTTTCATGTCTCATTTTTGACGGTGAACAATTATTGAAGACATATAAAAAAATGTCACCTTTTTGTAAAAAAGAAAAGAAAAAAAGAAAAAAGAAACGAAAAGAAGAAAAAAAAGAAGAACGTTGTACTTTAAACATAATAGATTAGACTTGACACGTGTTGCAAATGTGCAATTCTCAAAGCGCAAAAAAAGAGAAATGTCTATTATTTAAACGACGATGTACACAAATTGTTTTATGGTGCATTAGTGTAGTGCATAAGTGAATAGAATGAAGGACGTCTAATGATAATGAAGAATAGGGTGGGCTTAGAGATCCAGCAGTCACTGTTCAAAGTCTAGGGACAGAATATGGCGAGTTTTAAACATGACTTTGATTGTGCTGTATGTGTATTTGTAACCCAAATCTTTAGCCTCTATATGCCATTTTCTCTCAAAGCTCTATCTTTAAAATGATTGATTGGAAAAGAGATTACCTGTGTCAGATCTAATGAGATGCTTTACTTTATGCTCCTGATAAAGGTGCCTCCCCCCACCCACCCCCCAAAGCTTTAGTAAACCTGAGCTTAGAGCTTGCTTAATTTGGTTATTCTCTCAGCATACATATTGAAATAGCTCACTCATATCCACTCAGGTGAGACCTGCATTGGCAGTCTATTTTTTTTTTCTTTACCTCACTTGCCCCCTCCTCCATTCTCCAGCATCTCTCACTCACTTTCTCTTACTGTCCTCTTGTCTTCTGCTTGTGGAAGATTAATGCTTTAAACGCAAGCGGCCGCCTCGCCTTGCCTAAAACCGCCACAACCGATAACCCATCTCTGCCAGCAAAGATTAAACTTGTGCATACACAAATACAGATGCAGTACCGTATGATCTTGGGTGTTACCTGCTTTGAGGGCGGTCAGTGAGGGCATGTACTTTTGATGGCTGTGTGCAAGATTCAAGCCAGAAATCTGCTCAGCGCAGTTAGCTCTATAGAGATAGTGAGATCACTCTAGAACTCTTAACCTTGAATTGTTTTTAGGACTGCGGGCGAGAGCTGTGAGGAGAGAGTGGCACCGTCAACGCATCTCTATGGTAGAGTTTTCCAGTCCTGGTCAAGGAGGCGTTTTGTAGCTTTCCCTGCTCTTACACACTCAATTAATTTTTTTAAGTGCAATCAGGCTCTCTCATTAGCTGATGCAATCGAGTTTGAGCAGGGAAAACATGAAAACGTGCTTTGCGGAGCTCCTTCTAGGACCAGGGTTTAGAAACAACTGTTCTCATTGAATAGTGCAGCGAGGCTACAGTTAACCACACATATACCCCTTCAGGTCAGCATGCTGGAACACCTGTAGACTAAAAGACTGAGCTTTGAACAAACTGATTTCTGAACACTTTCTTTGGTGTGATGTTCAAAAGCTGTGGAAAGGATCTCGTGGTAAGGGTAGGAGTCATCATAATCAAAAGGAAAGACAATCGTCACGTGAATAGCTAACTTTCACCCCCTCATATCCCCCATGTACGATGCTGTTTAGAGAATCTCAATTTTTTTCTAGTGTTAATTTGTGCTGGTGACAGTTCTATTGTCTGTTTTTATTCTAATTGTTCAAATGATTATCGTTACCATTATAGTTGTCATCCTTAATGATGATAACAATAATGATAATTTTGAGATTTTTATTTTCTGCAATTTTTTTTGTTGTTTTTTTCATGTAGGTTAGGCATCTTATTTTATTTGATTTTATTTTATTATATATGAAATACTATATAAATGTCTTTTCATTTTTGTTTGTTTTTTGTTTGTTTGTTTCTTTTTTCTTCAAAGGGGTGTTACTAATATTGCACGATTCATTAAGTAAAACAAAATGACAGTAGTGATATAAGTACTTATTGGTAACTGAGGGAAGTGCTCAACAAGTTGATAGAATGACCAGTTCAATGCTGCAATTTTTAGTCAATTGTACAAAACTGTCTCTACACGTAGAGGAGTAGAGAGATCCACTTGATTAATTTATTCAGATCAGACACAGATGTCAATGCATGGGCGTAAAAACAAGCAAAGAATGAGTCATATAAATAAACTGAAATGTAATTTCTTTAAGACTATACACCACACACAACTAGAATAGAAATTGAAGAAAAAAGTTTAAAAAGAAAAATGATAGCTAATATATTGTGTTCGGCTAGTCTGCTTTGAGTTTTGTTGTAAACAAAAAAATATTTTCTGTTGTTTTCGGAGAATGATATACAATTTGTGTATATTTTCATAAACAAAGTATGCACTGATATGTTATTACAAATTATATACTGCTTTTACAAAAAAAAGTGTTTGTTATTGTACCAAAGTATCCATTTGTCCTTTATGACCCTCCCCTTTTGCGTATGTTTTACCGTATTTTATATATTAAATAGACAAGTTGACCTACAAAGAAGTGCGCCTCTGATTTCCCGTGTTTTTTCTTCTGTCTGAATGTGCTTTGATGCTTTTGTGCTGATCCCGCTGTTGGGAATGAATGCTCAAGCTGTTAACCCAGTTTTTCCCAACTCTGGTCTTAAGAGTCCACCTGCATTGCTCAGTTTCTTGTTTTTTTTGCTTCCTCAGTCCTTCTGGAGCTGAATCAGCTGAATCAGAGCAGGAGAAATACAGTGCAGGAGGGGGCTACAGAACTGAGTTAGCAATGGAGTAAACAAAATTTACTGAAAGGTATCTCTTCATTTGTGTTGAGTTAGCTGGCTCATGTCTACTGGGCACATCTCCTACCTGTATATTGTTCTGTATACTATTCCTATACTATACTCATTCCTCCTCCCTAAGGAACATGAGGGCAAGCTGCACTGTATCTGCATTTCTGTATGGATTTCAGTCTTTAAAGATTTTAAATAAAAAAACAGTACATAAACGTATCCCAGATCAAAACTTGAGGTGTAAGACTTTAGAGACATCAGGCTTTTTTTCCCCAAAGAATGCAAAATTTGCTTTTTATGTTTGTCCACTAGATGGCAGTGTCTGCTAGTGTGGCCACAAACCCAGGATTGCACAAGTCAAGTTTTCTCTTGCTCATAAATGACGTATTAAACTTAGCCCTGTATTTGCATTCTTTTTTCAGGACTTACGGAGTTTATTAAAAATAGGTCCAGTAGAGAGGTTGTTGGCCTGGTTGGGGGACCAGCAGCGCATTGCTAAAGAGCACATCATGGTGGTTCCAGTATAAGGGCGTGAATGTTGGAAATGGCATATGGTGACCACAGTGTCAGCTGAGCTGGTCAGTTGCAATGTCAAGTGTAACTCTTAAGACCATGTCAGTCCCAGACTGCCCACTCACTGCTCACCTGCTGACCTAAAAATAACACCTCTCCAGCATTCTGGCCTCATTCGGTCTCAATTTTATAATTCACGCTTACAGTTTTAATCTCTTCCAAAGGAGCTTTGTCTACTTATGTAGTGCTGATAAACTGTTTTATATGTCCTTAAAATACAACATCACAAAACAAGGAAGGCGGGTTTCTCCAATGCAGGTTAATTATATTGGCTGAGGTGAAAAATGCTCTGATCATTAAAGTCTGTCGGCCTCTCTCTGTGTTTCTGTAGAAGCTTATGTTCTTCATTGTGGCTCAAATACTGCAAATTATCTACTGTTTGAAATCATTTGTCATAAAAAATTGCTGTTCAGTGTTTCATATTGTGTAGATGGAAATTCTATAAGCCACACAACAGAGGTATTTTGAGATGTTTTTTTAAATAGTTCAAGCTTCTTGGAAATATTATAAAACATATTGTCAATGTCTAATGGAAAAACAAGTATCTCCAAAATTGCAACTTTACAGGAGAGACCAAAAACATACTTTCAATGTAAGTCATGCATTTCTATTGGTCCACTTGTCATAAAGTTTTCATAAAATGTAAACGACCATGGGCATGTTTAACTGATGTAGAAAACTCAAAATTGACAAAAAAATGGGAATGCATGTTTTTCATGGGACAGCGACAATATAATATTAATATATTTTTACAATACTGCATTGATAATTTACCTGCCTCTGAACTGATTACTTTTTACAGCTTTCTCTGTCATATCTGCAGCTTTGCTCATCATTCTGGATGCTTCTAACCTCTAATACAAATCTTTTTACAGCTCCTTCCTGCAGATACTTTGTACAGTACCTGCATTGTAGTAGTATCTGCAGAACATTAAACTGTATAGTATTAAAGAGAAACCTGACTGTAAAGACATATAGGGCCCAATATGACACAACAACCATTCAAATATGTTTTATAAACCAGGTAAAAATATTTTATGTATTATTTAAAAACAGACCAATTCCTTTGTTGACACTGAGCAAGGAACAGCGAGCTGAACATCTAATATTTCATTCAGCCGCTTCAGCTTTAGAGAATTGTGTGGGTTTTTTTTCCATAGTACGAACTCCACAGCAACCATAAAACATCATTGCAGTGCGACAGTTGTGGCCCAGGAAATTCAGCTATTTGGTTTTTTTTTATAATAATAATAATAAATAAAACATTCCAATGTGGATTATATTTCATGTTTTAATGGTATTGACCATGTACGCTGTTTTACGGCACGCAAGTCTTAACAGTCAGAATTCCTTTTAAAACAAGGATTCCAAACTTTTTAAAGATTGCGTATGGTATGTAAGAAAAAGCTAGCTTTAAGCATTGGTTCATAATAACTTGTGTAGTAATCTGATTAGTAATTCTTTGTGTTTTGTCCTATTTGTGAGCAATGATATCTACTTTTCACTGAGGTTGCTTTTTAGTATTGTTTGTTGTAATGTTTAGTTGGTAATTCCTTCTTTGTGTTTAATTGTCATTATTTTCATCCGTGACTGCATCTTTAGTGCTTTGTGATTTCTTTTTCTGGACAGCAGCTGAAAAGAGAAGAACAAGTTTAAGTTCCTTTGCAGGATGTGCGAAGTGTGCAGTTCTGTAATGACCTCTTTGTAATGACCTTTGAATGAAGAGGATTCATAGAAAGCTTTTTTTAGTATTTACTTTTACTTGATTTGTTATTGAGTGACTACTTGAGTATGAGTGTTGGGTTCTGGTCAGCGCTGAAGGCTTTATCATCAGTGCTGACTTGCTATCACATGATGTTGCAAAGTATAGTGTCATTGAAATTCTCCATTTGTCACAACAGTTGTGGTGGGTGATCAAGAATTCCTTTCTCCTATCAGATGTCCAGATTTGCTGTTTGAGCTCCCTAAGCTCCTGTCAGCTGCTGCCTACAGGCAGGGACATGGAGGAGTGGACATTGTCGTGACATCCTTTTACTACATTATTGTATACGATAAAATGAAGAATAAAAGAAGTTTTCAATTAAACACTAGAACAAGTTACTTAGGGGCCGTCATTCGGATGAACCACATTTGCATCTGAATGCAGGGTCCAGCACTCAGAGGTGATTAAATTGACTAATGGAGGACATGCCAAGTCTTGGCCTGTCCAATTTTACAAATTCTCGATCACCCGGCAGCTGTTAGGCTGCAGAAATCAATGGAAGTTCTATAATGGAGGCATATGGCATAGTGGGCCTGAGCCCACCAGTTCTGACTGGACCTAGAAAACACTTATAGGGGTTTCTGTGATTTGGCACTCATCTTACCACACTGTGTGGCCTACGTGACAATTATTTAAAGCCATGGTCTCACCAATTGGTGGTCACTTGACTGAAATATGCCTCTTTAATCTCTGCTGGATATTGAGCGATCATGTGGTTTTGGTGTGGCCTGTGAGTGCTGATCCACAACCAGCCTGGCCTGCCCATATTCCTATCTTACCCACTGCTGGAGTTTAAAATAACATAAATCAGTTGCTTTTAGAAGCAAGTTGCAGGCTCTTGCATCAGGAGGCATTGTGCTGTGTCATATGCTACAGGAAGCTGGTGGAAGTGACTGTGGTCCCAAGAGAGAACAGGTGCTGAGAGGACCGAGCAGAGCAACGGCATGCCGCTCCCCGCAGGCCCTTTTGTTACAGCTCACAGAGGAGCCTGTAAATCCTCATGCCCTTGTGTGAGGGAGTGCATGCGTGTGATCAACAAATGCCCATTTCTGGTTACTCGCATAATGACGACTCGGAGCAGAGGGACGGAGAAACCTATTTAGAGAGAAAAGGAGCATAGCAGACTGCTGAGGTAATGCAATTACAGTGCTCTGAGTCTCTCTGTCTCTGTCTCTCATTCTTTCTTCCTCTCTCTCTCTGACACACACACACGCAGAGAGAAATGCAGATGGTGAAAAGGAGAAAGGTGAAGTCATCTTTTGTTACTCGTAGCAGGGTTTCTCCGCCTAATCTTCCAGCCTCTTAGTGGTGTTCGTGTGGGCTCTAGGCTGTATTGTAAGCTAGAGGTGCAGAGGTCAGTGACATTGGGACAATTCCAAAAGCCTCAGCCCCCCCCGCACCACCCAGGGCCCACATATCAAGACACTCATTTACAGAGGAACGGAGATTTCTAGAACTGCTGCACAGCAGAAGCTAAATGAATCTTTTTATTTTATATGCTTCAGCAATGCTTCACAGGTTTTCATGCTTGTGCACAAGTTCCAGAACTGCGCAGAGGTCAGAGACCACCCTTCTTTTGTCTAATCTCCAGGCAATGGTTAAATTATAATTTTTTTTAGCATCAGGACAAAAGCAGAAGATTATTTATGAAAAAGCCTCAAACTGCTTTCAGACCTGCTTTCAGATTCAGAAAAAAATCTGCAGGACTATTTCTCAGTTCAGTCTTAGGAGTTGGTTTCATTTTCTATTTCATGTTCATGTTCAGTGATGTTGAGGTCTGGACTCTGGGGAGGTCAGTCGATTGTTTTGAGAACACAGACAGCTTCTCTGTTTGATTTGCAGGTTTGCTTTAGGTGTGCTGTTTTTCTCAGTAATAGCTTCTTCACAGCTTCACGTCCCTTTAGACCCCCACAGTATTGGGTCTTCTCCCAGTGGCAGGATAGACCTGTGGATTTTTGATCTGAATGGAGCTTAATGATCTTGAGGGTCTTGTGCAGTTGATAGAAGTTTTGTGTTCTCTATATCTTTCAATTATTTTTTGATATTTAGTTAAAAGAATTCCCTTTGACCTTCCCCTACCTTGTACAAGAGAATTATTTGATATCTGCAAGTAAATTGCTTTCCTATTTTCCTGAATGTACAAATATAAAAATCAGACAGAATATTCTTAGATTTGTTTACACATAAAGATGAATGTGATGGTTTTACAGTTAGCTACCATCACAGTGATACTTTGTCTGATCTAATACACCTGATTTGAAGAGAATTTCTTTTGTTAAAAATCACTTTCTAAGAAATATAATCTGGAGTAAAATGTAAATATTGTTAGTTTCAGAACCTACCATTCGTTCCCCAGTCCACATGTAAAAACAACTTGTGAATTTATTTTTTCTGTGATGTCAGAAGAACCAACTCATTTACATATATCCATCTATTCAGCCTACAGAAGTTATTTTTAAGGTCTATGGAATCTTTTAGCTCTGAGTACTTTTCTGAATTAGCCTCAATAAAGGACAGCCAATCAGAACAAAGCTCATTTCTCAGTAACACAAACAGTCTGTTTATGCTAGGGGGTAAAGAACAATGGCTTCTTAAATGAATTTTGATCATATTTGGTGCATAAAACCACAAAAATAAGTGGACCTCAGGAAGAAAACATGTAATACAAAAAACTGTAAGATATGGGCCTTTAACTAATAACTAGTGGGGTCTTGATAACTAGTGTGGTCATGTGAGTTGGAGGGAGAAATTGTCAAAAATTGTCCAGAGCGTGGGGTTGCCAGGACTGGGATTGGGAACCTGTATGTTATTATTTAATTACATACAAGTAATTTTGAACAAAGAAAAGACCCAACACAAAGTATTCTCTTACCATTTTATTTTCAGGGTGTTTCACATTGTTCTATATAATTGTGTATTATATTTGTGTCGCAAGACTGAATGCAAATACAAAAGGTGTCTATGACATTGTTTAGAAATTCTTAGCAGTACCATCTGGTTCAGTTTATTTGTGTGAACATTTTAAGGTGTTTGAATAAAAACATTGGTGTGAAAAGAATCCTAAAGCAGGTAAATTAATATGAGGTGACACTATCTGTCTTGTGAAGACATAAAGCTACAAAGCAGAGTACATTTTCATTAGCAAGGCACATATACGCAATGAAACTACTTCCCTAGATTCAGGCTTTGGTGATCGATAAGTGTTATGAATGCTGCAACAACAACCAAAAATCTCAATAAATATAACTAAACATTTGTGAGTGTTTGGAAAAAGTTAACGCTTTTTAAAAAGGCATTACTCCTCACCAGAGGACCAGGAGTCTCCATCATCAACCGAGTCATCTGATTGGACAGCCTCCGCCTGTCCATCTTTCACATCTCTACACTGGAGCTGTTTTGCCTGTGCCATCTTGTGCTCCTCCCTTTCCTCCTCCTCCTCTGATTGCGCTGTAGAGATGCTCATCTCTTTCTCGTGATTCCCGTTGGCTGAGTTCAGGCTCCCCAGCTCTCCCCAGTCCTCCGCGAAGGTTATGCCCTGGGTAGGATGAATGGTGTTTGTTGTGTCTACTGGTTCATTGGAGTCAAATGTAGCAGCCATCTCAAATTTTGTTGAGCTCCAGATGTCTTCCTTTATGCTTGAACTGAAGAAACTGTGAAGGTCATTTTCTTTTTCCTGAGTCTGAGGTTCTTCATTCAGGACACTGCCTTGGAAAATATCCTCCTTTTCTGAAGCTTTGTTGTCCTCTATAGTCATATCACTGGGGTCTTTCACAATGCTGAGGATATTAGGGGATGCTCCTGTGATTGGGTCTGGCTGGTCCAAATCCTCCCATTCTTGCATTTGGGCAAGACAGCTGGTATTTACGTGCATTCCACTGCTATTCTTATCCAAAGGTGTAAGTTGCTCTTCCTTCTTGTTTTGACTTACATTCTCCCATTCTGCTGCCTGAGGAGTGCTGTGATTTTCAACCCTATCCTCCTCAAACCTCTCTTGCATCACCTCCTCCAGAAGGCCAGTGAAGGACACTGAATCACTCTTTAAAGCTTCACCAGACGTAGCAGAGTTGCTGAGCTCTAAAAGCTCTGAGGACATTCCTGTATGACTAAGAACCTGAGAGCACTGGCTAGCATTTGGGGATTCATCTTCTGAGCTGTTGGACTCTTCCAAGTCTGAGTTGGCTTTGTTGATCTGGCTGTCTGGCCGACTGTTCAGCCCACTGTGTAGAGAAAGGCTGTCTGTGAAATCTGCATGAGTGAGCATTGACACATTCGACTGCTCGTCTTCCTCCTCTTTTGTGAAGACCTGTTCTTTGGTCAAAGCTATTTCAGATGGGACTACATCTAAAAGCGTGTTTTCTTTCAACAGCATTTCATGGGACTCTTCTTCTAGGGCTTGTTCCTGGGATGGTTCAGGGAGTGGTGTCTCCTGGATTAGAGGGAAATAGTCAGGATGTGTCACCACTTCACCCTCTTCTTCTGACTTGATTTGTGTGAAGGACTCAGAAGAACTTCTTCTATCACAGTTTTCTGTAGTAAAATTCTTGCTAGTAATGGCTCTGTCCTCCTCACCAGCGCTAGGCTGTTCAAATGGAAGAGCATGCTCATAAGTGTCCCCGGTTTCACCATCTAAACTCCAGTCTTGTAAACGCAAGTCCTCATTTTGTTTCTGAATGAGAAGGACCTGTTTTTTCTTTTCCATCTCTTCTCCACCTTGACAACTCTCCTCACAATTCCTAACATCGTTGTCTGCGAGATCTACCAAAGTGTCATCCCTTAGTGCATCTACATTCATGTCCACGTCAGTGCTTTCACTCTGAGGAATATCTTCACCCACAGGCTCTACAGACTCCTCATTGGTCATCTCATCCATGTTCTCTTCTATCACAGTTTGCACTGATTCCTCCATGACTACATTATCGATCTCAGGCTCTTCAGACAGATCCTCCATAGTATCAAAGCGCTTGGCAGTGTTCTGGCTCCACATAAGGAGCTCTCCATGTTTCTCTTTTTCTTCTTCACTGTCACTGGGCTCACTCACTCCCACATGAGAAGCCTGAGTGTTGGCGTCTGTCTCTTCATCACTTTTGTAATGTATGAGGGGACGAGTGTCTGCTAGCGTGTTCTCCTGAGCATAGCTGTCGGCCTCACCGGGGTCAGTTCTCCATGAAGCAGAGATGTTTAATGATTCATCTTCTTCCTCACTCTGTGTCTGCTCTTCTTCTGCGTGATCCACACCTAAAAGATGGTCTTCCTGATATGTCTCCACCACAAACTCACTCATTTGTTCTGCATGGTCTGCATTCCTTTTTGTGTCAACCACAAGCTCGAGGGGAGAAACGTCCTGTATCATAGCTTCTTTCCCAGTATCACCAGAGTTTTCATCTATGACCACAATATCTTCATCCATCTTGCTCTCTTCTTTCACTTCCTCTTCTTCTCCACCAGTCATTTTCTCTTCTTTTCTCTCCTCCACTAAACTCTCTTCAGCTTCGAAATCAGTCTTTGTCTCCTCTTCCAGCAACTCAACATCAGAAGGATGACCATTGGTGCCACAATGTTCAACTTCTGCTTCATCTTCTTCTACTTCTTCAGTCCTGTCCATTTCCTCCCACTTTTCTGTTGACACTCTCTCTACCTCAGGTGGTGCCAGATCCAGTGACTGTACTACAGGGATATTGGCAACATTCTCTATTACATCATCTTCCCATGTTAAAATTTCACTCTTTATCTCCTCTTGGCTAAATGCATCTATGGAACACAATGATGCTTGTTCCAATAAAGGTGAAGCTAGGTTCTCAGTGTCTTCACCAAACTGCTTTAAATCTGTTAGTGTAGCGTCTATTCTACATTCTACATTCTGTATATAGTTTTCACTGGTGTTCTCTGACGAGACTATGTCTTTCTCCTCCAGCATTGCTGTATCGGTTTCCTCCCAGGCAAACATGGGGGCGTGTGATATTTGAGCCATCTCAGTGGACACCTCGGTCTCCTCTTCTTCTCCATCCTCCGAATCCTTTGTATCCTCTGCGTGTGGACTAGAGGGCACCTCCCCCTCAGGAGTTTGGGGAAGGCTACTCAGATGTCCAGCCGGCAAGTCAATCAATGCTGCTTCCTCAGTGGCAGATGTATCCTGGACAGCTTTTGATTGATTCTCAGTAAGGATCACCTGCAAGTCTTCTTTAGCATGAGCATTGGGTGTGGACTCTGGCTCATCTACAGCTGGAGGAGCCACAGAAGCAGAAACAGCAGGAGCACAGCTCACTTCATGAGCTTCCTCAGGTGCGGAGGGAACCAAGCCTGTTCCTGTTAGAGGCCTTGTTGATGCAGATGTATATGTTCTTTTAAATGATGCCGTCTCTTTAATTATGCCCTCTTCCTTGTCAGCGTAATGCACTCTCTTGGGTGCCTCCTGTGTGCTTCGTGTGAGACTCCATGAAGGAGTGGCAGTCATGAGATTGGCTTTAGAGTGAGAGATTGATCTAGTGGTAGTCAGTGGACTGCTGAGGTGAGAGGAAGCTGAGATGGTCTGAGTGCCTGGATGCGTCCCATGGGGCTTGGAGAGTGTCTCTGTGAATGAAATGGCATGTTGGACAAGATTAGGGAAATGCCTGCAGAGAAATGACTATATTGCAGGTTCTGCATTAATATTTTTTGTCTTGCTGTCTTTTGCATTGTTTCATTTTGATAATGCCTGGAAAGCAACACTGGATGGGACAAAACAGACATCTGACTTAGGAAACGTAATGTATTAGATAAGATGCAGTCATATTGAATAATCATGGTTATTGAGCCCTCATCCCTCTCCCAGAGGAATTATCAGGATACACTGTAGCATCACCGTAATGGAGATGCATATTGATCTTCTTTGTGTCTCCCTCAGCCTTCATTACTGGAAATACAGCCATCTGGCCTAGTGACCGATGGGGAGTCTGCTAACATTACCAGGACTGACTCCATTTAGTAGAGTAGATACACCTCCCCCACACACTTTCTCCCTAGAGCACTGGGACCTTTTTTTTGGTCAGTGTCAGTCAGGATCTCAGACATGAGTCGCTGATTCTTAAGTAGAGCTCTGTGAAAATAAATTTCCTGTACGTGATTTGAAACCTCATCTCATAGAGAAGCTTTATTATAAATGTTTATACTTCTACATGTCACTTTATAAATTGAAGTAAACCATGTTTTTTGTAGTCTAAGAGACAATTTCAGTAAAGCTTAGATGTGTGATGGTATATTAAAATTAAAAAAATATATAGATATTACCTAAAACGGAGACTTTCCGGGTGCTGGTCTTACTTGTTTGTTGGCCATTGACTCTCAGGCTCTCATTGTCCAACAAAGCTCTGAAGAACATACAAAAAGAAGTGTTAATGTTATTACTAGAATTCCAGTCATGAGCTGCTCTATGTTTCTGTGCTGGCTTGAACCTTCTAGAACATACCCCAAAATGTACGTAGATTTTTTCTTAACTTTCTTAACTTTGTAAGTTAATGTGAAGAGGGTTTATTGGAGCATTTCTATTAGTCCATTCATCGTGAAACTTTTACAGGATATAAAAAGCAGCTGCTGAGTTCAAATGATATAGAATAATAAAAATTGACAAGAATGTAGATACATGTATATCGTTAGACAGTGATGATACACTTCTGTGTTAATGGTGCATTCACTTATGTGCAAGTTACCCATGAATACGCCCCCCATTCCATGACAGACCCTGGATCTTAAACTTTATGCTGGTAACAACAGGATGCTCATTTTCTTGTTTGGCCTAGAGAACACAATGCCCAAGTGGCAAGCTTTGACCTATTCTTGTTTACAAAGGACTAGGCCTTTTCTGGGTGTTCTTTTTATCTACCCGAAACATGACTGCACCCCACGTTTAAGGTGGGCATTCCTATTATTAATTAATGAATGAATTTACTATTAAAAACAAACATCAAACTTTTTCTTTGTATATTAGATCTATATACAAACCACTTCATACAAACCATTTCATGTACTGTCACCACTTTTTTTTAATGTGGTCTATAAATTTAGGCTTCCTGGTCAACACTGAAGAGAGATGTTAACAGCAGCTAGATTTCTCTGGTGCAGGATTAAGGTCTGCTGTAGGCGCATGGGTGTGTGCAGGAATGAACTTTTTTAAAACGCTGAGCGTGAAGAAAGGAAGGGGGCAGAAAGGCTTTTGTTGCCCCTGAGCAGCAGGCTGGAGCCTCAGTGTGTTGTTATGCAAATGAAGTTTCAGATTTGTCATTGTCAGACCATCTGCAGCACACAGGACACCATTGGCGCCTTTATCTATCAAACACTATAGTGACTAGTGATAGGCTTCACACGTAGTTCGATGCACCAGTGTGAGAGCAGCAGCGTAGCTGTTGGATTCGGGTTGCAGCAGTGGAGCCCATTCCCAATTCACACGTGTGGATTATTTCCATTCTAATGTATGCAACCATGAACATTCCATTTTATGGGAAGACTTAGTCATGAAGAATGTTTTTTCCCCTTAGGAAAAAAATGTGTTTACAGCTGCTGATAATGCCAAACCATGATATAAATATCCAGCCCTGGTACCCAGGTTGTCGGTACCATATGAGGAACTGCAACCCCCTCTCCCTTATTTGAGTTCAGCCTTGTGTCTGGTTGAATGAATCCTTATACCTGAGTGTACAGAAACACAGATGACAAGCTGACCCACTGAACATATAGTCTTGGGCACATTGTTGATTGGGCCATTGCCAGTATTAGAAAACAACAGGCGAGATAGAAGTGACCATATAAGGATAGGCCAAAATAACAGAATGTCACTCAATTGTTTTCCCATTGTCCCCCAAAATACAGCATGCAGAAAACCTACACAGATCACAAACATATTTCAACACATAATAATGTATATACTATTACATACAAAACATATAATACAGCAATTTTCTTGTATATATGCATATTGTCACTCTCACCTATCAAAAACATAACCCCCAAAATGGAAAGTTATTTTAGTAGATATGCCTAAATGACGTAGAATCTGCTAAAGCAATGTGCTATAGTTTCTAACTAAGGTTTACACTGAGAACCTAGAACAAAGAACCAAGAAGATGCAAAGAAGCAAATGTGGTCCATCAATAGGCGTGTCCTGCATTCTTAAAAATAGGTAACCAAAGGGTTCTTGACTGATTCAGGTTTCTATGGACAAATACTTTTATATTACCATAACAATAGGTGGAGGCTTTGTACAAAAATGATCATTTACAAAAAAAAATAAAAAATTAAAGAAACCATCCATTTGTGGGGCTTCATTCATGACATTACTTCAAAGAATGTTTCCCAGCCTTATTTTCAAATGTGTAATAAATATGGATAATTTCAAGTGTCTGAGTTCTATTTATTGGAATTTATGTAAATTGCCCATCCTAGCCACTCTAGATCACGTGAGCTTGTCTCTTTAGTGTGTCTCTTAACACATGGGGGTGGGGCAGTGCTGCATGTCAGATATGGAGAAGCCAATATAGATCCACTTATCTAAGGTCTAAGGTTACCCCTTTCCAGAACAGCCGAAACAGCTCTTTATATCAGTGACAATGATTATAGTCAGTAGTAGCAGTGCTATGCTCTTCACTGAATTGGAGGAGATGCATAATAGAGTGTTGAAAAAGTGTGAGGGAGTGACTGGGATGAGGAGATTGCATGTTATTATCTTCTGTGATTTGTTTTTCTAAGGAAACGAGAAGGTGGAAGAGAGGGCGGAAGATGATTTCAAAGATAAAAATACCTGTATGTGGCCACTTCCAGACCCAGACACATCTTCATCTGCAGCAGATTCCGTCTATCCACAAGTAGATCACCCATCTGCTCCCCAAGAGTCACTTTTTCTGACTCCAGAGTCTCGACCTGAGTCTGTACAGACAGAAAGATGGGAAGAGTTTGGAAAAGCTCTATGCATATGCTATATCTAGGTTTGAGGAATTTGAGGGACCACAAAAACGCATTATGTAGCACTTCTACAGTAAGGGGGTTTACAGTGAATAAAAGGCTTCATAGTACTGGAAATCACCAGATTGTGATGAGCACCATCGGCGTAGACTCATAACCTCCTTAACAATCAGTACACTGTCATTTTGTGTGCTGTTGAGCAGTGACTAAAACAGTGAATAGGCGTCTCTGGCTTTTTGGTTAAATCAATGCACACTTTGATCCAATTACATTTTTGTGTTTAAGGAATGTTGGTTGTGTCCTTTTTTTTAAAGGTTGCTTCATATTTGCTTCCTTTCAGCTGAGGTTTAATAAGACACAATAACAGGACATCCAGTCATTGTTTTTTTGCCCCACATATTCATTCACAGCTGGCAGTACAGTGCTACTTCTATTATCCTATTGCCTTTAGGATTGGAAGTTGGACCAGTCTGCATAGGTGTTTGACAATAGGAATGTACAGCAACTTTACAGAAGAAGGACAAAGATTTGTTCTAACGTTCTTCTCACGTGGTTCTCACATGTACCTGAAGTTGTTGAAGCTCTTGATTCTGCTTATCTCTACGCTGGGCCATGTTCCTCTCCAACAGCTCCCTCTTGACTTTTGCGCTCTCTAGCTCTTTGGCTAAATCTTGCACATGTAGCTCCTTCTCCTTCTTCTCCTGGTTCATCTGTGCCATGTGACTTCTGGCCTGGTTCAGGTTGTCCTCCAGCTGTTCGACCTGCCTCTGGTACACACCTGCTGCCTCCTGCCATGCCTGGGAGGCTCTTTGGTAGTACTCATCCCCCAGGCCCTGAAGACTGATGGTTTGGCTGTGCTGAGGAGCCATTTGTACAGGCTTTGAGAGAATACATGTGGACTTCAGGCTTGTCATCTCTTCCTGATGGACCTGCACCTGCAGCGAGACCTCTTTCTCAAGATGGGCCGCCTGTTGTCTCAACCAAATCTGGTTTCTCCACTCGTCCTCCAGCATCTTCTTGCTTTCTGCTAGTTTTTTCTTAGCTTCGGCCTGTGCTGCCCGTTCTTTTTGTCTCTGGGCATTCAGTGCTTCCATCTCTTCCATGAGGTTGCTCACCTCCAGCTCCACATGGTCCTTCGCCATCCAAGCGGACTGCACCTCTCTCCTGGCCAAGTTGAGGGCTTCTTCGTGGGCTTGCCTTTGGCCTTTGGTATCTTTGTTCCTCTTCAGTGCCTGGATCTCCTCTCGTAGAAGCTGATTCTCTTCTTCCAACAGCTTCACATGGCCCAAGTATGACTCCAGCCTTCTGTTCAACTCCAGCATTTGGTACCTCTCCTCTCCGGCATGAGGGAGAAGCTGCCGGACACTTGGTATCTCCATTGCAGTGTGAGGTGGTCTGGTTCAGGTCCACAAGAACAGCACTGTACTGTAGCCTGTAAGGCTGTGCTCTAGCGTCTCTTATGAATGAATGGCTCCAGGATCGGGTGCCTCTAGAAGCCTCGGTGGCAGTTGCTTGAATGGCCAGCAAAGACAGACACTTTCATACTAAGGGAGGAGAGGGGGTAGGGCAGAGGGGGGTGTGGAGAGTGGGAGAGGGAGCAGTGATGTAATTTGTGGATTTAACTCTAGCGCTGCTGGGAGTGTCTGTCCCTGGTATCACAGATGTATCACTGTTGTTAACGTTGCAAGCCTGTTGTTATTAAATCTGTGTTGCTCTTTATACAGTCATCACTCATCTTCATTTTTTTTAAATAAACATGGACCACAGACCATTTTCTTAATATATATAGAGATTTAAGAGTTTTATTGTCATATGCACAGCAGAACAGACAGTTATACTGTACAATGAAATTCTTACTTTGCTGTTCCTCCATTCACCAATAGATAAAGATAACAAAAAAAAGAAATTATATATATATATATATATTTTTTTTTTATAGTTAAAAAATACAAATTAAAAGTTACGTGTGCTCTTATGTGCAAGTATGAGGAGCAGCAGCCATAAAGTACAAGTTGCAAGTAACAAATGTAAACAATAATGTTTTGTGTCAGTAGTGAATGTAAACAGTATTGTATGTAAGCAGCAGTACAATGAGTGTCAGCTGCAGTTAAAATCAGACCAGTTAAAAACAGTTATATAGACCAGTTAAACCAATATAAATATAATATTGTTCCCTTTAGGCTAGTTCTTAAAAGCCATGTTCTATATTATTCAACCTGCTTTGCAAATTTCATGGTTCAGATTTGATGTGTTTAATGGATCAGACAGATTTGATGTGAAATGGCTCAATTGTAGAGAAACTGACTACTAACTTACCGTACAATGGTGGTGATACGCACCAGGAGTCTTTCTCTATGACACAAATACAGCTATCCAAAACCAGCTGTGAGTTTTTATATATTTAAAGTTGGTAATATTTTATATTTAAAATTGGCATGATGGCAAAATACTGAAAACAGAAATTTTTTTGGGGTACTAGATAGCTTTAAAACACTCTTTGTGTGTCCCGACCATAAATGTTCTATGATGGAGTTTTTTAACTGT
The DNA here is from genome assembly GCA_021613375.1 of Megaleporinus macrocephalus. Classification (NCBI taxonomy): domain Eukaryota; kingdom Metazoa; phylum Chordata; class Actinopteri; order Characiformes; family Anostomidae; genus Megaleporinus; species Megaleporinus macrocephalus. The sequence continues at coordinate 35,203,253 of CM038705.1, forward strand.
TAAGACTGAAGATAAGACCAGGAAAAGAAGTAGCAAGCTTTACATAAAAGACATTTACATAGCAGTTAAACTGATGACCCCCCTGCCTGAGTAGTCCACTGCAGGCTTCACTGTGCCACCCTGTGGTCAAAATCCCACAACACAAACTATAACATGGCCTGATTTGGCAGACATGACACTTTAATTTGTTACACACACTTTCATATGCAATGTGAGATAGTAAGAAAAATATCTTTTCTAATTAAATGTCTCCCAAAACCTGATAGTTGATGTGATATTAATTAATGACCAGTATATAAACTGGCGCGTTCGAAATTACTGTCCAAAACAGTATACAGAGTTTTTAAGCTGCCATGACGAGTTCACTTTCAATATATATGATGGTGCTGACTGGATGTTGATGGGGAAATGATGTTAGTAGAACACAGAGTGCTCTGATACTGCAGTGCTCTTCCTGGATGACAACATCACACTAAATTATTTATTTCCTTCTTTTTTGCCTTTTATTGACCAAGTAAACAAAGGATGTGAATTATAAAAGAATACAACAACCTTTTATTTATTCAGATATTGACCAAATTAAGTGTGTATATTGTGGCAAAGTTCACAACTTTCTGCTGGTCCACAACTGGAAAATCCTGTGTTTCGACATGAATGAATTTTGGGAAGTGCAGCTTGCTGCTCGCCTGAAACTGTTCAAATGCTACCATGAACGTGACAAAACAGGATGTGATTAGACATTGCGTAAGTTTTCAAAAGTAGTATGACCAAATACTAAATCTTTCACCACTTTCACCACTCTCAGACTAGCACAAGTCACAAGTCCAACCTAATAACACATAGCTTTTTCCTAAAAGTGTTAGTAGTTATTCGGTTTCCTCAGCCTGCAGTAGTGAAGATGGAGGATGAGGTGTCCTACTCCACAGTAGTTTTTAATAGGATAAATGATGCAGAGCCTAAAGGTGAGTTTTGCTTCTTCTTTTCATTTTTTCAAGTAAGTTTTGTTGCTGACCTCTTTATAACATGAACAGATGTCACATTAGAGCGAGAGAATAGTCCCTCTTTTTAATTTGACAGCAATGTTTTAACAGATTATTAGAAATAACTGTAAAAACAACAAAGTAAAAATTATAAGGCCTTTTATTATTATTATTATTCATATTATTATTCATATTACTATTATTATTATTATTATTAATAATAATAATAATAATAATAATAATAAAAAACTAATTTTTTGTTGAGTTGAAGTTCTGGAGTACACGCTTTGAAAAATACATAAGTAGGATTTACACAGGACCTAGTTTTATGAACCAACTGATTTCCAAGCTGACCGGTTTCTTGATATATGGCCATGAGTGCTCTGGTGAGGATGTATGTTTATTATCTTTATCTGCTGAAGTACAACCTCCAAGTTCAACTGTGTAAAAAATTGTTTAAAAGGATTTTTTTTCTCCTACCTGACAGAAGTCTTGTGGGAGACAATTAAATAGTATTTAAGACTTTAAGGTGCAAAACCAAAGGTAAATGTACTAACAGTTTAAAAAATGTTAATCTGTACTAAAGTAAGTGACACAAAAGAAAGTGTAGCGCACACATTTTTATACTCATTTACTCTTGTTTCTCATCTACTCTCATTTACTCTTGTTTAACGAATCCTCTGCTGTGATTCTGTTTCTGTCTCTGAACAGCGAAAAAGCCGGTTGAGGAAGTGGTGTATTCAGAAGTCAATATGAACAAAGAGGCTCTATCACAGAGTGTTGTTGAGTCTGCAGGAGAAAGCTCTAGTGCTTTACTGGGTGGGTGATGCCATTCTCTTTGCAGAGGTGTACTTTACATGGACTTCAGGGTGATTTTTTCCTACGTGTCTTATATTATTTGCCCAAAAACAGTACCTCTACATCTGTCCAGTACATCAGTCTTCAAGTTGAATGAACAATAAGGAGAGTTAATATTCCCCTTAAGTATGGTTCACTGCTGCCAGATCTTTTGTTTTGCCATGTTTAGTTTTTCTGCATCATTTGAGCTCAGCATTCATGATACAGATACCAATGTTAATTCTGGATCACAAACGACATCCTAAACATTTTGCATTTTGCTCCACCTCTCCAGAGAACAGCCCAATGCAGGGGCGGCTTCTGACAGGCATTTGACCTTGGGCACGTTGATCTAATGTTCATGTGAGACTCCTGTGTGTCCCATTCAACAGCAAGGGTTTTCGAAAGAGATTGCTTTACATGCAGATGTGCATTGTATTTATATAGTGTATATTTAACCATATAGACTAATAATATAAAAACTCTTATTTATTCAATTCACAGTTAAAACACTAAAATACTCTTATTTATTCAATTCACAGTTAAAACTTTAAAATACTCTTATTTATTCAATTCACAGTTAAAACAATAAAATACTCTTATTTATTCAATTCACAGTTAAAACTTTAAAATACTCTTATTTATTCAATTCACAGTTAAAACTTTAAAATACTCTTATTTATTCAATTCACAGTTAAAATACTGAGCACAAATGTATGGGTCAAAAGATGCCATTGCTAAACTAGCACTATTACAACAGATACAGCTGCTGTCAGTTTTGCTTTTTCAGTGTGTTATTGTGTGTTATACTTCAGTGCTGAGAATGTAACTGTAATTACAGTCTGTAATTGTAGAACTACAAAGTGGTCCTATATGGGAAGTGATGCTGATAAAATAAACAGATATTGTAGAAACAAGGAGTTGTTTTTAATGTTATGGCTGATAAGACCTTGCTATATATATATATATATATATATATATATATATATATATATATATATAGCAAGGTCTCAGACATAAGGCAGCAAATTCATAATCATTTTATGTAATAGCTTTCTATGAGGGGTGTTTTTAACCTTGTAAACATCTATAATGGAGCACCAAACCACTCTAAATTACTTTATTTGCATGTAAATTCTTACAATTATGCAGACATCTTGAAATATCTTTGGAATTTCCATGTAAGGTGCTGCGACTCCATGTGAAACGTGTATAGGTTTGTGGAGTTTGAGAGTCTGAGGGTGCTCTATAGTAAATTCTGTGAACAAAATTGTGCATTCACAAAATGTTTGTGTTCTCCTCTAGAGGAATCAGCCATGTCCCGCACTGATTCACACAGACGGGCCACAGCTTGTTTGGGGCTGCTGTGTGTCCTATTACTTGCAGGTGTCGTGGGGATGAGTGTAATGAGTACGTATGAGCAGTCTTGCTTCTTCCCACATGAAAGTGTACCACACTCTGCTTGTTGTTTCAGTTTTGGATGAAGCAGTCAGTAGTGGATTGGATCCAGGACTGTACTGGATTTGACATTCTTTTCTTTATCTACACAGACATCATCCAGGTTTCTCAATACGGTGCTATAATGGTGAGGAAACTTCTTAAACGTCACCAGAGAGCTCGACAGCTCAGCATGACTTTCATGCACTTAAAGCTCTGAACCACAACTTAACCAATGAAAACTGTCTTTTGCAGGCACTTTACACCAATGAGAGCACAGCACACAGTAAAGTGCAGGCTGAGAAGGTAGTACTGGAGAAAGAGAAAGAAGAGCTGATTGTACAGAGAGATCAGTTTAACAACACACTGAGGTTAATTAAACTGAGGTTTTCCAGTTTTCCTGTCCATGCTTTCTGCCAGTTAAATGACGGAGGTAAGAGAAACACTCTCTCCATCGTTACCTCAAAAGTTCCTTTTTTGCTATAATCTTGGTCTGGAACCCCATATTAAATGCCATGTTACTCTATTATCTAACTAATCTAATCTGAAATCTTGCAGAAATTCACTGTGACCCCTGTAGGAAGGACTGGGTTCAGAATGGCTCCAGCTGTTACTTATTCTATAGAACCTGGAAATCCTGGACATGGAGCCAGCAGTATTGCAATGACCTGGGAGGAGACCTAGTGACCATAGACAACATAGAGGAACAGGTAAGAGCGAATTCTTCTAGATTACTAATCCAAATCAGTAAATAATCCAAATCAGTTGATGTCAGTGAATACTGGTGAACTTCATACCTAGACTTTAGTTCTAGCACTTATTCTTGATTCATTGACTTGTAGCAAGACTACCTCTAATGTGATAACAAACAACTGCCTTTATGTGCTTATCTTATATGCACACTTAGGAATTTATCATGCAACACACTGCTCATGATGAACATCAGGGGTACTGGATCGGACTTCGTAAAAATAATGGCACATGGGTCTGGACCACCGGCTCTACACTTGAGAAAGGGTAAGAATTGACTCAAGGTCAAGACCACATTTACCTCACATCCAGAACCTTGTATCAGTGTGTTGTTTCTTTATTGTTTTAAATCACAAAACTTTCTTTCACAGGTTCTGGATTGACCCTCCAGAGAAAACAGATGATGGCTGTGTATTGTCAAAAGCCAGCAGCAACGCTCAAAAAAGCTGGACCACAAATTATTGTGAAGCATATAACAAGTTCATTTGTGAGATGAGTGCTTTGGAATGGCCAAGATAAACTTAAACTGGAAATAACTGACTGCAATTGGTCCCATGGACAAGGGGCTGGTTTAGCACAGTGGCCCAAAACTATTATTTTCATTATAAAGACACAGATTTGTTCAGTGGAGTTTACAAGCTAGTCATAGTAAATGTAAACTAGAATTAGGCATCATTTTGGTTTTTCTTCTTGCTGAAGATTAGATTTTATGCAAGTTTCACACCTTGGCCTAATTACATCAGTGGTTCTATATCACCATACAAACTTTATCACTGTCCAATGAAAACATACCTCTACAACAGCAACATTCTTCAGTTTCACTGTTCATGTAAAGAGTTCATGTCAAATAATTATGGAGCACATGTTTCATATCATGAAATTTCCACACACTGTAAACAACAGCTGCTGTATTTAAATATTGTAGAAAAGAAAAAAAAGAAGATGCATGTTTTTCTTTGGACAGCACTGTTACGCTACATACTTAACCTGCTTCAGGGCAGGACGTTTAGGGCTGCACATCACAAACAGCCCTTCCAATCAGGAATGGAGGTGGACCCATTCAGTGGCCTTTTTTCTTCATGACATTTATCGCATTAATAACATGAACATTTGCTTTTAGCAGCAAAACCAAATTATACTGCATTGACGCTTTAATAAAAAAAAAAGCAGCAGACAACTTTAGTTTCACAAGATTGACTGTTAATCATAAACATCATGCCTTGAAGGACACGCACCTACAGATTAATCATCGATAAAGTATCTAAACCTGGCTTGGGGATAGTAGGTTCTGTTAAGCTGAAACCCAGTCAGGAATCCTGTACTGAACTGAGCTGTTCTATCACGACCACCGGATTTGTTTACATGGGCAGAGTTAGAAAATAACATAATACAAAACATCTCGTTGTGGGATAACACCCTTTTGACATCTGCATGCATCTCAAGAAACTGAGATAAAGCATCAAAAGTTACACTGAAGATCAAATCATGTTTTAATTCATCAGTGGCTAATTTCATAATTCAGTTCATTTCATGACCAGAGAGCCAAAGTTTGTGACAGAAGAGAACAAATCACAGAGCATGTTCATGAACCTGAGGTTATTTGTTTCATGTAATAAATCATGAAACATGTACTGTAATGTATGCAGGAACAAGATAAAATTCCAATTTAAGGTTTATATTCACCCAAATTCATAACAAATCATGAGTCACGGTCCAGTAAAAGTACTAAGGCAAGGTAAAACCTTAGGCAAAGTCCATCTTTGAGGTGGAAGCGATACTGAATCCTCAGAGATCACCATCAGACCATAAATACAATCTGATTCCTGTGACATTAAGGCAGAAGTGTTCAGGTTCCAGTCTCGCTTAATAAGCCTTTTGAGTTTAAAGTACTAAATTACTACAGTTTAATAAGTTAAATTACTTTTCATGCTTCTTTTTTTTCTTCTTTTTCTTTTCTGTGAGTTTTTCTAATGACCCATTTTCAAGCAGCCCATCCTGATTCTGCTCTGTGCATTGTTTTCTTTTCTTAGATTTTTTTCTCTCTCCAGCAGCTTCTTCCACATTCTCCGCTGTAGTGCTTACGTCTACAGTGCTAGATTCTAAAATAGAGGAAGCTTCGAGCTCTGTAGCTGAGGACTCCGCTCTGTTGGACTTGGAGGACTTCTTTTTCTTTTTCTTGGGGACACTGTTGCATACAGGTTGAAGCCCAACACTGCCCTCTCCCTGCTGCTCCTGTCCATGACTATTTCTAACATCTGCAGTGTCTTCACTGGTCACCACATTGTTCTCACTCAGTCCATCCTCCGAAGAGTCTGTGTTTTTTGGATGTTTCCTCTTTTTCTTTTTTTCCTTCTTGGAAACCTTGTCATCAGTTAATAGATTGGCAGTCGTGTCTGTCTCTGCCTCCTCACAGCGCTGAAAGCTCTCTGTAGAATCCTCATCTAGCAGGATGGATCCATTCACTTCTTCCCCAGGAGCCTTCACTGTTTCTAAGTTTTCTTTCTTTTTCTTTTTCTTGGTCTTCTTGTTGACTGCCTCATTATTAACTACAGCATCCGGTGTGTCTGAAGGTTTCTCTTTTGACCGTTTCCTCTGCTTTCGTGACGCCTCCTCATTTTGGTGAATGTCAGCAACTTCGCCCTTAGTGTCGTCTTCCTGGCCACAATTATCTGAGAGTTCATCTGAGTCCAGCCTCTTCTTTTTTGATTTCTTGTGCTTTGTCTTAGCCACCATAGGGCTTGGCTCAGTCAAGCAAGGAGGATCTTCACTTTGAGATGTAGTTTTAGCTGCCTGGTCCTTCTTGCCATACTTTGCCATAAACTCCTGCTCTTGCTGCTCCAGTCTGGCTAGTTTAGCACTCATTGTAAGTCCATGCCTGGCACCTCTGGGGGTAGAAAAAAATAAGTAAGTTGAAAAAAAGCTTGAATACACTATGTACACTTCTCATTAAGATGTGTATGATATTTATACAGTCAGGAAGCCATGGAGGTCACCTAAACACGCAGTAACAAACAACAGGCCTTTTAAAGGATATGTTCTTATCGTAAATACTGCATTGTATTGTGCTTACTTATGTGCGGTACGTCCTCCACAGGCTTTCATCAATGCTTCATCAGATAACCTGCAGACAAATGGCAGAGAGGGGAAGGAGTGGTAAATTCTATAAGGTTTCCGTTGTAAATAGATCAGTAAAGTCTCATTTAATGCATACATTTCCAAAAAAGATACTGTGATGAAAGAACATGTACACAAGTTTTTGTATGTTGGGTGTTCCTTAAGTATTTGCATAAGGCTGCCTTCCTCTGCTTCACAATATTTATTGGAAACATTAGAATAACCTTGCAATACCTGTAGAACACCAGTTCAAGGAAGATTTTATTAAAACTGTTTATATTGAAAGTGACAAATATAATGTTAGTCTTACTTGGTAGTGCTGGAAAGGTCTAGCTTCTCCTCATCATCTGAGCTGCTGCTGTCATCATCTGAGCTGGACGATCTATGTTCAGGATGTTTCTGCCCTGAGAGGAGAGTGGCAGACTAGAAAAAACAGAGAAGAGTATAATAAAAAGTGAGTTTACATCATAAGACACTACTATATGTTGTTCATCATCTATTTACAATAACAGATAAGCTGTACTGTTTGTACACCTAGGACTGAGAAGTTTTACAAAATGTAACCACACTTGTGGTATCAGGGAACTTGGCACAATTAAACAGATGGGATGTTCATCCATCCATTACACGCTTCACATTCTTTCGTTCTGCACGTTCCTCACCTTAACGAAACGTCCATAGAGCGAAGACTTGTTTAAGTTGGCTTTACGTGGCTTCTTGTTCGAGATCATTCCCTCCTCCTCCTCTTCTCCCTCTATTTTCTTCACCAGCACACCATCCTAACCCACAGTGACAGAAGTTCAAAACTTACTGCACCGCAACTCAGTTTAGAGCAAAAATGTAAAGTTTATAAACTTAAAGGATGAATGCTGTAGTGAACACACCAACCTTCCCTGACTCCACAGCCAAATTGGAAGAGGCTTTGTTAAAGACGTGATCCCACCAGTGAAACGTAAACTGCTCACCTTCTTTATGGCCAACCTGCAAGAAAACCGTAAACATACTCTTCAAGATTTCAACACAACAACTGCATTTCTGGTGATGTCCTTTTACATTGTTGGAAGAACAGTAAGAACCCAACTCTACCGCAATATATGTCCAAGAGTCTGTCAACACTTTCTCATTCAACATTTCTTATAAAATAATACGTCATTAACTGGAAGATTATCTCCTATTCACTGCAGTAACACCCTCGACTTTAACGGGAGTACTTTATATTAGATGCAGGAACATTGCTGTGAGGGTGGTACTGATCAGGTACTGATGTTGGACGACCAGTTCATTGATCACAAACGTCACTCCCACAAGCTTCCAAACTCATTGCAGAGAACAGCTGGCTCCACGGCCCTGAGCTGGCATCATGCTTTTCTACTGAGATGATAGATGCGTGTGCAAACGGGTGCATCTTAAAGTAACCCAGGTCACTCGTATAAAGGGTGTTTGCAAACTTTTGGACATATGCTGCACACGTAAACAAGTAAACAAGTGACACAGTAAGTCACCCTTCCTTACCCCTCCCTTGTCGCATTTGACTTTGACTTTGATTGCCTCAGAGATGCCGTTTTCGTCCTTTCCGAGACCCTTTCCTAATATAAACGAGAACAAGCGCGTTAAGCACTCTTCGTGCTCAGTACCAGTAAATATTAACTGTTAATCTGAACAAAAACGTGGCTGAAGTTATCTTCTTATTCAAATTCAGAATCTAACTTCTGCACCATTTAAGGTGGAACAAGGAATTCGAATAAGAAGCTATCTTCAGAAGGCAAGCAGCTGAACTTTCCCAATAAACTGTTAGCCAGTCTGAGTTTTACGGTGACCCAGTAAAAACACAGCCTACAGCGCGTACTCACCTTGTTCCCAGCCGTGGCGAAGCAGCTGCTGCTCGGCAAATCTCAGCCCTCGACTCTTCTCCTGGTTTGCCACTGCCATGTTAAGAACTACTAGAAAATAAAAAAAGGCTGCGATCTTACTTTCGTGGCAAATAAGTAGTTTGCTACTGTCATTAGCCGCCGTAGCTAACTAGCCCCCTAGCTTCACTGTCACTACCGGCACTTATCGCGTTTTCATCATTTCAATCATACTGTAGTAACACGCTTTGTACGAATCGAAATACGAACACTTGCCACAGGTTAGTCCGTCGGTCATAAATGAAAACAATATTTTCTTAATGAAAAGTTTATCTGTTTTCTACTGACACGCACCGCGCGTAGCACGTGCAAATACCAGTAGTGTACATACGGGTTTTCATTGACGTCATTTGGAAGCTTAGGAGCCAATCAGAAGCGCCGAGCCGAGAAGGTGACGCACTGCTGCCACCTGCAGCCCACACTGAGGAGCTACATATTTCACTCTTTCAGCTGCTTCAGTGTTGGCTGGCTGCAACTATAATTAAAACTAATTATAATAATTTTATAATTATATAATTATAATTAAGTCTGTTTATTAACACCTGTCTGGTTTTGGATTTTGGATTTGTATGGTAACGTCACTGTCTAACAGAGTCCTGGATGTTAGGCATTGATGGGAACAGCATTACACAGTTTAAAGCAGAGTGGCTTCCCTTAAAGCAGCATTATGTAATAATTCTTGTTTAAAGGGGCAGCTTAGAAATCATTCTGATCATAGTCTGACTTATAATAGGGAGAATGGTGTTTCTGTCATTGCCACTCTGGTTCCAGAACACCTTCTACAGCACTATGTATGTTTGGAGTAGCAGACACAAGACCTCACATCACACACATCAACAACTGTCTTCAGTTAGTTATAAACCAGCTCGGTATTCCCAGAATGGAGATCATGGCAGAAGCTGTGAAGAATCGGAAGAAAATGTTGTTGGAGGACGCAAGACAGTCTCACAGCTAACGGGACACAAATAAAAATCAGACAGCAGAGTTTTAATCTCTGCCAACGTTACTCATGAAAGATTGTGATGTAGGCTGTAACCTTATCTGCGGCATCACTGTCATAGAGTTTTGTAACTTTTCCAGATGCCCAAAGTTGTCTAACCGTAGTCACGTTTCAGGTTAGCATGCAAAGAAATAAAATTCATTCTTTGTCAATCTCACCAAAAGATACCATGAAAGTTTAAACCTTCTGTAATAAAATCCTGTAATATTACTATATCGCAGAGATCAACAAAGTTATTTCTGTACTGAGGTTGTCTTTGTGTGGTGCCGAATTCAGACTCCACAGCAGAATCTAACAACCGTTCACATGCAGAGCATCACACAGGCATAGGGAGGCTACATACAGATGCTGCACTCACAAAAGCAACAAATTTAAATTCTCACATGATGTTGTTTTAACGGTATTAGTTAAAGATCAAGTTCTTGAAATATGTTTGAATAGGAAAGCAAACTGTGCAGTGGACTTCTCGAACCGATTGTCAGGCCTTTGTTTTGCTCATTTGTGCTCGTTTGCCTATGTGTTGCATGTTAGTTTGGAGGACTCTGAGGACCAGTTTAAAAACTAGTGGTCTACAATAGTGCAGAACGCTGTTTAAAAGTATACTCTAACACAATGTTTCTAAACACTGAGCTTGATCTTGAAACACTCATTGTTTTCCCAGTTTTAGTGTTTTTAAAATCCCATCCAAATGATCAGGTTATTAGCAGCCAGTATTGGGGTAAAGTGGTTTTCTTAAAATAGGAGAAATACTAAATTGTTTAGGACAGTCGGCTGTCAGTACCAAGGTTGAGAAACATTGCTCTAACACACCCAGTTCAGCTAATTACCGAGCTTTTCATGTGTTGAATCAGGGATAAAGTATACAGAGCTATGACTCTCCAGGAATAGAATACCCCTGATATATTGTTAATTGTAATTCCTTGTAAGTCTGTCCAGGACTGGGAGTGACAAATTATAATGAACTATGCCCCAGTGGTGTTGTATTCCTGTTCTGAGGGTTGGTGTCCAGCCAATCACCATGTGGTGATTTCCCTGATCAAACATCTTATTATATAATATCTAGCATCAACGAGCTTTGCAGGGGTGGCACTGATATAAACTTTTAATATTGTCCTCTAGAGGTCACCCTGGCTGTGCACAATTGGTCAAGGTGCCCTCATAGGAATACAAGTCTGGGACAAGAGTTTAAGATGTGACTTTGTCTCTATGTACAAGTTTACAGACACTATTTTTTAATTAGTTAATTCAGCCACTTTAAGGTGAACCTATTGCTAACACAAGCGTTCAGCTCTTGACATATAGCTTGTATAATGTCCATAAACTGTAAGTGCAGTGGGTGCAACCTAAAAAAATACTTTATCTAGTAACAAGCAATTGAGCTAGTTTTATTCAGTTAAAAAAATATTTTGATTAAAAGAATAATTCATTCAAACTACTTGAATAAAGCTCAAATGAAAGTATTTTTTGGTTATACGATACACTTTTTACAGTGTAGAAAAGCATATTCTATAGAAAGAGAAAGCTTTTGAGCAGCTGCTGATGAGCTTATAGTCACTATGCCCAATGCCCAGTGTTGGGTAAAGAGCTAAAGGGGTTTAAAGGCTCTGCAGCAGAACTCTGAACCTCCATCCTGTACCTCTGGGACAAGTTGAAGTGAGTCAGACCTAATCATCCAACATCAGTACCTGATGCTGTTGTGGTTCAGTGCAATCAAATCTTTACACAAATGTTCTAACATCTGGTGTAAAGCCTTCCCAGAGGACTAGAGGCTGAAATGGAAACTTTTTATTAATCACCTTGATTTTGGAAGAAATGTTGGATGAGCAGGTGGCTACAAACGTTTGGGCATATAAAGCATCAGACATTTGAATCATACCAGTTTCTAATTGGATATCATTTCCAGGTATGTGAGAACGATGGGCTAAACCTGTTTAACATTCAGGTCAGTAGCTCAAAGAGCAGAAGTTGGCAATTGTGTCAGTTGAAGTTGCGGTCATAGGTTTCTGCTTTCATTTGTACTACTATCGAGCGTTCCTGCCAGCTCTTCAGGATAACTTTCAGATGCATGTAAAATCCAAACACATCTGTGATCAGGTATGCCACTGTATACATAATAAACAATGTAGAGTATTGTCACTGATTTCTGGTTGTGTTGAATTCAGTGACGTCTCCAGAGGTTGAGCTGGTATTCTATATTTTACCTCTCATGAGATATCACTCTTAAAACAATACCTTGCGTCAAAGGTGGTTTCCAAAGTTATGACTCAAAGTTATGACATACACAAAAATATATGACACAACTTTTCCAGTTTCCAAAACAAAGAAATATGATGAGAGGCTTGCCAGAGTATAAGCCAGGGATTTATCTCCTCTTAAAAGAGAAAGCATTGTTTCCGTTGTCTCTTCCTTTTCTCTGTATAAGGTTTATAATGTTCAGCATAAGCAGTATCAGTGTCCCGCGTTTGACCTGTTTATCTCTAATAAACAGATGAGTAGGAAAAGCACATATCCTGAAACTGCATATATCAGCACTGAGCCCACTGTTTTTCATTCTCTCAGTGGCTACTTTTAGCTCCTCATGCTTTTAAAGCTGTTAATGTTAGAGACGTTAAGACTCTGTTCAATTAATTATGAATTATTTTTCTCATTTCTGACTCTATAATAAGAGACAGGCAAGCAGACCTTGTCACATTCTCATATTTAATTTTGGATTGTGGAGAATTAAAGGACAACATGATACAACATGATATATGAACAGGGGTATATCTGGGTATCTTTTGACATTGTTGATATGTCAGAACAAAGTAAAAAAAAGTTAAACTGTCCAAAACTGGCAACCTCTGGAAAACAGCAGTATTAAAGGACCAGTATCACAGAAATCAGATTTTTATTTTTATTTTCTTGACGTTTGTTTTAGTATATACACACTGTTAAATCTTCAAAACACACTGCTGCCTTTTTAGACCATGCAGTCCATATCTGGAAGGTTCATTTGAATTTGTTTCTTCAGTGATGTCATAAAAAGCAACACGCTTACATATATCAGCCTAGTCAGCTTCCAGCAGCTCAGCTCAAGCCCTTTCGCACTGAAATTATTAGAAGTGTTTCAGCTCAGTGTCTTTTGAATGAGGCACAATAAATGATACAGCCAACCAGAAGAGAGCTCATTTACATATAATAGTCTTAAAGGCACAGTGACAAAAACAAGACGTTAAATTCTGGAGCAGGGGTATTTAATTAGAGGTCAGTAAGGTTCAGTCAGAGGAAATTTCCTCAGGCCAGGGTCTGGACCATCATAATTTCTAATGTGTGTTATGGTTTGGTGCTGTATCCTGTATACTGAAGTAGCCTAGTATCAGCATTTTATGTCAACAACTGAAAGACAAACAAATTACACATACCGTTCAGTATATTTAAACAATATACACTGTTCAAATGTTGAACTGAATTAATTATTCATAAAACTTCCAATAAATGTTTTTTCCTCACTTCAGGTAAAAACAAGGGCTGCATAAAAAAACGTTAAAGAATGCTTTTGAAAAAAGTTTTCTTTTTTAGAGCACATTATTCTTTCTGACTCACTTTACTCTCAGTCTCGCTTTATTCTCTGACTCACTTTATTCTCTGACTCGCTTTATTCTCTGACTTGCTTTATTCTCTGATTCGCTTTACTGTCTGACTCGCTTTGGTCTCTGACTCACTTTACTCTCAGACTCACTTTATTCTCTGACTCACTTTATTCTCTGACTTGCTTTAGTCTCTGACTTGCTTTATTCTGTGACTTACTTTAGTCTCTGACTTGCTTTAGTCTCTGACTTGCTTTATTCTCTGACTTGCTTTAGTCTTTGACTCACTTTATTCTCTGACTCGCTTTATTCTCTGACTTGCTTTATTCTCTGATTCGCTTTACTGTCTGACTCGCTTTGGTCTCTGACTCACTTTACTCTCAGACTCACTTTATTCTCTGACTCACTTTATTCTCTGACTTGCTTTATTCTCTGACTTGCTTTATTCTCTGACTTGCTTTATTCTGTGACTTACTTTAGTCTCTGACTTGCTTTAGTCTCTGACTTGCTTTATTCTCTGACTTGCTTTAGTCTTTGACTCACTTTATTCTCTGACTCGCTTTATTCTCTGACTTGCTTTATTCTCTGATTCGCTTTACTGTCTGACTCGCTTTGGTCTCTGACTCACTTTACTCTCAGACTCACTTTATTCTCTGACTCACTATATTCTCTGACTTGCTTTATTCTCTGACTTGCTTTATTTTCTGACTTGCTTTATTCTCTGACTTGCTTTAGTCTCTGACTTGCTTTAGTCTCTGACTTGCTTTATTCTCTGACTTGCTTTATTCTCTGACTCACTTTATTCTCTGACTCACTTTATTCTCTGACTTGCTTTAGTCTTTGACTCACTTTATTCTCTGACTTGCTTTATTCTCTGACTTGCTTTAGTCTTTGACTCACTTTATTCTCTGACTTGCTTTATTCTCTGCTTTGTTCTCCGACTGCTGCTTCTCATGTCGTACTTGGCGTGCTCCCGAATCTGCATAGATCTGATTGGCTGAGGAGCGCTTTGTTGATCTTACAGCGCACGCGATTGGTCTGTGAGGTTACTGTTCTGTAAAGCCTGTATATCGTAAAGAAAATAAAAGTTCCACCGCCTAAAATAAACACTGTCAGAATGAAATCCTTCTCAATAGTTTAACTGTTTGGGTCCGCATTGGACAACATCTGGGTGACCTCTGTTCTAAAGGATATAGAAAGGACAACAAAAGGTGTGTATGAAACGAAAAAGGATTGTTTTCGTAAGAAGTGAACCTTGGGGTGTAAGACAGAAGAAGGCTCTAAATGTTATTGAATGCAGTATATTTACAATCTGTTGACAAACAACACTGACGGTGTTAAATGCAGAAATTGGCATGACTGACAGTGTTCTCCTTACAGTATTCAGTGAAATAAACAGGACACTGTTCAGGACACAGTGGGACCAAAAAAAAAGCTTCACAGTAGCGTTAAAACATAAAATCTTTTTTTAACTATTTACTAAAACTCTTTATACATACATAAACCCCCTGCTTAAACACCAGCACTGTCACGGTAGTGATTTATACATTTATATATTTATAATTATACTTTATTAAAACTCTGCCTCAGGCTGCTTTATGAAGGTTATTTTATGATAACTGTTGTTAACAATATAAACAAACACTGTGTAATCTGTAACAAACAGTGAAGTACTACAGTACTTTACTTGAGAGGGGGTGTCCGGGTTCATTCTGCCCACAGTGCGCTAGCCCCCCTCCTTGTCCTTCAGCGCTGCTGTCACTGTTTCGCTCTGCTTTTGTGGACTAGTGAGAAAAGCAGACGGGTACGCGCAGCTCTGGAGGGTCTGGAGCTCCACTAGCGATCAGTAGTTTCTTTTGGATGAACACTTTGTTTGCCGCTCTAGAGCTTCGAGCGTCTTTTATGGAAAGACTACGTGTCCTGTGAGCCCTTTACCATCCAGCATCCAGACAGACCTCCGCTAAACATAAATGCCGCTGCTTCACCAGTGAGGTAAGAGCTGTAGATGTTTTCAGAGTAAACAGCGGGACTGTAGTTCAGATTATACACACTGCCTTACACCATATAGCAGTGTTGTTTAAGACTTCTTGCTGACCTCTCGTGAAGACTGCTAAGCATCCTCTGAGTTTGAGTTTCAGCTCTGGTGACCTACTTCTAGTAATCGGTTTGTGAAGCTGTTGGGATATTGCAACGTTTTACCACTTCTATCACTTTTTGTGCTATTACGTTCATTTTAAAAGCGTTAATAATGTAAATAAATGTATATAATACATAAACAGTAAGTTATTTACAGTAAGTTAATACATAAACAGCCTTTATATATGTTGAGGGCAGACGTAGCATATTATCTTTCAGTGATAATTACCCAGCAATGACCTCTAATTGATGAGATTTGCTTAGAAATGTCATGATTTTATTGTTTATAACATCTTTGCTACCCATAAACATATCCTGAAGCTTATATTCTGCACATAAATTGCATATTTGATACATAGAGTGTGGTGTAATTATGATATTCTTATATTGTCATTCTGAAATACAGTATCTTCAGGTTAGGAATGTATTTGATCTTGTTGCATTGACATTTACCTTATCAGGCTGAAGCATGAGAGTCCAAATAAGGCATTTCTTTCATGCACTGGTTCCTCCGTATTGTTCATTTCTAGATGAACGTAAGACC
Organism: Megaleporinus macrocephalus; assembly: GCA_021613375.1. Taxonomy (NCBI): domain Eukaryota; kingdom Metazoa; phylum Chordata; class Actinopteri; order Characiformes; family Anostomidae; genus Megaleporinus; species Megaleporinus macrocephalus. The sequence goes on from CM038705.1 coordinate 35,219,524, forward strand.
TGGCTATACATACTCCATTATAAAATGCAGAGGAAGTCAGTAGGAGTTGCCTTGTTGTCGTTTCCTAAAGCCAACACAGGCTGGACTCTTCAGCGTTTCCCTCTCTGTTTGTGGATGTACTATATGCATCCAACTTGAAGCCTGTTGGAGGGTTAATGAAACATCTGAGTCACAGAAGGATAATGTGCATGCCGACGGCAAAGTAATTGAAGGGAATGAAGTTGGTTTCTGCCCAAATGTTTATGTGTCATTGTCATCATAAAAGTCTCTGTGGTAGGTCCAACTAAGGCCTGCTTCCATATGTAGGCCTGTGAGATAGCAGAGTAACAGTTTGGGTTTATGATCAGCGTGCATGTCCATAACATATACACAAGGAAGACAAAGTGTAATAGAAGACAAGCCTGATTGCTTAGAGGGCTTTGCTGTACATGTTGTCACTGTTGGAACGAAACCTCTCTGAAATGAACCTCACAGGAGATGGACAAAGAAACTTTCTTGTCTTTTAATGAAAGATAACTAGATTTTATTCCAGGTCATTTGGGACGGTTGCTGTTGCTTCATCCAACATGAGGCTTTGATTCAACAGTGATGAAATAGGGCAGCTGCACCAGATCGTATCCCTTACTTAGTATTTCATATTAACACTTTCCAAAGAAAAACATGATTTTTATTTTATATTTGTATATTTTTTTAGATTTTAATATGTTAATTTATGTTCCAGGTTCCATTGAGTTACCATTGGGTTTCATTGAGTTACATTCAAAGTAAAGTAGGTTGTTGCCTCACCTGTGCAGTTGCCATTTTGGAATATTTGTTTTTCTTTGCACAGCAACGATATGCACTACCCATAGCACCCCTGGGCTCACATATCCTTGCTTTTTCCAAGCTCTAGTATTTTTATCCTCAAGTTTATGCAAAGTTCATAGCATGTAGAAGGAATGCTTGATCTTTTGGCACAGTGAAGGAATTATCTTACTATCTTAACTTTGTGGCATTGGCATAATAAAAAGTTTTAATGAACAGTTAAGTTACCTAGGCAAAACAGATTCAGACGGACGTTGGCCTCCATTTCTTGACCCTGCAGGGTTTTTTCCATATGTGTATACTCCACCACATCAAGTTGATCTCTAGAAAAGGGCAGACTTGTGAACAGAAGCCTTTTGGGGAACTCTAGCTATCTGCCAATGGTAGCATATAAAACAGCACCTGGGGAGCAGAGGTATAATAATTGATTTCCACAGCAGATGGTGTTCACCTTGACAGGACCCAGCTGAGCATCTTATCAGAAACAGACACACGTCTTTCCAGCACTATGATGCCTCTGTGAGGCCATGCTCAAGGTTTTTCCCCAGGTTCAAGAGTTCACCTCAGTTTTTTTCTGTATCTGTTTGTGTTTGTTGGTGCATATCAACTTATTGGATTTACTGTCTACTTGCCTAAATTTTATGGACACCTTTGGCAGATGCAAGCGGTTTTAAAGGGTCTATATCACGGAAAACTGAGTTTCCCTAAATAAAGAGCTGATGTACTATGTGAATGTAAAAAATGGCCATACACTCCCCATTCCACATGGAAACTGAGCTCATAAATGATAATAGTTGCCATATCATGACCATGAACACACTGACATACACTACGTGGCCAAAATTCTGTGTAATCTCAACATCATCTTCGAAACCACGGGCATGAATATGTAGTTGTTCCCCCTTTTCTTGCAGTAACTGTCTCCACTCTTCTGGAAGGCTGTGTGTAGGCATGTCATTTCTTACACAGCAAACCAGGTATTTGAATGTTAAAACCATGGAAGATGTTTTTTTATCACTTTTTATCACTTTCTATCCTGTAAGTTTGTGTGTTGTACTTCGCAACTGAGTCGTTGTTGCTCTTAAATGTTTCTACTTTGCAATATCAGCACTTATAGTTGTTCTCGGCAGGAATTTGACAAATTTGCTAAAAAAAAGGTGACAACAACTGAAAAACAGCAGATCCCAATAGATGAAAAAGGTGTCCGCATCATTTTGGACAGTCCGCACTGCCGGTTTAGCCTTCAAGAGCTTTTTTAATTCACATTGAGGTGATAATGAGTTGTTGTTACTGGTGTTATTGGAGTACAAGATCCAAGTCTTGCTCTTTACTTTTAAACTATATTAAAATCTAAATCTGTATTTTCGTTCTAATTAGGTTTATTTCTGTTCTTGCAGGAAAACAGTAAGCATATACAAAGTAAACCCTTTGAAAGATGTTCCGTTGGCCAATAAATGGCATATATATTTCATGATACTTATATTCTTTCAGTGTAACTTCTAAAATGCTTCTATAACCATTCCTAACCAGTAAGCTAAGGCATAATCAGAAGCTAGTAAGCTAGAGCTAGCTGCTTGTTGTCTGTTAATTCGTTTATCCATGTACCAATATTGCTATTCTTCTGTCTGTCCACCCATCTGTTCATCCGTGACTTTCTTCCAGTTATCGGGATAATGATTGCAGTTCTCTATGAGTGGTGGATTAGGCGTGCTGGACAGAAGGCTGTCTATCAAGCTGCTCTTTAGCCCCGCCCACACAATTCTACTACGTTTATGTGTTATATTACCTTATTCAAGTTATGCTGGAATATAATAATATATCTAAAATAATATTTGACTTGGTTTTCTTTGCCTTTCGTAATTGTGACTTTAAGTTTGAGCCGCTCTAGTTAAGGTGTTGTTTCCGTGCGTGTCATTGTGTTCCAGGTTTGGTAGGCCCCTCTGTCTCTGCCATTTGAGGCCATTTCAGGGAAAACAAACATAAAGTCACGGCAGTGGTGGCGTGTTTAAACGATGAGGCTGGCGTTTAATATTCCTACCACACGTTTATGTAAGTCTCTCTCACACATGTGCACTGCAGCCATGCAGATAATTCAGAGCAGAGCTGCCTGCAGCCTGGCAGCCGCTCAGGACCTTGACTTCTGCTTCTTTTCTTCCTCTCAATTATGTTTCCCTTCTCTCTCTCTCTCTCTCTCTCTCTCTCTCTCTCCTTCTTTCTCTCTTTCTCTGTCCAGCTCTCTCATCTAACCATCTCATCATATGCACTGCACATCTTTTTTCTCCTTATCTTCCTGTCGTAACCAGAGCTGCTCGTCTTGATAGTCCTTGCGCCCTTTAAGTGAACTATGATCCACCACCCGTTCATTGATCTCTTACAGGAGGACACTTAATATGGACAAAACTGATTCCGGTGCTAGAACTCAGAGAATCAGCTGATACGGATACCGGTCCAAGCCACTGAAGACTGTGATATGCATTGCTGTGCATTAAAGGGGCCACATGGTTTTGTATTTATTTATTGCTTAGAGGTCCACTTTAAACTATAATTTACATTTCAAATGTTTGTGTCACTGTACCTTTAAGAGTCATATATTGTTATGGTGTTATGGACTGGCCGTACTGTTCAAAAAGCAGTCTGAGCTGAAGCACTCCTTATACCTCTCCATACTGGTGTGTATGGGCGGCGCAGATCTGCTATAAGCTAAAAAGTCATATATATATATATATATATATATATATATATATAAATATATATATATATATATATATATATATATATATATATATATATATATATATATATATATATTGTGTGTATATATAAATATATATATATATATATATATATATATATATATATATATATATTGTGATTTCAATTTTTTTGGCTTATTTTACACATACAGACTGTAGAGAATAGTACCTTCTATAACTCTAACAGTGTAAACATCAAAGCTTTTGTTAAAAAAACAACCTTTTTCCAAGATAAAGGCCCTTTAAAAAAAAGTCCTAAGTAAAGGTCAAAGAGCACCTTGCTTATTTTGACCAAAGGTATTTACATTTCGTTGATCAAAGCAGCCACAGAATTTTATCTGGGAGTGTTCAGGATGTTCACAGCACAAAACACAAATTTCTGTGAATTGTTATTGAAGCAGGATTGTTTCATATTGCAGCTTTTTGTGATATCTGGACTGTAAAAGCCAATATTTTGATGAGAATTGCCACACGCTGTTCTGTGCAGCCCTAATGCTACTTTAGTGTTTGTGCCATTGACGTGCCTGTGCAGCCTCTGGAGCATGAATTAAGTTAGCTGAGTTCAGATGCATGGAATTGGCACCGCAGTTGTGGCTGCGGTGTGTGTGCTGTGGTGAGGGTCCTTCCTGCGGGCCCCAGAGAGTACCACAGTGTAGGAGACAGGGCTAATTAAAGGAGAGGGGAGGAGAGAGCCGCACGTCTGAGGAGTGGAACAAAAAGAAATCTGATACTCTGCTGGTGAAGTATAGGACTATAGCTTCACTCCAGGCTTTATGTAAAGAAAGGACTCTGAGAAAAAAAAGAGATTGTGCTCTTTGGCAATGAAGTGTTTTGCTTTAAGAATAAAGCGCTTAATGAAAGCTCGTTGGTCAGGCCGTTTGCTCTGGTTAATTTGCTGTGGCTGTTTTGTTAGTTGTGTATCTTTTGGCATATGCATGACAAATATGTGCATGGAAAAATGGTGATTGTGTAATCATATTTTTCTAAAGAAAAAATGTCCCTGTTGCATAAGAATCGCTCTTCCAAGAATTTTAGTAAAAGGAAACACTCACCTGCACTTGCTTGTGCAGTAATCAGCGGTGGGTAGAGGAGTCTAAACCCCAAAAAGTGTTGTGCCAAAAACTACTCGAGAACCGAGGTCCCTGTAGAACTCGAAATGCTGCGAAATGTGCCAGAGAATGCATTTATTCAGTATCTCAGTTATTTTCAGCAATTGTCCTCTGTTGTCTACATAGAAGGTATATGACCTTTTGGAAAAAATGCCCTGATGTGGTTTTACACTCCCATACAACCCTAACATTAAAAAATGGCCTGTTTTTCTTTTTTTGGTGAACTTTAATGATTAATTTAATGACCTCTTCTCTGATTGGCTGGTTTACAGCTTACAGCCACGATCATCACACACGAGCAGCATATCGAAATACAATCATCATCAACACAAAGTAACACAAAGTTTTTCACTCACTATGAAACTTCCAGTTTTGGGGAAGAAATATTAATGAGAGAATGAAGTGTGTTATGTAACAGTCCAGGATTTTGGAATCAGCTTATTTTACTGAATTCTTTGCAGATGCAGGATTTCTATTTGAAGGAGGAGACAGCAGTGTTGAAGTTATGGGACAGTGTACATATAGTTTTTTACCAGTGTACATATAGTTTTCCATTCTGACACACATTTAAGTGCTCATTGTCTCTTATTGGTGCACTTTTAGTGTAAGACAAAACGGAAACCCTCAAAAGTCAGTGATGTGACTGGTTGCAAAGCAGAACAGTATCAGCATCTCTTGTGTAACACAGTGGAATTAGTTCCAAATGGACATAAGAAGCTCAGTTTGAATAAAGTGGAACTTTAAAATGGATTTTTTATAAATATAGTGAAAGTATCATCATCTGAAAGTAGTAAGAAATGCAAGGAATATGAATCGCAAGTTACTAGTTATTCATAATATTAAGGCAAGTAACAGCAAGAGTAGTTTGACTTACTGTGGTTTATCTGATGATGACGGTTTTGACGGATCTATTAAAGTATTGGTATAAACTGTAATTGCACTTTATCTTCTAGGAACACTGTCTAGGTATTGCACTTGCACTGTATGCACTTTTGTATTTGTTCTCTTCTCTGTAGGTGTTCCAGTCTTGCTAGATATTGCATTGTCTTTTTTTCTAGGTATCAGCACTAGCACTTGTTTTTGGCAGTGTTTGAGTATAAGAGTAGTTTGGACTTAAACCAGTTTGTACTAGATAGAGATACATACTCTAATCAAACACTAAGCACTTTTGTAAGTCACTCTGGATAACAGTGTCTGCTAAATGCCGTAAATGTAAATGGGGGTCTGCAAGATCTTAACACGGTTGTAAGGACACCCATTTTCTTTGTGTCTTTTAATTCATATCAAACTCTGAAAGATTTCCTTTTCCTTATGGGAGTGGGATTAAGTTATATCTAATCTTAGGAATATCTCCTGAAAACTCAGTAACTTAATTGCCTAAATGTTACTTAACGGTTACTTTGACTGGAAATTATATATAAAAAGTGTCTGACACAGTGCTGTAGCAGAGTAATCATCCTTAATCATTTCATTATGTTATGGTCTTTCTTATGTACACACTGCCAGCTATTTTAGTGCAAAGCTATATTTCCCCGTATTATTATTATTATTACAAATATTAAAGGTCAAGTTAAGAGTAGTTATGTAGAGAATTGGCGTGAACAAATCCGAAAGAATTGGAGACAGTGCCTCAACTCTGTTTTTCCAAAACAAAACTTCTCTTCTGCTATTACATCATGGAAAGTGAATAAATGTGAGTGAGCTGAAGAGCACTCCATGGAATTAAGATGGAATATTTAAAGCTGGGACAGTGTGTGTGTGTGTGTGTGTGTGTGTGTGTGTGTGTCTCTCTCTCTCTCTCTCTCTCTCTCTCTCTCTCTCTCTCTCTCTCTCTCTCTCTCTCTCTGTGTCTCTCTCTCTCTCTCTCTCTCTCTCTCTCTCGGTCTGTCTGGGTCTGTGTGTTTACTAGGAAAAGGACACTGGGACACAGACCTGGAGTTTTTCACAAGATGTTTCCTTTGGTTTGTTCTGTTTAACTCCCTGTGGTTCCATCGCGGCAGCAGAAAGAGAGAGGGACATGAGTCCTGTTCTTTGTTGTTCTTTACCATTTAGCAGAACAACAGTAAACAAAGGTTATGTCAATGTAGACCCTCAAATCTAGATTTTTTCTAATGAATCATATGGAATGGATGTGCTGGAAGCTGGAGTGGAGGAATAGTGAGCAAGTGTGGAAAGGCTCTTCGTTTATAAATGGAGTCGTTTTCCTTTGTGAGGCTGACGATTTTCAAACAGTGCAGGTTTCTGGCCCTCTCCTTCCTTTCTTTAGCCTCTCATGTCCTCTCTCATGTTTGCCCAGGACATCCTCTGTGCTCAGCATTTGGAAGCTTCGGTCCAACCAACCGCCCTCTCTGCCTTCCTGTTTTTTTTTACTCAGTTGTGGGTACAAGTGGATGAGACAGAAGAAACTTGCCGCATAACATAGAAAATTTGTATATTTAAATAATCAGTGTCAGTGGCTTACAAACTCAGATTTAGCTCTCTATTTTGGTTTTTGGATATTCAAAAACGGGCTATATTTATGTTTATATCAGTAACCAAAGTTTATGGGCCTATAGCCTGCATTTTTCTGGGGTTTCATTTCCCCCTCGGCTCCACTTATAGCTTTGGTGTGGTTTTATGTACTAAAAAGTGATAGTTATACTTCATAGTTACATGATCATATTCCAACCTCTCTTTATTGTTTGGAATTAAACAGACTGGTTTTGTAACTGTGGCTTTAAGACTGATACACAGACTAGCTGCCCTCTATTGTGCCTTATTCAAAAAGCAGTCTGAAACACTCCTTATAACTTTAGCATGAATAAGCGGCGCTAAACTCCTGCTGTTTTTTTTTATTTACTTCACAGAAACAGCAAATTCCAAATGTCCAGAAGGGCCCTTCAACATACTGATAGAGCCATTTAGATATCACTAATGAAAGGTTCTCTGAAGTAGTGCTATAAATTAATGATTTTTGGTTCCCAAAAATTTTAGTATATATGGTTCTCCATATAATGTTAAGGTATACATATACATATATTAAGGTTATATATTAAGACTGCCTCTACCAGTGCAGTTTCTAAATATTTGCCATCCAGACATCAAACAGATGTTCTTTTAGCTTTTATTTGGTATTTAGCCTATTAAACTGTAAATACAGTTTGACCAGAGGAGGATGGGTCTCCCTTTGTGAGTCTTGGTTTCTCCCAAGGTTTCTTCCTCCAGTCTGAGGGAGTTTTTTTATTGCCACTGTCGCCTCTGGCTTGCTCACTGGGGGATATATATGTTGTAACTGTCTGTTTTCAAACTTCTGTAAAGCTGCTTTGTGACAACATTGTTGTAAAAGGCGCTGTACAAATAAACTTGATTGGGTTTACTAGAAATGTACATAATAGACGAGAGATCCTTTTTATTATTAAGAGTGGCACAAATTAAATGGGCGTACAAGGTTCACCAAGTCAGTACAGTGCCATTAAAGGGATCGCACTTCGTTGTATCCCTGCATCATTTGTTTATTAGCACACAACAAAAAATTTTGTTAATTTAGCCAAGGGCTGCACTGTTGAGGCAACATGCGAAGGGTTAAATTTTTATTATCCGCTCTGCGCAGGGAGAGGGAAAGAAGGAAAACCATGAGTGCTTGCCAGGAGTCACCTTCAGGGTAGACACAGATGGGGTTCTTTTTGGTCAAAATAAAATCGCTTGAGTCCAGATGCTCTGATCGAGGCACATCTGGTTAGATTTTTTATATTTTTTTTGTTTTTACTTTAAAAATGCGATAAAATGAACACACTAATAAGGAGCAGATTTTCTCAGCCTTCACTAGGAGAGCTTTGCACCACTGAATGGATCAGTAAATCAGAGCTTTAGTGGAGGGAGGAATGCCTGGCAGAGACTGGACTTCCTCTGGGAAGACAAGTGAGAGGGGACAAATACTCAGAGGAGCTGAACCCGCAGCTAAATTCAAATTCAGAACCTTTTTAATGTGATTTCCAGTTTGCTATTTTGAGCTTATAATAATGTCACTGCTGTTTGACATTCTAATAACTTAAATGACAATAAGTTTGTATAACCCATATAAAATAAAGTAACATTATTTTTTTGGCGTAAAAGTTTGCCTTCATCACATCTTTCCTGGCCTGCTCCTCTCTAGTGCTGGGTAATAGCTCAAGTCGGGGTCCAGAAGAGACTCTGTCCCCAGTCACGTGGATACTCTTACTGGCCATATCTCTGGAAAAACTATCAATATCTAACTGTCCCTGATGTGTATAAAAACAGCTCTCTAATCAATGATGTGCACTGTGGTTAGCTCATCAGCCTGCTTCTGCCCAATTATCCGTGCTGATCCAAAAATAAGCAATTCTTTTAAGTTAAAGGGGCTTTTCCACATAGGACGTCTTTACTATGCCCATGACAGGCAGCATTGCCCAGAACCATGCAATAAAACAAAAGGGGGGAAAGGCACACTTAGTGGAAGCCCCCCTAATAGACCAGAATGAGCTGAAGTCTGTATTAGCATCTCCAAATAAACTTGCCAGCCAACAGTGTAGTGATTCGCTCCAGATGCGGGAAGATTGTTGCCTGTTATCTTAGATTGAGTTCACTCTCGCCAGTGCATAAAGCGCTATGCAGCACATTATTATTAGTCTGGATGCAGGAGCAGGAAACACTCCTCTTTTACTGCTGAATGTTAAAAGAACAGTTTGGCAAAAAATCATGTTCACATTCCCAAATATACTCAATCAGTCAAAGCATGCTTGCTCCTATGCCTCATTTCTACAAGGTCACAAGACCAATTTAGCTAATAAGTAATTGAAGCCTATAACTAGCAATAAACGATGTGCAAACTGCGTGACTGAATCATAGAATTGAGGTGTTACACAAGAGGTGTTACATAATCTCAGGTTTCATACTCACTAGCAACTCCAGTTAACAGTAGTGTATGTGTGTGTGTGTGTATATATATATATATATTAATTGGTTATATATATTAATTAATTGCTATAATTGATGTGTAACCTTTCACCAAATTAACTTGTCACCAATTCGTAAATCAGAAGGGCCTGCAGATTTCTTATGTTGAAAAGTCGAGTTGACCTTGATCACTGATGAAAGCTGCAGCGCAAGAAAATGTTTTAGAACAAGCTCCTTAAAAGAATTCAAGAAACAGACCCTGAAATCCACAGGCTCCTCGTCTGTTGTCTTCTCTGAGGTGTCCGTGTTGTTAGTATCATAATCACGTGATCAGCAGCTAGTCCACAGCAAGCAACAGCAAGTGTCATTGCCAACCAGTAAAGTCTACAAGTCAAGTAGTCTGGGCAGCCCTTAGTCTACAGTCATGTGTAAAAGTTTACAAAATTAAAAATCTCATGTTTTAGAGATTTTCTAAGAGAAAAGAAGTTAACACATCCTCTACAGAGAACACTTTTACTGCAAATCTTAGCGCACAGTTAAGTAAGGGAAAAAACATTAAACCATTAAAACATTTGCATAAGGCATGTTTATTTATATTTCGTCCAATATGTTAAATTCAGTAAATAAACAGTATTTGTGTATAGAAATATGTAGAAGTGTTTTCTGTGGAAGATGCGTTAACTTATAACTTAACAAAACATGTTGACCAGGGACACCAAATTTTTTGCATACAACAGGATGTGGCTATTGGTTTCACTTAATACTTATTTACAACTAAGCTAAAAAAGAAAAACTAACTCCTGTAGCGCAACCAGAATCAAACATAAACCTAACTTAGAATATAATAATCCACGTACAGTTAGCACAGTTGGAACCTGTTTTTTTGTTTAAAAAATGGAATTTTAATTCACACATCAACATGACTGCAACAGTAACGTTTGTCAATTTTTGTTCGTAACAGCATGTCATAAACCACATTAAGCAAGCCACTCAAACCACATAGACCACATATGACAGTAAAAAATACTTGCTGGCTACATTAGCCTTAAAGCTCCAGTGCAAAACTAATGAACAAACTCCTTGCGATTTAATAGCTGATTGGGGAGAAGGGGACTTAGGGGGTGAATTGGGGAGAATTTTTTGCCAGACTTTACCTTTAAGAGTCTTTGAGCACCATGCCACTGTGATAGCTACATGTGGAGACATCAGAAGAAGGGTCCTGTGCGTGATCTGGAACACTTTCTTTGAGAGGTTGCTGGGCTTAGCTTTGCGAACAGCTGTGCGGCTCTGTCTCTAGCCTGGAGCTGTGTTCCTTTGGGTCCTGTTGGGACCCCCTCTCTCTGACTTAAAGCCCAGAGTCCACAGAGCCTTACACTTTCACTGCAGCCACGGCTGCACACATGGAAATCTGTAACGAATTTAGGTTCGAAGAGTGAGGGGGACACACGCTAGAGACCCCCCATTTATCACTGTGTGTGTGCGTGCAGGCACGCGCTCAAGCATGTGCACAAAGGGGGAGCGTGTTATGATGACTGGCTGGGGTGTTTTTTGACAGACATATGCACACGCACAATCACATGCATACACACATTAGTTGAGCATTTCCTCTTCATAGAAGACAGTGTGCTCTCTCTGTTTGACTGTTGGAGGAAATGTGAGTCAGGCAGCATTGCTGTGGAATATTGCAACAGCCAAAGAGTCACACGAATATGTATGACTGACAGATCGCTAATAAAAACAATGGGCTACCATACTTGGAGACCTAAATTGAGTTTTCCTTGTCAGTTGTGTGTTGACAGAGATTACTAAGAGAGACAGACTGAAATGGGTTCACAGCATGCAATACGTATTAAGATTCACAATTCACTGTGTTGTCCAGCAAAAAGACAAAAACGCCACCATTTGCCCCTTCAAAGAGGTTAACCACACATCAGTCACAGCAGATACCACACCAAAGACAAGACAATAGCACTTAATTAAACAGAAGAAGCAAGAGCACAATACAATTCAGTGATATAATGCATTAAACACTCTTATACATTACATTATTCAGATAAAGGTGCTTCAAATATCGTTTAAATTAATTATGTTTGCCAGCAAACTCTCTCTTTAATGAGGATGCAGTTGGTTAGCGTTCTTTAAAGCTGCACTGTGTACATTTTTCATCTAGGGACTGAGATTTTTGCCCATTCCTCTTTGCAAAATAGCTCAAGCTCAGCCAGGTTGGATGGAGAGCATCTCTGAACAGCAATTTTCATGTCTTGCCACAGATGCTGAATGGGATTTAGGTCAGGACTTTGACCGGGCCATTCTAACACATGAATATTTTTTTATCTAAACCATTCCACTGTAGCTCGGGCTGTATGTTTAGGGTTATTGTCTTGCTGGAAGGTGAATCACTTTCCCAGTCTCAAGCCTTTTTGAGCCTCCAACAGGTTTTTTTCCAGGATTGTCCTGTATTTAGCTCCATCCATCATCCCATCCACTCTGACCAGCTTCCCTGTCCCTGCTGAAAAAAAGCATCCCCATGTCATGCCATGTCTTTGTAGGTTTGCAGTTGTAGAATACTTTTTCCATTTTTGGATGATGGACTCAACAGTGCTACTTGGGATGCTCAAAGCTTGGGATATGTTTTTATAGACTGTGTTTTTTATAAACTTCTCCACAACTTTAATTCTGACCTGTCTGGTGAGTTCCAGTGGGTATCAGAGTAAAGGGGTCTGAATATTTTTGCACATCACACTTTTCAGATTTTTATTTGATTACAATTTTGATGGTTTGATTGTTGGTCTCTCACTTATAATCTCAATAAAATACATTTCACTTTGTGGTTGAAAGGTGACAAAATGTGAAAAGTTCAAGGAGTATGAATACTTCTGCAAGCCACTGTACTACACCTTTCAACTAGAGAGGTCTTTAAATCCAAACGTAGTTTGCTCATAATTTATCATGATAACAACATCATATCATTATATCTCCCTTCCCTAGTTTGAGTACAGAATAATATATTTAATATTTAATGCTCTGCCTTAAGAGAATCCAGATTTTGTGTTTAATCCCATCATTTAACGCTTCCTCTCTGTCCACTGTTCGACTTGGAAGAGCATAAGAAACAAATAAACATGAAAACATGGGATATGATGTCATATTTGGCTATATCATTAACATGCAAACTTAAAGATGACTTCATCTGTCCCTGTAGTGGAGGCTAAGAGGAGTATGTGTCCCTGATCTCCAGCAGAACAAATCCTCCCTTTAAGACGCTGGCCTTTTAAAGGGATCTAAAGAGATGTGCACTCTGACTTAGTGGGCTGTTTCTCATTGCCTGGATAAGCAGTTTTTCAAACTTTTAATGGTACTAACTGCTCAGGTCTTCAAGTCTTCTTATCTCCTCTGCCTCCAGATGCACCGCTTAAATGTTCTGAAGCTTGTTTCTCAGGGTGTATTAAGTGTAGGCAAGGATTTACTTGCAGTACTTTCCCTGCAGACGTGATTGACTTATCTTCTCAAACTCCCTATCATGAATCTATAATGCAAGTTCAGGTTAGGTTCAGTGAAGTGGAGCGGATTATACTAACTCATGGTCTATCATGTCAGTCTGACTCAGTTATGGCCATTAGGTCATGTGCAGTGAGGGTCGTTTGGATGGTGCCTCATTACTGTAGAGTGAATCAGAGGGATACACACAATAACACCACAGCCACAAGGTCACAGTGAGGGTGACTAATCAATCCTGTTTGTGGTATAAACTGTTTCAGATTTACATGTTTCCTTCTTGTATTGAGATGTTTTGGGTAGATATGCTCACGAGCGGAAGGGTAGAGTTGTAGGAAGAGGTGAGGTGGACACTTTTCCTGCTAGATTAAAATCTGATAATTGACTCCAGTCACCCTATTAGCATTCCAGTGGACATTCCTGAAAGGTTATTCAGCATTCCTGTTTTTAAGAAAAGCACAGCCTTAAGCGAAAAGTTAATTCTCATAGTAGATTATTTGAATAGTTCTTTCATTACGGTGTGGTTTTTTTATTCGAGCAACTCATGCTCATTTCCTGATAACTTCCAAAAAACCCATATTTTGCCCTGCCAAATGTGTTGTGGACTTTTTCGTTGCCTCAACAAAAACAAAAGTGCAAAGACAGTTTTTACTATTTAGCCTAGATTATACAGCACCCAGAGAGCCATTTGCTTCAATGTAATTTACGGCTTAAATAAATAATAAATTAAAATTGTATTGTTTGATAGACCAAAGAATGGCCCAAAATGACTTAAACACTTTAAACATACATGTATTAGTATAATCCCCTTCACATCACTGAACCTAACCTGAGCTTCATCACTGCATGTCGTCACTGTACAAAGAAAAACTCTCCAAAATGATACAGCAGAGAACGAACGCTCTTTACGATGTAAGTTAATGGAAATGTTTTTAGTTTTGGAGAATTTTTTGGGTGCAAAAAAAAGTACACAATGTAAAGGACAATTGTAGAGTTCGAAATGTATGTATATATATGTACGTATGTGGTACTACTCAGTACTTCATTAAGCTAAATCAAGATTGCTGGTGAAGCAATTTAATAATCCCGTGGGCATCCAGGAGAAATCTGAAACTTGACTTTTAAAACTGGTTTACAAGATATTATCTACTTCTTTCAAAATAAGATATTCATGCTCATGTTCATAATTTACATCTGGTCTACTGATATATGGTGTTCCAAATTGTGAAAATTCACCAATAAGATTAAAGGTTTTAAACAATGATCCTTGAATAATTTACTAAAGAATCATAATCAAACATATTCCTTATGAGGTCAGAGAGTTATACCCATACACTCATAATGTACATATATGCTGGTATTTAGAGGCAGCCTTTTTAAACATTTACTGTTTACCCCAAATTCATTTCTATTAAAATCTTTCAGAAGAGAAAACATTCTAGACAAGTTAGATAAATGAAACGTGTACTTCCTGTAGTAGTGGACGCAGGTATAGGCCTTTTTCTGGTTACAGTGCTTACTTTGCCTCCTACATCTCTCTCTGTGTTTTCACCCACATGAATTACTGCACATGTAATTATGGTGGGGTATGGTCATGTTCTCGCAAAGAGCTGAAACCTCAGCATCACCCTTCTGCTCAGCAGAGCGTACCCTCTCTGGCTGGAAGGTTGGTCACTGTAAGGTTGTGAGTGTTGCTGTGTGTACAGAGGTGTGTGCATATGTACAGTATGCGGTTGTGTGTGTTTATGTAAACCATACATTTGTACCGAAGTGTGTTTTGTTTGTGTGGCCGGCACACGTCCCCGGGCCAGTGAAGCCACAGTCATGCAGTCTGTGGTTATGCTGGATCCAATGGAGAAGCAAACAAGCTGCACATGGACACTCGCAGTTCTCCTGCAGCCAGCTGCTGCAACATGCTCCAGCGGGTATACATGGAAGAAACCTGCTTTTGACAGCGGAGAGGTGCAGGCAGTGCATTATAAGCCAAGTTAGTTTCTAAGTCAATATTAGTTCATTTTGCCATAATCATGATGATAATAAACAAACACTGCATTATGCGCTCCTAGTTCATAGCAGTCTACACTTGTTTTAGACAACGAGAGTTTCCTGTTGGGAGGACCAACAGGTATGCACATTTATGTGTTTTCCTAACCCAGTTAAGCTCAGGAAGGGCTTGTTAATTAGTGGAATAGTTAGATCAGCTGTGTTGGAAGTAGGGCAAACATTAGAAATCTGCAGGACAAGGAGGTCCTCCAGGACCAATGTTGGGAACCACTGTCTTAAACTATACTCATGAAACCTGCATGCAAATCCACAGAAACAGTAAGTTTATATCCGTGTGATATAACCCAGCTGGACTGAAACCACATCACAACAGTGCTGGCAGCCATCCAACATAAACAACCATACCCACTTGTTTTGTTAATTTCATTATTGATGAGTTATTCTGGGTTTATTTATCAATAGAATGGCTGTGGCGATGACCGTATGCTAGATTTCCTTACGAGAAGTCTCTGTTATTTTCCCCTTCAGCTCTTTGATGTTATGGGCAGGGGTTAGGCTTACCGCAGTGGCTCGTGACTGTGTGTAAGGACGAGTGGTAGTGTCTGCTCCCACAGACAGAGGAGCAGGAGAGAGTGCTGCAGAGGGAGGGGCCACGTATCCTGTTATTCTGTTTGCACAGGACAGTTCAGGGCCGTGGAGCGGCACCAGAGAGTTGGAGCACTTACCCCACAGCCAAGTTCAACACATTATTACTCTCGGGAACCTGAGAATTCTCAGATAAGAGTCGTGGCACGTGTGACAAATATGGCAATTTTTGAGTCTTGAGTCCGGATGATAATGATGCAATGCAATCCTTGCTGTCCAAATTAGAACATGTATCTTCCTTTTTCCGCTTTTTTAGTTTTCTACATTATATTGATCAACTTTATGAGAAATTGGCCAATAAAAAGGAGGGCATGTTGACAGCATTTGTTTAAATGTAAACTCTTTATTGAACTCTTTCTCAGCGTGCTAGTATGAAGTGCTCTAAAATTGCTTGGAATGAAACCTTCATACATACGTCCAAACGTATTCGTCTCCTGTAAACCTACTGTTTTAAGGGTCATCTTGTTTTTCTTTGGACAGCAACGGTATAAACACTTGAACACTTGAAACACTTGTTACACAGATATAACAGGGAGTGAGGACTGTGCATGGTGTCTGTTATCACTGGGTTTGATAGTAAACAGTTACTCTGTCAGTTTCCACAGAGGAAGTGTGACACTAACATTGCATTACCGCTGTGTGTTGTGTGAATTGTTGTGTTGCTATTGGCTACCTGCTTCTAAACATTTAGTTTGTGATATTTTTAGTTGGTTTACTTACAGCAGTAAGTATTTTCCATTGCAGTGGGAGACACTGATAGTCTAATGGATGTATATCTGGTGGCTATAGAAAGCGTGAGCTGTGTTGTCCTGAGTAGAGACGCCTGTTTTTCTCTTTAGAAGCCGTCAGCAGAGTGCAGGCCGTGTGGTGCAGGCTTAAATTAGTCTCGGCTATAAATCACATGATTACTGTGTCTAATGAGATCAGAGGTCACAATCGCAGGTATTCACATAAATCCTGAGAGGAGATGCTTCTGCTGGCTCATCACTCACTCAGCACATCACAGCAGCTTTCTCACAAACTCACTCCCTCTTTCACACTTCATGATAAATACAAACACTCTTCACACTTTCATTCTTTTTCACTCTCTGTCTCTCTCTTTTTTTTGTTCTTACTCTCTCATTCTCCACCTTTCTCTGTCACACTTCTTACTTTCTCCCTCCCTTTCTCTTTTGCTCTTTTCCTATCTCTCCATCTTTTCTTATTTTGTCTATTTCTCTTTCCCTCACTCTCATTCTCTTTCTCTCCCCCTCTTGTTTTCTCTCTCCTTCACTTTCCCCTCTCTTACTTACTTACTTTCTTTCTTTCTTTTTCTCCTATGTGCTATTTCTCTCTCTTTCTTTCTGTCCTCTCCCTTTTCTCCCTCTCTCCCTCTCTCCCTTTCTCTTCTCCCTCTCATTCTTTGTGAAAAAAACACTAAGCTGTTGTTTTCTATATATATATATCGCTCTCTCTTTCTCTCTTTCTCCCTCTCTCTGTATTTTTCTCTTACTCTCCCCTCTCTTTTCTCTTTTTCTTTCTCTCGCTCTCTCGTTTTCTGTTTCTCTCTCGCTCTCTCTATCCCCTCTTTCCACTCACCTTCTCTTCCACCTCTTTCAGTCCTCTCTCCATCTTCTTCCCCCTCTCTTTTCATCGTTCTTTCGTCTGTGTGTTCGCAGGGGAAGGGTCAGGATGGCTGCTGTTGGCAGGTTTAGGTTTTCCACTCTGATTGTAGCTGTTTAGGGGATTACTCTGCGGTTTAGAGACCCCCTATGTGTACGACACTATCCATTAACAATCCACAATGTTCTGTGTGCCTGTAAATCTTTTTTAATGGGTAAATAAACAAAACAACACTAGCGACGTGTAAAGAACTGGCTTTGTTAACTGAATGAATAAATGAGTTTGCCATACGGTCTTTAATATAATGTATTTAATATTTAATATATCAAATATGAGTTTTTTGTTGCGCTGCCACTGTCTTGAGAGTTATTAGACCGTGCAGTGTGGAAAATAGGGTGTGGTGCTATAGGACCAGTGAGTCACTGCCTGCTGTCTGTTGATGAGTGTTTGGGGGGCACATATCCCAACACCCCCACAACCGCATACCCCCAGCCCAACATGTGGCTCTAGCCCAAATCCAGCCACAGCCAGCCCATCAACCCGGGTGTCTATGCCACACTAGCGTAAAGGCCCAGTTCCAGATGTGTTGGATTATGGTCTTTTATTCCAGTTTACTGTAACTGGTTTTACTGGTTCCACTGGTTTTACTGTGTCTCCGAGACAGAGTCGTGGCTGCTTAATCATCTCTCTTACTCTCAATCTCTTTGGTTTCAAAAGCATGTTAACTTCATAATGAAACACTGCTCTTAGCAAAAGCATTGAATGCAGAAACACTACTGATTAGCGACTAGACACTAGTCCAATCAGCTAAAGACACGCTTGCCAAAGAAAGTAGTTATAATGGTAACAACTGCAAACAAAACATATAAGTGGTGCACACGCCAATCCAATACCAGTATCAGTGTCAGGACAGTATCAGCAGAAAGTGCTGGATCAGATCTGATGCAGTTCTATAACAAGTCTATTCTAAAATAACACACACTCACACTGTATGAAGTGATTTTGTAAGCTGTGTACTTCTTGCTTTGGGGTAGAAGAGCATTTGAGAAGTTTCTCTTTTAGTCACTCATCTTAAAAAGACTTTTAAAGTTTTTGTACAATGTTTATGTTTACTATTGATATTAGTACTGGAAAAAAGTGCCATCATGCCATCTCTGTAATACAAAAACGTATAATCCTTTCTGATCATGCTGAGTATTAAATCAGCTGAGAATAGTTAAGTTTTGACTAGACAGTTTGAACTTTTCTATTTGTCATGCCATGAAAGAGAGCATGTCCCATGTGTATCTTCTTTTTATCGTCCACATCCTGTCGTCTGCACTTTTTCTCTGGCTTTTCTTGCATCCATTTTACAAAAAAACTTGTATGTGCTCAAGCTGCACTACAGCTGTCAAAACGGTGTAAATGACAGCATATTTACTATCAAATACAAATGCTTTCTGTGTGTTAACATGAGACTAGTTGTGCTTTGTAATTAAACCTGTTTAGGAGATTTGAACCAGGTTTATACTGGCAAAAACAGTTTTGATAGATGTTAAAGGTTTGGGGCCAGTCAGCAGTCCCAATTACTAACACCTAGAATTAATTTTTCTTTCCTTATATATACATACACACTTCTCACACACTGTCTTGCACAGCATTGTTCTGTTGCCTTCCATTGTTTACCATTTTTTAGGATTGTGTGTTTTCTATCTGTTGTTTTGGTCTGTTCTGTGTCTCCACATCTGCTCCACTGCTCCACTTGATTCATCTTTGTTTGACTTTGTTTGTTCAGACTGTGTTTGAAGTATCAGTTTTTGTGTGTTTGTCATTGAAAAAAACAGTTGGGATTTTATTTACAGCACTGTTGTTAGGAGCATTTCATCCACAATCTCATTTTCTCCTTAGTCCCAAAAACCCCAACCTGCTACCACCACAATCGTTCAACCCCTCCGTTTTTATTGGGGTTCAGGGGGTTTGCTGTTGATGACTTGAGCTCAATGAAACCAGCATTTCTTATGATGTCAGTGAGGCCCCTCTATAGTACATGAATCAGAGTGCTTTCTATTTCTCAACTCATTATGTAGCAAAGCTTGCACAAAAGCTTTGTCTGTCTGTTTATGTCATTAGGTCTGCTCTCAGTGTGCTCATCAAGAGTGATGTGTTGTAAAACAACAGTGGTGGGACATCTCCCCAGTACTTTGAAAAGTGGCATCCTAAATATTCACCCATGAGCTTCAGTTGGATTGCAGGTTTATTGGTGAAGCTGAGATTGTAGATAGTTTAGAATAAAAGTCATTCGTCAAAGTCAAATGTAATTTTTTAAATGATGGTTAAAAATGTCAGCATCCACTCCCATCAACTACGACACTGGTACAGAACATACATTTCCGAACACCTCATTTCCCTGATGACTATAAATCTATTAGTGTTGTTCTCTCTTTTCCAAATACTGAAGTCAGCGTTGGCCACTCTGTGACGTTACAGGCCTGACACTTCATTGGCTTTATTTATGATCATCTCATATTTGCTGTTAATGTATAAGTCCCAAACAGAAGCCATTAAGGAAGAATTGTTAAAGAGATTGGACTTGGTTTCTATTTAAATTCCACCATAGATCAGGGCAGATTTGGATATGTTTGGATGTGTTTTCTTAATAAAAATGAAAGCGTAGTTTAGTTTGACCTTGAAAAGATATCTCCACTTTGGATGCCTTCGTCATTTGTAAATGGAATCTAAGGAGTTGTGTGATTAATGTAGTGAGATTGGAGCATTCAAGCACCAGTGTTACTGCAACCCCCCCCAATCCCTCTGTCACAGGTCCATGGCCCAGTCGTTTTCTCTCTCTTTTATTTTCCTTTTGCTCTGCATCTCCCTGTTCCAAAAAGTGACTAATATTTTCTTCCTCAATTAACACTGAACCTCAAACAGAAGGGGAGAGGGGCAAAGGAAAGAATCAGGGCCATGTGCTCTGCGTGTAGAATTTCACCATATACTCACATTAACACAGCAAACTAGCCGCTCCCCAATCATAACCCTCCTTCTTTGTACAGAAATAGACTTACGGGAAATCCAGGAGGGATGGACTTTTCTCCATCACAGGGAGCTGCGCCAGGGTAACTTGCCGTATTGCCATATAGTAGGTTTGGCCCCGAACTTGGCTGAACTGGTTGAAGAGGTCGCTGCCTATAATATAAATAAATAACTGTTCCAATTTAGAATTGCGTTCAACTCTGCTGTCTCAGTTGCTGAGTTCATTTTTGTTTTTGCTGTGCAGTACAAAACATAGCTACATGCGTAGATTTCCACTTCCCCTCCCAACTTAGTTGCTATACAGTAGAGCTAATGCTTAGACAGTGGCACCAGTGCTTCTATGATTTTAAAGGTTTACCTGTTTACTCTAATTTTGTAATTTTAGATGTATGGTGGAGAATCCATAGAGCGAACACAGCGATCAAGCTGGTCCCACAGATGCTCAATTGGGGGTTTAGGGTAGTACTTGGAAGTCTCGGTCAGCTCCTCAAACCAGTGTTGGACATTTCTAGCCATATGGCACGTCGCATTGCCTTGCTGGAAGATCCCATCCACCCCAGGGAAGACAATCAGCATGTATGAAAATGGCCATAATAATGTGACTCGTGTAATTAATTGGGATAAAAGATTCCAAACTTTAACATGCTATAAAATCTAACTTACACTTGAGCCACTAGTCGTAATTACTAGAGCAGGGCCTTCTTTGTCTTATTTTGTTACTTTTGAGTCTTCTCGTGTCCCTAGACATGAGGAACAGGGAATAATAAAGCAACAAGCGTGTGCACCACATCTGGTTCAAGTTGTCCCTTGCTGTAGTGAGGTCCTCACGTGGCACTGGGAGCAGCAGTGAGGTCCCTTTTTTAAGTGATTGAACATCTTTTGGTTTGGATGATCACAGTGTGCTCGCCTGGACCTCTCGCTCCGCTCGGCGTTTGTGAGCGCCACTGATTTAACTGTGTTCTGTTTTCCTAAAAATAGGCCCCACGTATGGGACTCATTTCACATATGGGACAGGTTTTGGAGTCGAAAAAGCAAGCAGCAAGTTGATGAAAGAATTGGCAGAGCCTGAAGCTGATAGTTTCTTTCTCTCTCTTTTTTTCTCTCGCTCTTTCTCTCTCTCTCTCGCTTTGCATTTGTGTGTAGTTTAATGTGCCTCCACCATTTTACAGGACCACATGAAAGCTGCATAATGAAGGTTGAATTGGTCTCTTTTATGCATTAAAACCAACTTGAAGTTGATTGCTGTCCCTGAGCGTACTGAAATGTTCCAGGCACCTTGAAGGATTTGGTTTCTTTGTGTTGCACACGTATTCTGAGTATGTCACTGATTTCTCACCAGGCTGTTATCTGTTGGCTGTTCATACAGACATTTGGACCTTGACCACGCCTACAAATGCAGTGCAACAGTGTATCTATCGTGAGGATGTATTGCAGGCAATCAGACTTGCTTCCACTTGATTCAATCTGCTGTCTCAGTTAAAAAAAAAAGTGGGGTCTGAAATAAATGCATTTTTAACACTGTATTGTATTTAATAATTCAGTGGTTGAAGTGGCAAAGCTGCGGTTAGCACACTACACAGCAATATGTATCAAGTCTTTATGAAATTCCACATGCAATCAACTGTTACTCTCACAGAAGTTCTGTTTTTCTAGACTTAACTAAAGATAACCAGATGCATGTTTTCAGCGGGTTGAAAGTGGGAATAAGTCACTGGCACACTGTCGTGTTACATGGCCTCATAATCATTAAGCGAACCTTCTGTTTCTCACCACTCAAGAACCCGTTGTGGTCAGAAACACTTTTAATGAAGCAAAAACAAAAAAAAAAAAAGCAGCCAGAAAGTCCTACGTAATTGGAATATTTACTCCACTCCAGTGAAGTGACTAGTAAACCCTATAGCTCTTAATGAAAACCTTCTGTCTCTCCTTATAAAGTCCTGTTTTTGTGGTGTTTTTCCATATTGTTTCAGACTTTTTAACTGTGTGCAGGGGCTGAAATGACTTTGTGACTAAGTTGGAGGATTAATGGCATTTCATGTAACATTTTCTATAGTTTCAATGTTAGTGTTTAAAATTAAAAAAAAAAAAACTTCATACAAGATGTTTGTTAACAGCTTACTTCAAATTATGAAATAATGAGAAAAAAAAACAGGTGTTATTGTGCATTGGAATTTGGAATCACCATCTCTTATATATACATACACTGCCAGTCAAACGTTTCAGAACACTACCAGTCAAACATTTTAGAAAAGTTTGGCTGGAAGTACTAAAACGTTTGGCTGGTAGGGTTCTAAAACTTCTGACTGGTAGTATTTATATAAAGGAAAACCAGTTCTAGGTGTTAGTACTCGGGCGGGGAATACATATTCCTGTGCATCACACCTATATACTTTATCCTATAGATCAGCAAACAGAAGCTCACTCTGTAACTATACGGATCTGTTCAGTGTGAAATGATCAGTATTCAGCGGTGTGTTCCTGGGCGCAGCATTTCTCTTGTAGTCTAAGAAGAAGAAAAATTAGCAGTTATTAACCAGGAGTGGGAAACACCAAAAGCCCCATGACAGGGTATTGTCATGATAGTCATGATAAATTATGTTAATTCTGCAATTTGTGATAACATTTTGTGGCTGTTCAATAAAAACATTCATATTTTTGTGTTTTCTCTACATCATTTGAGCTCAGCAGCTGTTTTTTTAAATATTTGTTTTTCCTCAGACAGTGATGATATATTGTAATCTAATACTTTTTTTTAACTGCAAATTATGTCCCCAAAGGAAAGTTTGCGCTGCTGTAGTCACATAGGCAAACACTGCCCTTGACATACATGCATCGCAAGTTAATGCAATTCCTTCTTCTTTACTTGAAGAAATTGTTTTCATTATTCTAGCACCAAAATTTAATTTGTATTTATGTTAGTACTTACAAAAGCCTTAAAAGAATTGTCTGTTGTTCTCCGTGTTTGTATCTAACAGGTTCTTTGAGGCACTAGCATACAGCAAACAATAGAGATTCACCATACACCGTCACATGAGGTATAATGGGTTAATTCATGGCTGTTTGAAGTGAGAGCGGAGCTTAAATGGTGCTGACTGCCATGTCGGTGTGATGGTGATTTATGAAATGTTGTTGTATTCCCACGCTGCAGGGCAGCTCCTTACAAGGCATGTGTGTGTCCTGACAGTGTTCGTGGGAGCAGAAGAGAGGATAAGTCTCAGAAACACTCTCCATGGGAGACTCGTCTGTCCCCTTCCTCAGTCAGTCCCCAGAGCCATCTCGTAGCTGAATGGGCTTGTTTCCGACATTTTTCTTGTGTTTCTTTTTTCCCTGAGATCCACTTATGATGCTTGTTTGGTTTTATAAACCAAAAACAGTCCTAATAAATTTTAGACGTGACCTTTTTCTAGCCTCTCATTATCCCTTAGAATTAAACAGGTTGTTTTTGCTGTGTTTTTTGTGATATATGTTAGTGATCTCTGTTCTGTTTGGCTGTCCAGTTTTGTATGTCAATCAAAATAGTCTGGACTTAAACACTCATGTCACTTCACTGTGAATAAGCCGGGCTAAACCTCTGTAGGCTGGCCATGTTGACATGCTTTGTGTAAAAAAGTTTTAAGTAAAATGTATTAGTATTTTTTGGCAGATATATGCTGTGTGTAAATGCATTTTGTGACATCACAAAAACGTTCAAATTCAAGTAGAGCTGCTTTAGCACTTCTTGCATAAGTGGGCTGTAATGACTGAGATGTAAATGGTATATTTTGGATGTTGACACAGGACATTAAACTCTTCTATTTAAAAGAAAAAAATCAAGGACAGTTTAGTTTTCCATTATATGAACCAGCTGTCAGCACTGTGTGTGCGTGTACTTGCATAAATATGTTTAAAAGTAGACATAGATGATTTTCTTCAAGGATCTAAACTCAGCAGAACTCTGTAATAGAAACTAAATGCTGTAATTACTCAATACTGAACAGTTTTGCCTTCAGCTTTTATCTTCATATGTTATGGAATCTTTCATGGAGCAGAAAATATTAAACTGAGTCATATAGCTAGGAGTTCACAAAATGCTCTATAAAAAGAAATGATAATATTCTGCAGATGCACTATTCTATATTCGATAGTAACTTTACTGGACAGATGTCTTTGACATGGTTCCATAGATAAATCTTTAGTGTCACATGTCTGTTTCATGTTTCTTTAACCCCAAAGTAAAATGTTACCAAGGACCAGGTTTAAGTATTTTAGAATGACTCTAGTAGAAAAGGCCTGTCCAAAGAGATGTGCTTAGTATAGACATTTTAAACCGGTGCCGTTGTTCTGTTTTAGCTGTTCTTTATGGTCAGTTGGAATGTGTCATAATAAAAGCAAGAATAAAACAAAATGTTGAAATAATAACTCAAACGTAAGGCTAAAGTTGGTAATAACTATAATATGTGAGATGCAGAACAGAGAGCTTGCATCAGTTTGTGAATGTAAGAACATAGTGTATGTGTAATGTAAGAACATAGGCAAATGAAAATAATGGCAGATGTTTAGAAAAGAGTTTTCACGCATAAGATGATAGCAGGACTAACTGAGACAAAAACTGCATAGAGCACAAGATGCTTCTCCACATCGCTGAATTAATGTGAATCATGACAACAAGTTTCTCCAACATTTAGAAAGAAACAGCAGACAGAACTAAATCTTAATTTTAATGCTGGCTGCTCTTTACTTTGTGTCATGACTGACCAATAGAAATAAACATCTAGAATAACATATTGTTTCTTCTATAAAGTTTGTTTTTTATAGATATATGGTTTTTTGGTAACAATTTACTGTAGCATACTGTACATAACTCTGTATAAATGTTTATAAATGCTTATTTTAATTGCCGTCATTCTGTATAATGGTTAGGTTCCCCAATTTGGATCAAAGTTAGCTAAAGTAGCCTTTCTGACTAACGCCTATTAGAATAAACAATTTTTGAACTGTATTTATTGATTCTTGAATACAAATACAAAATATCAAAAGCGGTAATAATATACTACTGATTTTTAGTCCTATAAATTATGTGATAAATAAATTTGATAATCAATCTTGCAACTTATAACAATACATTTTGATAGCAACTTGCATCATCTTGTTTCCTAAATTATTAAATTGTTTGTTTCTTTAAAGTTCATTGAGGTGTATTGTAAGCCATTTTATCTAATAAGACTTCAGTTCTTGTTAAAAAAGGAATAGTAAACTCATAAGCTTTTTTTCCCAGTTCATTTAATGGAAGAAGTTTAATAAAATATTTTAGCCATAGTACATATTATATATCGTAAAATCTCAATATTTATATAAAAATATATCCTTTTTGATGAACTACTGTCACTTACTTGTGGCAACAGACAAAAACTGTGGATTAGAGGCTAAAAAAATGTTTTTGCCTTTGATTTCTGTCTGATCTGTAACGTTGTGCTTTCTCCCTGCAGCAACATGAACTCACTGTGGAACTGTGTGGTCCTGTTTCTCTTGGGTTGTGTATGTGACCTCACGTTGTGTTTGGACCCCAGATATCCTAACGTGTGCAGTTTATGGGAAAGGTAAGGCTCCAGTAAGGCTAAATTTAACCAAAAGTCTAATGCTAAATGCTTACGATCCAAACTGGGGCATCAAATTGAGCTATTCCTCATAGCTGGAGGAGCCAAAAAGTAAATATATTGATTCTGTAATGAAATACTGACGCAGGTACAATATCTTCTTAGTACTCCCAGCATTTATCAGCATAGAAACTGAAATTTGCTGGGAACTGTTCTTCTCTTTTTGGAATGTTCTTGGTCCAAAATAAGACTACAGTGAGCTACAGTACAGAGGGTCAGCAACTAACGGAACAGAATGAAATGTCCCCTGAATGTAGATTCTTTTCTTATCATGTATTCACAAACACTAAGTAACAGTATTACCATCAGAAGCAGCTCTGAAACATCTGTGTGCTGATTTTCATTATAGAGTTTTTTGAGTTGATAGTAACAGGATGTATGTTATAGATGTAGAAATTCTGGAATGTTCATTTAAGCGCATGTAACAGAGCAAATATAATGATTAAATGTAAATATCCTTATCTGTACATTGCATATTAAGTTGATTGTTATGTTTTAATATATCAGACATTTCCATTTTTTGTAGTTTTACTACATCAGTTAAAGAGTCGTTTGCACAGCCCTTCGATCAGGTATACGAGGAACCCTGCTCTGAAGCCTGGAGCGCCAACAAATGTACTCGACACAGGTGAGCCTAATTGAAACCTTACAGCTTTCAGACACTCAGTAGTAGTAGTAGTGGCAACCTCAGGAAAAGTAATATTAATATAAACAAAGTGATGATACCATCCTCTGTGTAGTGAGAACTAATCTAAGTACTTATTTAAATGGATCATATTGCACTTATGCTGTGTTTAATTCTGTATCTGCTTTCCAGATATCAGCACTGGCTTTTGTTTCTGCCAGTGTCTGAGCTTAAGGGTAGTTTGAACTTTAATGTGTACAAGCTAGGATGCATTATCTATCTGAGCAGACAACATAGCACTTCTGTAATTCTCTCAGGATAAGAGTGTCTGCTAAACACTGTACATGTAAATGCAATAGTATTGAAAGCAATTAGCAAGTTAGCTCTAATGCTGTATAGCCCACTCTGTGACATTCTGATTACAGTCTAACTAAATAATATTTTGGAGGCAGTACTGTAAAGGGGGGCTTTTGCCCATGTCTGGGGGAACTTCTTACTACAAATTTAAATATTAAGTTTCACCCAAAAAAATAAATTTAATTTTTACCCTCAAACAATATGTACTGCTCTCGCTACAATGCTGTACATATGAAAAGCATAGATGACATGATGCAAATGTATAGACGTCTATCAAATGACTATAGTTTTTGAAATAATGTTCAATGTTGAAATGTTGAAATAATGTTGAAATAATAACAACCTATTTTCATTAACCTTATATTAGAAATATTAGAATTATTGCCTATCCTCTTGAAACATAAAACTAATTTTGACAATGTATGTTAAAAGTTTGCCAAAATAGTTCTCAAAATATTGACTGATTAAAACATCAAAAATTTGTGTCATAAATAGTTCTTTGAGTGATGTTACAGAAGATTTAGTTCTCACGCAGAACCATTTCTGTTATATGAGTGAAGAACCTTTAACAGGTGAGAAAACATGTGATTTGGTCCTCTATAAAGTTACATTATCCTCACCCCCATCGCTTAGTGAAATAACAAGCACATTTTTGCACTGTGTGTCACTTTTTAAATAATAATTTTCTTTTCAATTTTGTATTCATGAAGTATTTTAGTAATAACCTCAGAACAGAAGAAGCCAGTATTGTGCTAACAGTTCATAAATAGTATTTTATTGCCTCATCATAACTAAGCACTGCAGTGAGGTAAGAGTTAACTGCTATTACACACACAGGTGAAAAACAGAAAAGCCTGGACTCCACAGTCAGAGTGGATAAATCTAGACTTAGTCCAACCATACGTCTAGATTTCTGGACCACCTGAACTGGAACTGCAGATTTGTTATGCTATATTTCAGTAATGGTGGCTTTTAGAACACAACGGTTTTCCAGGTTTCTCTAACGGTGCCCTCGGGTCCTTCCTTAATATTGGTTCCAAACTAACTTCATCCAGACCAGCCACTTTTTGGAACACATCTACAAATGAAATGGTCGTATATAAATATATTGTTTGTATTGGATTAGATTACAGCAGAAGTGCTTCAGTAAATGCTTTCGCTGATGAAAGAACCTGATAAACCTGATAAAGAGTTTTCTAGTAACTGTTGAAGGTTCTTTTTCTAAAATGTCTCTATCTCCCTTTCTTTCTCCCTGTCTGTTTCTTTTTCTTCTTATCTCTTTATTCTCTTTCTGCTCCTTATTCTTTCTGTCTTGCTTCTTCTTTCTATCTTCTATCTTTCTATCTTGTCTTCTTTTTCTTCTCATTCTTTAATTTTCTTTATTCCTCTCACCTTAACTTCGTTCTTTCTATCTATCTTTCTGTCTCTATCTCTCGTTATTCTTACATTTACTCTTTCTTTTCTTGTGTTTTCTTTTTGTCTTTCTGTATTTTATTCATTTGACTTTCCTTTCTTTCTTTTGTTCACTTTTTCCTGTTTCATCTTCTTTCTGTCTCTTTCGTATTCTGTCTTTTTCTGCCTCTCTCTCTTGTTCTTTCCTCTTTCTATCTCTCTCTCTCTCTCTGTCTTATTTTCTTCCTTTCCTATACTTTCTTTTTTTCTTTTGTTTTGGCCCCATCTGTCTCTTTCTCTCTATCTATCTTTCATTATTCCACTCTCTCTCTTGCTTTCTTGTTTTTTAACATTCACTTTTTGCTTCCTCTCTGTTTTGTCCTCTTGTTTTTGCCTCCTCTTTCTCTTGTTCTCTCTCTCTCCGTCTCTCACTCTCTCCCCCCCACATCTAGGATTACATATAAAACAGCTTATCGACAGTCAGTAAAGATGGACTATCGCAGGAGGTATCAGTGCTGTCCAGGATTCTATGAGAGCAGAAACAAATGTGTTCGTAAGTAATAAATCAGCCTTTGAAGTTGTCATTACTGGAATTTATAAACTGAATATAGTGATAAATTTGAAACCATTGACATTTCTATGGAACAGGTATGTAGCCAGCGAGATAATTATCTATCCAGCCACTGACGAAAACAATGCCCTGAGATTACTTGATTTAAAGGTGTGCTTTATTTCCACCTGAGTAAAATATATTACATGAACAGAGTTATTGCCAAAAGTAAGTAAACTAAAAGATAAAGTTGTGTTGATGTGATGTATTTTGTTCAGGTGGGAAAACATTTGACATGTTTAAATCAAGGAAACTTTAGCATACTCAGAGACCACCCTTTTGTTTATTTCATTACTAGTAAAAACAGCCATCAAGCACACAATATTCTTTTTTTCAGTGTCTCAAAAAAAAAACAGAACTAAGTACAAACCCAGATCTATCAGAATTTAATTGTTTTCTTTTTCACTTTTGTGCACACTACTGTCACAACAAATCTTCAGTGCTTACAATCTAAAAACCAACCAGTTTTAGCTGCATCCGCCAAACACAAGCTGTTCACAGTCAGTGACACATTCACACACAGTGAAACATTCACCCAACCAACTACCCAAACTCACCTTAATTGCCTTTGAATGTTGATCTTGTGAGCATCTAAAATGGCTAAAGGACAATTTACTGAGGAAATGTAACAGAAGGAAGTGCACTTGCATAAGGACGTGAAACATAAATGGGAAAAAAAGTAGGGAAAAACAGTAATTTCTAAAAGTGGAATACAAGAAATTAAAGATGTTGAGAAAATGGCTCTCTTAACAACCGTGCAAGACCTGGTGGGCCACCAAAAGTGTCGCCATCAGATAAACAGTATGTAAAGCTTGTATCTTTGAAAGAAAGGAGAAAATTAAGCTCCACTCTTGCTTCAGATTTGAAAAAGACCACAGATGTTTC
Source organism: Megaleporinus macrocephalus (assembly GCA_021613375.1). Classification (NCBI taxonomy): domain Eukaryota; kingdom Metazoa; phylum Chordata; class Actinopteri; order Characiformes; family Anostomidae; genus Megaleporinus; species Megaleporinus macrocephalus. The sequence continues at coordinate 35,249,343 of CM038705.1, forward strand.
TATTCATGCTTTCAGACCCATAGGGATGAGCTGTTTTCTCACAAGTGAAGCTCAGGCAGCTGAGAACAGGAAGTAAATAAAAAGGAAGAACATTTAAAGAAAAGAAGTGCTAAAACTGGACATCTGAGACATGCAGTAAGCCTTGGTGGACGGGTTAGTCAATTTGTAATTGTGTCAACTTAGACCATAAGATTCAGAAAACACAACCAACTTCTCCGACTGAACAAAGAATAAACCCCTTAGATTTCTTTAAATAGAGAATAGATGCTTTAATAAGGGCGACACAAACTTTGGCATTGCCTTTCATTGTTGAGGCTTTTGTTTAATTCTTTTATGTATTCTGTTTTTTATTCTGACACTGAAAAATTAGTAAATTCTCATCTGCCCACATTCTGTTCCGACAATTTTTAATAATGTAACCCTAAAAGTTTGAGTGTGTCTCCGAGTCTCTTGTTCAGAGGGGTGGAAAAAAGTGTCGGGTTTTTTATTTTATTTCTTTTATTTCTCACCGAACGGCCATGGACAGTCATTAGCATCAACACTGTATGTGTCTGTGTGCGTGCGTGCGTGCGTTTATGTGTGTGTCCCTCTTAAATGGTTCCCCCCTGTAAGATCAATACATACAAACCAAATATCAAAGTTGTTATATTAACTAATTATGAATTGTTTTTAACATATTTACATAAATAACATCTGACATTTTAAACTACACATATTATTTTTAATCTATAATTTTTAAACTATAAAATGAACAATGAAGAATAAATTAATTAAACAATAACAACTTCCCTCTTACAATAATATATAATTTCAATCCAGAATATTTTTTAGGGTGTGAAGTTTTTATATTTTACTTCCATATACTTTTTGCATTTGTGTGACAGCACGCTGTACTAAAGAGTGTGTCCACGGACGCTGCGTCGCCCCAGATCGCTGTCAGTGTGAAGGTGGCTGGAGAGGAGAGGACTGCTCCAGCGGTGAGTTCTGAATTTGCACACGTACTCACAAAAACAGCCTTGTCACCAGACAGTGCACAGACTCCTTCCTCCACACCGCTGTTAGTATTGGTGTCATGGTTCGTGTTTTTTTTGGGTGACTTTCTCTCCTCCATTCTGTGCCCCAGCTCTTAACAGCTAGTCAGTTCATGTTAGCTACTTATCATGACGTTGATTTAAACAATACATTCTTAAGTCTGAGGTGAAAAGAGCTTTTAAACCGCTAGTCAGTGTTATTTAGGTCATTTCGAGCTTATGCAACACTCCTGCACTGGATCAGATATCTTGGTCCACAGTGCAATGTTCTCCAGACTGAGGGACTGAGAGGCTGGTGGCTGAGTGCATTGCCTTGTGGAGCGATTACGCACAGATGAAATGGAAACTCTAGCACAGTGTAGAGGCCTCCGAATGCGATTGGCTGGTCAGAGAGGACCCGTGTTCTGATTGGTCAGAGCACAGAGCCCTCTCATTAGATTACATTGGCAGAATGAGATATGACACTTCATGAATGCCTGCGTGTTGAGAGAGTGGTGGTGGGAAAGAGGAGAAGTTGAGGTTTTTTAAACACAACTTTCTTCCCCTTGCTCTAACAAATACAACACAGCTCCGAAGTTCCAGATTCAAACATTACCTAGTGCTTTGGCAGCTGCTGCTCAACAAAGTCCAATCCAAAAACGTGATGGGAATGAAAAAAACATAATTTGTAATGCCACTTAGGAGGAAAACTTAAAGTGAAACTCTCAACCAACTATTCCACAGACACATTGGATTATTCCTGAAGAAAACACTGAGTAAAGGACACATGTGTCAACTGTTTAAGGGAAACCTAATGGCAGTTTTCTGTGTTGCATCAAAGGCTGGTCAGCTCAGCTTTTTTCTTGGGGGATGGGGGTGTGGGGTGTGAAAAAGAAACACAAATCACTATTCTTGGAAAACTGCCATTCCCCTTTTCCATCCCCTTTGGGTTAACCCCTTAAAGGACTAGGACCAACCGGTGGGCTCAGGTTTCCATTCTGCCATTGTATAACCTTGAGAAAAACTGCATTGCTTTCCATGTAATTATAAGTAATAAGACAGAGATTTTAAGGTCTCTAAGTATTTCAGTTTCATACATACTTGAGAGTTGCATTCTGAATGGCCTTGTACCTTGTGGCATTCTACATGTCAGTCCAGCCAGCAGTGATTGAGACAAAGCACTTACTGAATATGTGGTTATATAGAAATACCTGCTTTTCACTGGAAAAAGTCTAATTGCAATAACAAAGGGCTTATGGTCGATGTCAAACCAAAACCTTAATTTCCTTCTGATTTAAAGAGATTTTAAGTAATATTGGATTATTTTCTTTTCCATTCATCAAGACATGTTTAAACCATGTAAAGACAAGATTAAATATTATGTATAAAAGGTTTTGTTACTTGAGTGATGTTATGTTTATGCTGTGCTATCTAAACAAAAGAGGAATCTCATCGTAGAGTAGGACAAGAGATTTCTTATACTATGGGATGCACATTGACCCCCTCACCAGTTGTTTGAACCAATCACCCCCACCCCCCAAACACACACACACACACACACACACACACACACACAAACATTTCCCACACCCCCCACCCCCGATTTTTTTGTAATTCAACCACTGACTGGAAATGGCCCAGAACTAGACTCAGTGATCCTCATACATTATTTAGTGTGGTTTTGGGGGTTAGGGGTGGGGTTTATAGTTCAAGACATTCATGACACTGAATTTTCTCTTGGGGGAATGGAGGCATTTTCCCATGTCGCAAAATCACATTTCACATACGGTGGAAATCAGCCAATTTACTTAAAAGTGCGTATTGTGTCTCAGTGAAGAACCACAGGTCAAAGTGCAAGTAACCTCAATTTATCAGACATAAATATCATCAAACGAAAGAAAGACTTCTTTCTGTTTTTTTTTTAAAAAAGCTTCCTGATCCTTTTCACATGTCCCAGTGTTTATAATCAACAAGTCAAGTTACAGAAGATGCTTTTATCCAACATAAAATGTCAGGGTAAAGGAACTTGGTGTGCTGGAGCAACTAACAAAGCAGGTTGTCATTGATTTGACAAGGTTCTTTGAACCCACAATCCTCAAGTTACAGCCGTTTTTCTGCTCATTGGAATCTGTCTCTGAGAACATACTCACTCCAGGTCACAGCAGCATTTTCACAGAGAGCCAACACTGGATGTGGATGGATGTGGAACTTTCAGTCATAGCCATTAATAACCAGCAAGGAGTCGTAGCCAGACACTGTTAATTCCAATCTCGTGTTTGGAAGAGCATTTCCATACCTCAGATAAGATGAATCCTTTGGGAAAAAGCAGCCAGAGATGAGTACTCCAGTAAGAGTATTGTTTTTCAAGTACCTTTCCCAACACGAACTTGAGTAGAGGTACAGAAGTACCAGGCATACTAGTAGTAACTACTAAAACTACTCTAAATGTACACTAAAACGTTTGCGATAAGGCTGGAAGTATATGGCAAATTATCACAAGAATACTTAAAAAGATTTACATGTGGAAGCTCGCTTCCTGCAGTGAACAAATCAATGAAAGGGAGGTCTCAGAATGAGCGGCAGGGTGATTAAGAGTTCTGTTCTGCAAATGGTGTGCGTGGCACTGAGTGGACACAAACCAATGATGTCATTCTGGCCAAAAAATGTCATTTTTCTTTGAAACATTGTTTTCGTTTGAAGTGCACTGCTGGCTTAGCACTGTAGCAGAACTTCTTACATCCAGCATCTCTGAGCATATGAACAAAAAGTCTAAGTGCTGTCAACAGAGTAACACAGGTTAATTGGAAACAAATCATCAGGAACTAAATATTAATGACAGTAAAGAGTAGATCTGCAAGTTTACTTGACTGGATATAAAATATTATCATGGCATCCAACTAAACCATGAAGATACAACACAATGTATCACAGTATTTCTATTGTGTATGTTGTTTGTCTGATGCAAGTACCTTGGAATGGACAAACAGTAGCACAACAAGGTCCTCTTAGAAGTATGAGGACCTCATACTTCGTCTTATCTTAGCATTTCACTGCAGCTGGAAAAAAAGGTTGTATCTCCAACATTTGAACTTGATAGGAAAAGAAAAGAACATACTATACTTTTGATATGAGAAAGTGGAACCAGACTTTTTCCAAGTGTATTTGGGTCCTTTTTTCAGTCCAGTCATTTACACACAATGTGAACATTTCCAAACTATATAAAAAACAGAAAAACAAAAGAATTGAAGACAGGAGGGTTTAGTTAAGTTTAGTTCTGACAGCAGTGATTTAGCAGGGAACACGAGGAATGAAAACAACAACCGGGTAAGACCTCTGCTCCTCGTTCAGGCTAAGCACCCTACATTATACCAGTAACGTCCTTGGTATTGACTCCTAATGCCAATGCCATTGTAAAATTCTTCAGCTGAAAGTCACTTTGGATAAGTTGCTCTGCTAAATGTCATAAGTATGGCTATTGTTCAGTTACATATTTATAAATGTAATTGTTATTGCATACATTTAAGTCCACATATATATTCTATATACTGTGCCCAAACAATGTGAAGCATAGATTTTCCAGTAAAAGCAGATATTTGTAATGCTATTATATGTTACAGTGAAAGCAGAAAGAGGAATCTGTCATTGGATCTGTTGGCTTTGAGACAAATGTGCTATTTAGAGACCAGCGTTTGTCTAATGCAAAAGAAGAAAATAAACAATATACAATGTACAGTGTCTGAGTTGTTGTATGACCTCTCACACATTCATGAACACAAGTTTGATAAGTTAGCTAGAATGTTAATTAGTCAACTACAGTTAGTTTGTTCAGTTTGGTTACTCTGAAAGCCTTTCTGAAAAGAGAAGCAGTTAGCTTTTCTCCCAGACAGCTGTTTAACCTCCTCTCTGAGATTAAACACTCTTATTGTGATGCAGATTTCACAGGACTCACTTTCTATAAGGGTAACATTACACCACCTTGGATCTGAAGTTACACTATCGAAAGAAGATCAAACAAGGTTTTATTTTTCTGAGCTTTCTTACGGATCTGTTTGTTATGAAATACGACACATGATATGACAGCGAGAACGTGTTTATTTGTCTGAGTGTGCTTTTGTGTGGTGTTATTGATGAAATGTTTATGGGAGGGTTCCTCTTATGGCCTCTCAAGGCTGAAGTAGTCTGTTTCCACCTGGTTGTAATCTGAGCTCTGTGTGAATGCTGCTTTAACTGCACTCTGAGCATCATCTGAACTCCCCTGTAAAATCCTCCATTTGGTGCCCATTCATCTTGTTAGCTCCATGCAAATTATATCGTCAATTTTTACTGGAAGCCATAACCTGATACTGTAGAGCTGTAGAGTTTTTCTAATGCAGTGAAGCTGCATTATTGTCATAAATGCAGTCCATCTTGCAATTACAGTCATGTGCAAAAGTTTGATAACCTCCAGTACTTAGTTTGCAGGTCCATTACACATTGCATTTTCCGCCAGTTATAGTGCACAATTTTCATTATTCACTAAGTGTGACATAGAAAAACATTTGAACATGCCACATTTTTCCTTAATATGGTAACGAAGTTCAAATACTTTGTTACTTTACTTAAGTAAATATTTTGGTTATTTATACTTTACTGGAGTAATTATTTTTCAGCAGACATTTTACTTCTACTTCTTACATTTTCACAATATTATCTGTACATTCTACTCCTTACATTTTAAAAATAGCCTCGTTACTCCTATTTCATTTAAGCCTTGTTTTTATTCATGTACATTTACATTCCAGTAAAGGTTATTGATAACGTGCCTTTAAGGTTTGACTTTTTGCACCATTACAATACTTTTAGGCAGCTAGTCATCATATCTTCTGCTCCATGAAACACATGTTAATGCTCAGTAGTACACATAGATATGCTTTTTTAATATATTTACATTATACTAAAATAAATTTATTTTCAATATGCGGCTTAAACAGGAAGCCTAGCGCATCCCAAATTTATCAACAATAACATTGTAATATAACATTATAGTCTGTATGGCTTTTAGAAGAATTATTTTTTTGGGGGGAGGTGGGCTAGTCAACTATAGGTGCCTGTGGTGCAGCCTAAGCATTTGTCCCTAATATTTTCCCCCTTACACAGTAGTAGTTTTTATACTTAAAGCGGTACTTTTACACTTTTACTGGAGTAAAAAGTTTGTGTTGATACTTCAACTTCTACAGAAGTATTTTTAAACCCTAGTATCTATACTTCTACCTGAGTAATGAATGTGAATACTTTTGACACCTTTGCTGTAGACAATGTGTAATGTATTTTCACAGTCAACAAAACTTGCCATTTGACCAGAATGAAATCAGAATTTTGACTGCATGACCGTGTTTTTCAAAGTTTTCTAAACTGGAGTACAAAAACATGATTTAAAAAAAGATGTTATGACACTCCTAACAACCGTGCAAGACTGGACACCATCAAAACCTAATGTAGTTTAAGTAATAGATACATGGACACACTACGTTCTGAAAATAATAAACTATATAGTTGTGTAATATTCTTTTAAATATAAATATTCTGATTTTCTTCTGACACTGAATAGTAATTTATTTGTATCCCACTTTGACTTCAACCCAGCACTGTATTACTTTATCTCTCCTCACTCTAGAGCTGCCTCATACTAGAAAGAGATTCCAGGAACTCCACCCTAAAGAAAAACATGTTATGGCTATTAATTAATATCTGTAACATTTTCCCTCATGGTTTTAAGAAGATTCAGTGGATGATGAAGTTAATGAAATATGTTTTTATGTGTTGTATCATGTAGCGTGTGATGCTCTTCACTGGGGTCCAGACTGCAGTAAACCGTGCAAGTGTCAGAATGGAGGCCAGTGTGATGTCCTCTCTGGTACCTGTTTTTGCCCACCTGGATATACAGGCAACCTCTGCCAGGTAGAGCTTTAGGAAGGATAGACACATCTGCAGCTCACTAGAATTGAATGGCTCTGGTGTATAAGTATGTTTATATTGTATTTCTCACTGAAGCCTATGAGTAAGCAAAATACAGAACAGCAGGTTATAGTTACTTTTTTCATAGTTTTATTTTTAGGGCTGCTTTTTGATTAAGCAGTAAATCAGTCTCTTAGTTCCAAATGAACAGAGTGTGACCATAAACTGTTATATAGCTGTGAGGGAAGAACAGCTGTGGTTTCAGAGGGAAGGAGAGGGAAGCTTAGGGTTGTATCTTCAAATGAGCAGACAAGATTGATTAACAGAGAAAAAAATCTAATATCCAACAAGTCTTATAGTAGTCTGATTAAGTACAGTTTTAAGTAATCCTAAATTTACATGACTGATTTTTTTGTTCTTTAATTTGTTCATTTGTAATCAGAAGTGGATTTAGTTTCTTAAGTCACCTACCCTGCATTGTTTAGGGCTGACAGATGGATTTATGTTTCTCTCGTTGAGGCAGTAAATCAGAAAAGGCCTCATAGCATCTTTCAAGAGTCAGTCCAAGTGAAATGAGCAGAAATTGATTGTGGATGTTATCATTCCCTGATTATATTTCCTATAATCTGACTAGGTGTGTAAGAAGACATGTTTATGCAAGGCTTAGTGTAATTGTGGTAAAATGAGGCACATGGTTTCTTTTTGTTTATGTGAATGATATAGTTTGTGCTGCGTGCTGTTTATTTTAAATAGATTTTTGTACTACATGTCTTGTTCAGTAGTTTACAGCACTATGGCTTAATGTTTTATTTATTTATTAGGACCCCTGTCCCAAGGGCTTCTTTGGGCAGAACTGTCTGCAGCACTGCCAGTGTGGAACGGGCGGCTCCTGCAATTCAACAACGGGAGAGTGTGTATGCAGAGAGAGAGTTACTGGAACTCTGTAAGCTGTTATTTCTGTCTCTGTGCATGTTATTTATTTTGTGATGAATGATGGAAAGTTTCAGTAAGTGTGACATCCACAAGTCACTCGAGCCAATTTCCGTTCAGACAGTCCACATCAAAAATGCGCTAGAGCTGATACACTGTCATCTCATACATTATAATTTATACATTTCAGTTATGCATTTTGTATAATTACTCAAACAAAGAACACTGCATGTATGTTCTTGGCATGAAGCATCCAGAGTTCAACACACAGTCCAGCTATCTTATTGGACCACTGTGTTGGAGAATAATTACAGACTGTAGCTTATCTGTGGTACTGTTTGTCAGTTACCCCCACAGCAGTGATACTGTCATAGGTTTGTGTCACTGCTGTGTTGAAAATAGTTCATCCATCACAAATATTCAGTCAGGAGCAACTCTGTGGTGGGAAACTGAGCGTTAATAATGGCTACCACAACAGCAAACTGGGCCTGCATGTGGGTACAAGATTCTAATGAAGTGGACAGTGAGTAAACTTTTATGTGTTACTTTTTCAGACTTAATTCATCTTAATGTCTGTGTTCTCTACAGGTGTGATGAGCCCTGTGTAAAGTCCCGACGGTGCCCACCTCGCTGCTCGTGCCAAAATGGGGGCATCTGCCAGGGTAAAGGAGTGTGTCTTTGCCCACCTGGGTGGACGGTGAGAGAAATACTGTTTTTGGCCATTTTCACTTTTACTTACACTACCGGTGAAACGTTTTAGATACACTACCAGCCGAACGTTTTAGATCACTACCAGCCAAACGTTTTAGATACACTACCAGCCAAACGTTTTAGATACACTACCAGTCAAACGTTTTAGATACACTACCAGTCAAACGTTTTATTACACTACCAGTCAAACGTTTTAGATACACTACCAGACAAACGTTTTAGATACACTACCAGACAAACGTTTTATTACACTACCAGCCAAACGTTTTATTACACTACCAGCCAAACGTTTTAGATACACTACCAGTCAAACGTTTTAGATCACTACCAGCCAAACGTTTTAGATACACTACCAGCCAAACGTTTTAGAACTGTTCTAGAACATTTGGCTGGTATTGTACTAAAGTTTTTGACAGGTACATTTGACCGGTAGTGAATATTGATAGTTTCTACTTAATTCTTCTTAATGTAATGTGTTTGCTCAAAGTGTTTTTAGCAGTATGTATATGTTTCTCAGGGGCCGGTGTGTACGGAGCGCTGTACTGAAGGGAGGTTCGGTGAGAAATGTGCTCAGGAGTGCATGTGCCATAATGGCGGTCACTGTGATCCAGAGACAGGCCAGTGTCAGTGCACTGCTGGTTTCACTGGCGAGAGGTGGGTTTGTATGCTTTAATGAGAACAGAGCTACTTTAATCAAGTACCTGTTGCAAACTTAAGGAGTTCATAGCTACAATAAAACTGTTTAAAGTTGTGCTGCTTTAATCCTCCTGACTTGTGTGTCCTTTCTCAGCTGCAGTGCTCAAGCACTCTAATGTAGAATGAGAAGTCTTATTGATAGATGGTCTTTTATGTTACTTACTTTTGGCAATGAATGCATTTCTGTATTTCATTAGAGTAAAAAATATTTATACAATTAAATCAAGTACATTCAGTGCATTACTTTTTTCAGCATAATTGAATAAGAAGTATCAGAGAGCAGGGACACATGCTGCTCACTCTCTTTGCAGTGCCAGAAGGAAACATCAGGCTCACGTGTATCCTCCCTGTTAAACTGTGGTGTGTTTAAGGGCCACATGTGGTTTCAGTTCAGATGTTGGCTCTGCAGAATCAACACTGAGTTTAGAGTCTTTTTTGTAGCCACTCCAGTGAAGGTATCAGCGTTTTAATGCACTACAATCCAAAAGATGAAACTCTGTTTCTGTAGGTATACAGTTCTATTCAAAAACACAAACCGGTCAGATCACGTTTGTCGATTTTCTAGGTGAAAATAATTGAACACATCTTCTACAGAAACACAGACTTAAATATGGTGTTTTACTGCAGTTTTATATTTCTTTGTTGTGAGTAACATATTTGACCAGTGTGGCTTTTACGTACAACTGTAAGTGCATGTGTATATGTGTGATTAATAGTATGTGTTCTCTCTGCACAGGTGTAATGAGGAGTGTGCTGTGGGCAGTTATGGTCAAGACTGTAAGGGTGTGTGTGACTGCACTAACGGCGCCCGCTGCTATCACATTCACGGCGGCTGTTTGTGCGAACCTGGATTCAGCGGTCCGCAGTGCTCTCAGCGGATGTGCAGTGAGGGAGCTTTTGGCATGCACTGTGAATACAGCTGCCTCTGCAGCCCCCAGCACACTCTTAGGTGGGTGTTGATGTGGCTTAACACACATTATAAGCTATTGTGCTGTAAGGTGTATGGTATATAAATACATAATCACATTTAGAGCTTATGAGCTTATCTAATACTATAATGTTAAAAAATGTATATTATAACATTAAAAGAAATTCAAGTGGGTAATTCAGGTCTAGTAAAAATCCCACCAGACTTCCAACTGCTTGACTTCGTTAAATAGCTCAAACCAGCAAAAGAGGTCTGTAGGCATTTGGAATAAAATTAAGGATTTATACCTTCTGGACTAAAATGACCCACCTCTGTCTTTTACATTGGGCATTTCAGAATGAATAGGAATGGGCTTGAAATAAAATCTTGCTACATTAACAGATGTTAAATTTGGGAAAGAACAACAGACCCCTTTGTTTCACTTTTGCTTTGGGACAAGGGCAGAAGGCCCCTTTTATCAAACTGCTTTAAAATATTATTTATTTTATAAAATGTTGTTTATTTTGTAACTCTTAAACACGCTGTAATTTCATTGGCTGGATTTAATCCTGAATTCTAAATTCACTGATTGTTAACTAAAATTACGTCTACATCTGCTTCTATGCTTTTTAAAATAAAGTGGAGCCATTCATGCATAAACAGAGACTTCAATTGAATTCAAAAACATAATAAAATTTTTTTAACAATGCAATAAAACAGAAAAATATTTAATGGCTATTCTTTCTATAAAACTGATAACAATTGACACAAATATCACCGGAGCTGAAGACCAAAATATAAACTGCTCTTTTAGTTTGTTCCCCCAAATGTTTCTGCATCCGTATCTCATGTTAAACTGCAAATGACACCATCAAATATATATTTATAATCAGTGCAGCAAGGTTTTATATAAAGCAGTGGTGAATTGACTAAATCCATAGATACTTGCTTACATACGATATGTATTCACAATTGAATTACATGTAAATAATTATGAAAATACACATAAAAGCCTGTATATCATTTAAGAAGAAAGAACCCTAATCACTAATTCTAATCCCTGCTTCATTATTGTTCATTCCTGTTTCACTGACATAGTAGTTTATAGTAAATACTGGATTTTGCCTTTAGAAAAAACATTGTTGAAACTCATTAGAAATTATAGTCACGTGTTATATGTGATGCTATATATAATAGCTACAACTTTACATTTCCAAGAATCCTGAAGGACATGTTTGGGTTTCATATAAAATAAGTACATGCAATAAATATCAAGAAATTCATAAAAAGAGTTAAAGGCAGCTGTGTGTTTTAAAATCAGCTAAGCAAAACATTGGGACACACACAACAAACATAAACATATGCAGTAAAATGCTTTAAAAAAAGTAAAAAAAAGTAAAAAGTAAAAAAGTTTGATTGTAAAGTATTGATTGATATCTGAGTTAGAAAAATAGATTTGCTTTCTGGCTTTTCTGTAACTCCAGTTATTGCAGGTGTTTGTTAAATTTAATAAAATTACTGATTTGTTTAAGTTGGTACAGAATGGTAACTGTAAATACTGGACTCTCCCAATAAGAGCATTGGAAATGGTTAAGCTCACATTCTAACCATAATGTATTGTTTACTTGTTCATTTATATTCATCCAAATTTTGTGTTTGCTAAAGAAGTCAATGCCCAGATAAAGAGCTTTACAAATCATTTTCTTAAATAGCCTGTTTTTTTTTAGTTTTGCACAGTCCTAGATTTAACACATTATAAATTTCATTGACTCATAAACTTGTTTGGCTCATGGAGACTTTTATACATCCCCAAAGATCACGTCAGGATGCCTCTGGTCCTGGATCCTGACACCTCTCTGGCTGGGAACAGGACTGGACCGTCCAAGAATCGTTCCACGAAATGTTGTTGTTGTTAGAAACATCATACACAGAAAAACAAGCACATACAGAGACACACAATCAGTCTTATCCTTGTTGTGTGTGTTGTTGCAGTTGCCACCCGCTGAAGGGGGAGTGCACGTGCCAGCCTGGGTGGGCAGGGCTCTTCTGTAATGAAACCTGTGCTCATGGTTACTATGGTAACGGCTGCCTAGAGCCCTGCCTGTGCGTGAACGGTGGTGTGTGCGACGTGGTCAGTGGTGTGTGTCACTGCGCTCCAGGCTACACAGTGAGTGGACGTCCAACTTACACAATGTCCTCATTTGAGAAAGCCTCGTCTTTTATTAAATCTTGTATTACAATAATTAACGCTCAGTGAGTGTTTCAGTCATTTCTCTGTAATGTGGGCTTCATAGGAGTGTAATAAAGAGTTTCTTTACACAGCCTGCTCAGGGACAACAAGCTTTTAACAAGCTGTCAAATCATTGTTTAGTTAAAAACTTACTGTCAAACCCAATGTTTTTATATATATATATATATATATATATATATATATATATATATATATATATATATATATATATATATATATATATATATACTGTAATAAGTGAATTCTCCCATTATATAAATAATTACGGTCATTTTACGTACAGTAGTGACAATTTAACATATCATACATAAATGCCAAAAGGTAGTAAATAATATACCATTTATAACAAATAATATACTATTATTTATTAATAACTATTTATTATATAAGTTACATATAACGCTTTATAGAAACCGGCCCTATAAAGACAATTATCTGAGAGTTTACTAAAGAATATGATATGTTTTTCTAATTAAAAATTATAAGATGCATTATAAAAGTGTTGAGTATCAGGTAACTATATTTTATTATTAGCAAGCTGTAAGTTACTACAATTCAAAATAATTTACGCTTTTATATGTCACTAAGTAAATGTTTAATAATAATTGAAATGGTACCATTTATTATTGCATGTGTTACTATTATATAATTATTACCAGCCATTAAAAAACTAATAGGTCATGTTAAATGAAGTTGCTGTTTATTATGGCCTGTTATTATAAAGGGTTACTTTAAAATTTTAAACCTTATATACAAATAGTGGTTGATTTTCAGTTATATATATATATATATACGTTGTCTTTGTCCTCTTCTAGAGTTAAGGACTAAAACCACCTGTGTTGATGATGTAATTAAACCAGCTAGATCAGTGCTCCGGCTTTAAATCATTGTTAAAGTAACTCTGCCTCGTCTGCTGCTGTGTGCAGGGAACCCACTGTGAGAAGCACTGTGACAGCGGTTTGTATGGGAAGGACTGCTCCTCTGTATGTACCTGCAAAAATGCTGTGACCTGCTCACCTGTGGATGGAGCCTGCTTCTGTAAGGAGGGTAAGCTTTGATCATGAGAGCTAATCTCCGGGAGTCAGTGAGCAAGCAGATGACGTACTGCAAGAGGGAGGAAGTGAATGAATTGATGAATGCTGTCGAAACTATTGCACTGACAGCATTTCGTCTTTCTTTTGCTTCTCCTTTTGGTTCAGTTCCAAAACTCTTGAGCAAGACTCCTCATTTTTATTCATTCTCTTCATTCTCTTCCTATCTGGTTCTAATCTCCTATCTCATAATTCTATCATATGTGTATCTGTCCAGTCAGTTATTTACAGCAGTACTGATAAAACAAAGGAGGCTAGAGTCTTTTTTACCATATCATACCACATAACATATTACATTCAGAGATTTTGTTAACCTTTCATTATGCTTTCTTTTCTGCACACATTCAGAATTCACCTTCAGCTGGCGAATTTATTTAAAGGAACAATAAAATGGTAGTTTGTGACACTGTTTGTGGACATGGACTGAACCTAGTCTAATACTAAATTGATTTTCTCATTAAATTCAGTCTGAATTAAGTCATTTCTGTATCTGTGTATGTCTGTTTTGTGGTGCAGGATGGAGGGGTCTGGACTGTTCCATTGCATGTTCAGAAGGGACCTGGGGTCCAGGCTGCAATGCCACGTGCCAGTGTGCTAACGGGGCACAGTGTGACCCAGTTGATGGTTCATGTACCTGCACAGCGGGATGGAGAGGCGTGTTGTGTGACCAGCCCTGCCCGGTTAGTCTACATATCACAATAAGTAGAACTCTATTATTGTCAGCTGTAGCAGCAGAGATAGACCTCAATGATGTGTCTGTGTTTCTCTGCTGTATGAGACATTACCATAAACAAATAACAGTTTTGTCTTCTATTTGGCTTTGCTAGGTGCTGAGTTGCAGTATTATGTCATCCTGATAAATAACATGACTGACATACAAAATCCCAGTCCAGATTCTAGAGTAGCACATTTTAGAGTTTGTCCTTTTCACCTGAATTAATAAATATACAGGGCGGTGATACTCCACGTCCAGGACTGAGAACCACTGATTTAAACTATTAGAAATCACTGCCCTTACCACCTTAATGTTTCATGATGAGAACTAATAGAAAATTACCTTGAAAGAATGTCATGACATTAAAGTATTAAGAGTTGAAGGAGAATTCTGCTTCAGAATATTGTTAGTTAAAGAGAAACCTGAAATATGATCGATATTTTAGATCAATATCTCACCTCAAAACCACTGCGAAACAGTGTCTCTGGCATCAGGCAGTGTATTAGTGACAATTTCATGTTATGCCTGTCTGTGAGGGAGCATTAAGAGCCATTAGTTGCTTCAAGTGTCTGATTCCTATTACCTCCACTATAAACAATTCTAAACATTTCACATCCAACCACTCTGAATGACTTTGTTCAAAGTTTGAAAATGAGTGGAATTCCCCTTTAACAAAGTTGTAGTAAGGTAAATATAAATTCAGTTATTAAAATAATCAGACACAACAGAATTTTAGTTTTTTGATATACTTTTCAATATTCTTCTAGCAATTACTACACATAATCAGAAATTGTATTTTTGCTTTATATGAAATGGGTTAACAGCTAGATACACTCACTAACACAGTGCATTCAGAGAAACAGACTGTGATGATCTGTCAGAGGACTCTGCAAAGTGAGATGGAAAAGGAAATACATCTTTGCTAAAGTGTCTCTGTGTCCGGATGGATACACTGTGTTCTGGAGTACACGTTTCCTTTTCCATCTAAACTTCAGTCGAACAGTGACCTGTTTATTACAGCATTTCTTTGTGAGTGATGTTTTAAGGAGCAGTATGTAGGTTAAAACATTACAAATGTAACTAAAACTATCAACACAATGTGAAAAAACAGTAAGTGAGAGTGAGTCACTGTAACCTTTAGACTTCCATCAATCCAACATGAGAGAAGTAGCTGGCTGTATGGCATTTTCTAATATTTTGTCTATCACGTTGAAGGTTCGGCAATTAATTTGATTATTTAAGAACAGGTAGCCAATGAGAGGTAAACACAATGATGGCTGAAATATCTGGCAAGCAGCCCTTATAAGGACTGTACTTGGCAAGAATTCATGTTCGGCAGCAAACAAAGAAAGTGATATAAACAAAAGCAAAACAAGAGTTAACATTAATAAGTAAAGGGAGGTTTGATGCTGAATGTGTACACTGGTAAGGAGTGAATGTGGGCGGGCTTCGACAAGTTACGTCGTCTTACACATTTCTCATTTAATAGTGTCTCACATGTTACAAGATCTTTTAGATGTCTAACAAATGTATACATTAATCAGTTCGCCACAGTCTGAGCGACTCACCATCACATAGTTAATGCAATATAGCAGCTAACCTGAATGCCACCAAGTTATTGATATTTGTGACCAGAGTATTACACTAGACTTCTCGTATCCCAGCTTCATACAGCAGTATTCCTCCCAAACTATGAATAAAACACATTTTATATGGATAAATCTCATGGGTGTGACACCTGTGTTTGCTTCTTATATAAAGTTACTGTTCCTGACTGTTGCTTTTTAATAACATGGATGTTAAATTACAGTATTTCTGTTACGCAGAAGTTTTGTTCAGAACTACTTTTTTCTTGCTACACATTGTTTGGACAAGGCTTTACACATACAAGTCATATCAATGCTATGTTATGATTGATACCACCTTCATGAGAGAAATTAAAAATTGTTTTCTATGATAAGGCAGCTGTTATAGTTTTCAAAAGCATTGTGGAATGAAACTCCTTCTCTATAAATATATTTTGCTGCATCAGTAAACAGTATTTCTCTGCATTGTTTTGCCTTAAGAATTGAACTTGGCCATAAACATGAATCACTTTAGAATTTTGCCAATTCTTGGTCTTTGATGCATTTGCTAAAACCTAGTAATATTCTTTTATTTGGTAATGCAGTGGTGCTGCTTCAGCAGTCCCTCCTTGGGCCTCCAAAATTCACTTCTTTCATGGAAAATAGCACTTATTGAATGAGGGCACAAAGTGACTGTTCAACCTCATACAAGGCTATCATTAAGTGGAATTCTATTTCTACTGTGTGCACATTATGCCTGGCAATCATTCAGATGGAATGAAGGTAGTTATTAGCTGAGGGCTGCAGAGCTTCTCTCCTGACAGCTGACTGCTCTGTATTTTGGAATATAAGTTTTTTTTTTCCATTTCTTGCTGCTTCTTGTTAAACAGGTCGGCACTTACGGCCCTGGCTGCCAACACAAATGCGACTGTCTCCATGACGAGGGCTGCCACAGCGTGACGGGGCAGTGCCTGTGCCTGCCTGGCTGGACAGGTATGACTTCATTAGAGTGGAGCACTGATTTTGGGGAAGGGTTTAGAAAGTGGGACATTAAAAAGAAAAGAGCAATACACACATTATGTTTAGCTGCACTTTGTTCTTTAATGAGAAAACAAAGCTTTCTATGAAATATGAAAATATGAATATCGTCAAGACTTAGGATTATACTTGTTTTAGTTGTTTCAGAGATGTGGGGCAGCATTGTAGGTTGGGAGTGCTGACATTTTAAGGAACGTATATGTAGTCATACTGAACGCTATGCTCTAGTTTTCCATTTGACTGTATAGTTTGAACCATTTACATCAAAGAGGAAATCATATTTAGTGCATAAATACTGATAATGCAGCAGCTACCATGCAGATACAGCTCTAAACGATTCATTAGAACAGTAACAGGTAAGCTACCTATAACAGTGCATGACTGCATCAACGGCAAATGATGATAACATGGTAGATTAATGCATATATATATATATAAGTTTTCTTATAGCCAGTAACTTGCATGCATCCCTCCGCCATAATTGATTGAAATAAATGGATTAAAATACACACATTAAATTTGATCGAAGAATGTAAAACAACATCTCAGGCAACAGCCAGTATATGATAACAATTTCCCATAAAAACTTTTATTGAGGCAGCATTTAGAAGCATTAAACTCTGAATGACTTTGTTTATATCTCAGCTATTTATTTATATAGATTTTTTAAATTTTGGAGTGCCCTGGAAAAGTTTGTCTGTTATGATTATTATTATTTTTATTATTACAGCATCCTCACATCCCTCATCTTAAGCAGTATATATTATTATTGTAATGTTGCTCTCCTTTGTGCAGGTCCACGCTGTACCGAGCAATGTCCACAGGGCTCATGGGGTCATCAGTGTAACCAGAGCTGCTCCTGCCGCAACAGTGCCCCCTGTCTGCCACACAGTGGCACCTGCATGTGCAAACCTGGCTATTGGGGCCCTCAGTGTCAGCACGGTGAGAAAAGCTACTCACTTACTGTAGCTCAGCTCACTCTTAGGTTTCAATTTAAGTTTAAAACCAGTTCCTTATTGAAACTTATTTTAGTTCTACCGATCCATCTATCTTTAGTGCATATACATGTTAACATATATACATGTCCTATTATTGCTAATAGAGAGTGCGGTTGTGCATAAGAGCCACATGTCTAAATATATACAGATACATAGAGTTTTGTTTCATTGTTCCACAGAACAGAATAGCTAAACTTCTGTAGCGTATTTAAATGGTTTTGAGCATGCTTGGGCTTTTGGATCAGTAGAGGTGTATGTCTCGGAGTTCAGGCATGAATAAAGACCTTCAGCATTAAGTATGCACCTTACTGTGCAAACTGAAACCTCAGTGTCTGCTGCCACCAAATCTTTTTGCAGGTTTTTTGCAGTCACTCGAGGCTTTTTTACCAGCTGTCTTCTTAGGAATCTGGTGTCAGCCAGTGATAGCTTCCTCTTTCTGCCACATGCTGTTAGTGTAGCCAGTGTTCCTTTAAACTTAAAACTCGCAAAATACACTGTATCTCTAGAAGCACTCAATGCATCTTTTTACTGTTTATGTGATGCAATGATCTGTTCTTCTAACTGTTCTTTTATTTCTAACATGCAATCATATGTCACAGTCAACAAACCCTGAGCCAGTCCAAGCATCTAATGTGTTTTATCAACTAACTAACCCCTTGATTAGTTGCATCAGGTGTGCCTGAGAGAACAACCTATTTGCGGACTGTGTGCTGTTTTGAGGGATTCTGTTAAAGGGGTTGGATTAGTTATTAAAAGTGGCATTTTGTGTTGAATTTGGAGAAACCACTTGTCATATTAGCTGTGCTGAGCTATTTCAGTTGTTTGTGTTTGGTTGTTTTGTTGTAAATTTAGTAATAAACCTAATTTGCAAAGGGGATTGATTAATTTTGATTGCAATCGTATTTGCGTAGTAAGCATTTATATGCTCAGAAAAAAGATTAGAATGAGAACATAAAACAACAATACAATAACTAGTGATTTTGTGTATGCCTCTGTACTTCTTCAACTATTTCCAAAGCTCTCCTCAAGCCTAGTATTATGTGTGTCCCCTATCAGTACTTTATTATATTTATTATATTTATTATATGTGCTGCTGAATTAAATACATCTAAGTGATGCTGGGACTTTCAGGAGAAATCAGGAGCTAATCTATGTTTGTCAAACTAACTCATATGGTTTACATGTTTACTGTATTTATGTTTTTGTGCATCTGTCTCTATGTGTAAAATATCCATATGATGTAAAAACACATTTAGTGCCAAGACTAATGTTCTTAACAGTGTGTTTAGATGCCTATGGCCTTGTTTAGGCTGCCTGCCCAAATCCAATTTGGCCACTCAAATTAGATTTCAACGTGTCTTTTGCGTCACTAGCAATACGACAAACATCAGCTCCAGAGTGATGGATATTTTAGGATTTCCTAAATAGTTACTGACGCCTGCGTCATTACCACAGCAACCCATGCAGATGTTAGTTAGTTAGTTCGTTGTTTCTTATTGTAACTGGGTACATAGATTAATGCTGTAAAGACCTTCTGTTCCTCCTCTCAGTGTGCAGTCAGGGTGTGTATGGGGACAAGTGCAGTCAGACGTGTCCTTTATGTGTCCACTCCACCTCCTGCCACCATATCACAGGCCAGTGTCAGTGTCTGCCTGGCTATACAGGACCACTATGTGACCAAGGTATGAATATAAATATACTGCAAACATTATGTCAAGACTCCATCTACATACAAGTACACAGTGGAGTGAAATTTAGTTTCTTCAGGAATAACGTGGTGCAACATAGAACAAAGAGTACAAAGTGCAAACGTGTATACACAGTTTTAACTAAAAACAATATATACGATAAATTAATAGAAATTAGACAAAGTAAACAGACAGGACAGTGCAGCACCGACACAGCACCCATTTCTGAACATGAGGTAGTGAATACAGTGCAGAGAGATTTAACATACTGTGATTTGTGATTTATACAGTCAGATAACGTATATACACACAGCAGTTACTGATGTAGTACTTGGTAGAGGTAGAAGTAAACAGTGTAAACACAGTGACAACAGCAATGTTCCAGACTGTGCAGGTACAACATTAAAAGAAGTGTGTGTGTGTAAGTATAGAGTGTGTGTGTGAGGGGGTATTCAAATCCATCCCTGTGAGTTTAAAAACCTTTGGTATCTTCTGCCAGACAGCAGCAGTGGAAAAAGTGTGAGGGATGGATGGGGTGGCTTTGTGGATGCAGAGTGCGGTGTAAATGTACATAGTGGAGGGGAGAGAGACCCCAATGATCTTTTCAGCTTCATAATAATTATGAAGTAAAGTAATGGATATTAGCCATGTTATTGTGTTCTTTCAGTAAGCAGTGATTATCATAACCCTACATTTACTGTCTTGAACTGTATTTGCTACAAGTTCTTAGTACCGTAATTACATTTTAGCTGTTTGTTTAGGAGACACCACTGTTTAAGATTCAAGATTTAATAGTATATGAATATAAGTTGAAGTAAATAAAAGTAGTTTTTTTAGATATAATTAAAAAATAAAAAATAAAAGTCATGTGCTTTTTAACGACAGCAGCCGTTTGTTGTTTAGAACTGTTCTTATCGACTGTATTTATGAACTTATGTTTTTTTTTACTTTAAATTTTTACATTTTTAAACTTTAAATTCTTGTGATTTCTAGTCTGTCCAGTCGGCCACTATGGAAAGCAGTGCAGTGGCGTTTGTAGGTGTGCCAACAATGCAACATGTCATCACCAAGACGGCTCATGCCACTGTCTCCCTGGGTGGGCAGGAGCAGACTGCTCAGTGTGTAAGTCACTGTGCTCTGCAGCAGTGAGACCGTTTTTAAATGATTCAGTCTGTCTCTTATAAAATGTTAGACCATGTTTTTTAATGCAGTCTTCATGTATTAGACACCTTTACCCTGAAATTTAGAAATGTGTCCATATACTCTGAATTTATTTGGGAATAGTATTAAAGAAAAATGCTGTTAGGTTGTGTCCTTATAATCATCCTTAATCCTTTGCATTTTGCAAGTCTTTGTCAAATATCATACTACTAGCACTACTAGTTCTTTGAAACTTCTCTTTAATTTTCTAAAAAAAATTAATTATCATTTTTCTTTCTGTTTTGTAAATAGTAATTTGGGCTATGCCTGTATATCCTAATGATAATGATCATACTGATAGGCTCCTGGCCTAGAACTCCCACTGCTAGCAAAGCTAATGAAATTGCTTCATCTCTCTTGCAGTGTGTAAAATAGGGACATTTGGAACTAACTGTGCTCAAACGTGTTCATGCCCTCCAAACCACTCGTGTGACCCTCACACCGGGGACTGTGTATGTGAGCCTGGACAAGGGGTGGACTGTACACAAGGTATGCAACACTGCTCACACATCCTTACAAGTCCTGTAAGAATTAAAATACATAAAATAAATGTAAAAAATACTCTTCAGCCTCCTTTAAGCCCAGACTGTTTTTCTGTGCTTTTGAGACACTGACACTTTCTGTCTGTCACTGCACTTAGTATCTTAGTGGTTTTAGTGTTATGGTCTGATCGGGGTAAACTAGTCTTCATCACTTAGTGGACTAGAATGTCCTCCTTCTGATGTTACTTAACTGAATGAAAAGATTGACACCACTAACATATAACTTATAACCACATCAGCTAGTGTAACTGATAAATTATTACTTTCACACTGAGCTTACTTATTAATTGTATTCATTTATTCTGGTTCAGAGCGGGTGGTCAGTGTTATGATGCCCGTGTCTCCGGTGGAGAGAGACTCATGGGGTGCTATAGCAGGTATTGTGGTGCTAGTGATGCTCGTGGTGCTGCTGCTGTCTCTGCTGTTGCTGTACCGCCGCAGACAGAAAGACAAACAGAGTAACACACCCACTGTGTCTTTCTCATCCACCCGCACTGTCAACTCTGAGTACGCTGTGCCAGGTAAGCCTAAACCTAAAGTATACAGTCCATATTATACTGTATTTGTTCTCCTGTATCAGTAATGCTACTACTGCTCTACTGAAAGTCTCTGAAAAGCCTGAAATAATTTAAAAGTCAGACGTGATTTTTCAGGAGTTCAGATCATGTTATATGTCTTTATGTATTAACATCACACACACAGGCCCAAAAAGAGAATCTTACTTGATGTTTATGTTTCCAGTACAAAATCAACATTATACTGATGAATACATGATGACAATATCAGATCATTAACTTTGTCAGAGTTCTCTTGAAGCGCTTACGGACATAAGACTCATCCACGCAATGCTCTTTCACATGTTGCATGCAATTACATATTTCCACCATAGAGGTCTCCAAAGCCACTAATCTCACATAGTTCAGCTTTAATGTTAATATGAAATTTTAAAGATGATGATAACAAAGTATAAAAGCAACTTCTAAGCACATTTGTTAACGTGATGTGACATTATGTTTAAAAATCCAGTTCAAGCAGCCAGTTCTCAGCAGCGAAAGCACACGGGCAGTGTGTTATAGAGTACTGTAGGACCATCCATGTGACTAAAATTTAAGTGTAATGTTTTTTTTAAATATTTAAAAATCCTTTGTTGCTTGCAATATTTATTGCTAAATCTGAAAAAATACAAAGTGTCCTGATGTTTTCTGTTCCATTTGCTTCTGTTTTTGCTTTAGATGTACCACACAGCTACCATCACTACTACTCGAACCCCAGCTACCACACACTGTCCCAAAACAGACCCCCTTTGCCCCATGTCCCCAACAACCAGGACCGGGTCATCAAGGTAAATGGTATTATGATGGTGATCTGGTTTTCCAGATAGAGATCAAGCAATAAAAATCACTGCTTACAGCATCCAGAAAACTTACTGTCAGGACTAAAGACTCTTTTCTAGCCTAATATTTATGGCTTCTATTATTTTGCTTCTTTTTATTGTTTCATCGTTTATATTTTGTATTGTTCCAGAACACGAATAAGCAGCTGTTCTGTAGTTTGAAGAACATGGAGCGGGAGAGAAGAGGCCTGTTTGGCGTGGAGACTAACGCTACTTTACCTGCTGACTGGAAACACCAGGAGCCTCCTAAAGACCAAGGCGCGTCTCACTGCCACATCTTTCACCAGATAATTAATGTTAAGATCTTATTCTTACTGTTTTTAGGAATTTATTTGGCATGTAGTTTGAATTCCTTTTACTTGCTACATTGCAGGAGCGTTTGGCATTGACCGTAGTTACAGCTACAGTGCCAGTCTTGGGAAATACTACAACAAACGTAAGTGGCATGTACAGTAGATACATTCTTTGCTTGTGATGACAATTCAAATATATAATCGTTTTTTTTGTATGCCTTCTCTTTACCATGTATTTACAGATTTAAAGGACTCCTGTGTTGCTGTGAGCAACAGTTCCCTGAACAGTGAGAACCCGTATGCCACCATAAAAGATCTGCCCGGTCTTCCCCCATGCCCTCCCGAGAGCAGTTACATGGAAATGAAATCTGCTGTTCCTCATGAGAGATCCTACACAGAGATCAGCCCTCCAGCCATCCCCTCCACCAGCATCTCCTCCAGAGGTAACCCGTACCGAAGCCCATTTATCTCTTAGGGGGAGGGTTAGAGGAGCTAGGATCAGAGCATGTGATTGTGTGTGAACCCAAAAAATTATACAGACCTGCAATTCGAAGGCATGAATAATATCTTCTTATCAGCAGCGATGGACTTGAGAGCTTCACTAAATCTGGCAAGTTCACTAACTTACTGTCCAACTGTACCTGGGAGGTGAGGGGTGGATTTTTAGAGGAAGTTATCATTTGCTACATCAGCTCATTTTTCAGAAGCTGCTTAGGCCAGTAAGTGTGCATTAATCCTTTCTAGCGCTCCGTGCCGATGGATGCATGTTTTAGTGCTGATAGAAGAGTGGGTTGTCTTCTCTCTGAAGAATGAATGTGGTGTGGGCTGAAGCGCTGGAAAAGTACAGAGGTCATGCGAGTGCAGAGGGAGAGGGGAAAAAAGGCAGTAATAGCAAAGAAGGGAGCTAAAGAAAGCAAGTGAGAGCGTCTCGACATCTGTCTGAGTAGCTACAGTACCTGTAGTGAACTAGCTCATTGCAGCACAGCATAAATCCCTTAATGTAATTTTATCTTTTAGTTTATTTTTTACCATTAACTGCATTTATTAATTTTACAAATCACTTTAGAGGTCACCCATTTTAATACATATAAGTCAAAGGATTTTTGACTCAGCACTCCAACACTTTAGTTTGTCTTTAAGCCATTTTTCCACAGCTTGCTTAGGAGGAACTCTTATCATGACTGGGCCTCATTCGCCAATATCTTCCAATTCTTCCAAATCTTCCAATATTCTGTAGTTTGTTTTTGCATAAGGTCACAAGAAAAAGTCTATATCAGACTCATGTCATGACAGAATCTTCGCAAAAATTGTGAAAGTTACTTTTTTTTTTATATATAAAAACCTTTTTTTCTATACATCTATACATTACGCTGATCATCTGGCCAGTTAAATGACAGTTTTTCCATAAAAGACTGCCTTAAAGTGAATGTAGATACTTTAGTACCTGTCCAACTCATTCACTTTAACCCATTTCTTACTGGTTGAATTTTATCTGTTTATCTTATGATTTTATTCCAGGTAAAGCACTTTGGTGCAACATCAGTTGTTTTGTATGTGCTATTCAAATATTGCTTGCTTTGTTGCTATTTAGGGCTTCAGTTAAACACCCTTTCCAACTAAAGTTTGTGTAGCCCCGGGAGTTAACTTGTGTTTTAACTTTTTTTGTGTGTGTGTGTTTAAAATTTTTATACACTCGTACTTGCTTAGTTAAAAATAATGACAATCTAAAAATTATTTACATCTGTGTCTGAAATCTTCTAAACAGTTTTAACATAGTGCAAGATACTCTACCATATATTAGCAGGACTACTATAAAGGGTCATTAACTTGTACACTGATACACTTCGTATATTTGTAATATTGGATTTTATTAGTATCACCAAGCTTTAGTTTTAAATCTAACCCAGCATTCTGCACTTTGCTTCTTTGGCATTTTAAAGTATCAAGTTGAGTAATGGCTTTTTGTGGAATGTTTTATGAGGCAGAGGCGAGCAATGTGATTAATATTGTTTGGTTTGGATCTAAAGTGTTCCATCTCCATTTTTCAGAACAATGCCCCTTTGGAACCGTTCCTGAACAGGAGTCCCAGAACCATTATGACCTGCCAGTCAACAGCCACATCCCAGGACATTATGACCTGCCGCCGGTACGCAGGCCGCCCTCTCCATCGCCACGGAGACTGCCCCACTGACCCTGTGTGAAGACTTGATGGAGCAGATTCCTTTAAAGCACAACCATGCCGATAATTGCAAACTGCAGAAGTTACCCCCTCGTTGGACAGTACAGTGGTTATAGAAGATAAGACAACCTATTGATACTGCATTTGCAGGGACGGCTCTTCTAAAAGTTGATGGAAGTTATCTTTACTGATCCAAGACTGATTTCTAATGGCGAAGATCCATATTTGGAAACGTGAGCCGGACCTTCCACAGCCAAACATCATCCATATAGAGCTCTTAAGAAGCTGTAACAGCGCAACACTGCCATCTGCTGAACTGAACAGTGACCATACACAACACTGTGAACAACAGAACCAGTTTTCTCAATTCTTCCAAGGATAGGTGTGATAGGAATTTTAAATGCTTGAAATATTGACATTCGATAACATTATTTGGGAGCTGGGAATTCTCAAGTAATATAGAATTATATTGAGGTAAAGAATACATTTCCGTCACAGCTATGTAATCTGCTTTGGATGTTTTTTTGTGGTTAGGTTTTTCTTTTTCTAATGCATTACATTATACAGCCTCTGCTTTCGATGCCAGTTGAATGTAATCCTTGAACTGTAAATACTGTAAATAAATTGTATGCCTGGATGAGATTTTTATAGTCATTTTTGTGTCATAGCGTGAGCTCACAGATGGAAGACGCATCACAGCTGCAAAAAGACACTACACTAAACTCATACTGGACTTTGTCGATCCAGCTGCAGTTTTAATAACAGAATAATAAAACAGGTCATTTTTGGCATAGGGCTCGCAAATCACAATGCCACAAAAGTGTACCAACCGACAATGAGGTACACTGTATTCCCTGTAGTGAGGTCAGTACTGCAGAACGATCCAGTCCGTTCAACACTCATCCAATGCAAATGGCAAAGCACAAAGAAAATAAAGCAAAAAAAAGAAGTGTTTTTTTTTTTTTTTTACTGAACAAATTCAAAGCACTGTTTATGCGTACATGTTTTTTATATCAGTAATGAAATTCAGTACAGACTGGTCATTTCTTTTTTTCCTCCTTTTTTTTTACAAAAAAAAAGCACTTTATAAAGCAATGCAAGTTTGAGCTACAAAAAGCTATTACACAATCAATTATTAGACCCTGAGGGGATAAAAAACAAAACAAAACAAAACAAATAATAATCATAGATGCAAGCATGATCCCCTTTAGCCAGGTTAAAAAAAACATTGCCATTGGATCTTATAAAACAAAAAAACATGTATATGACTGTCTGCATAACAGACAATCAATTCTCATCAATTAACCAATTTATCAAATGCATTTTATTTCCAAAAGTGGTATCAGTGGTGCTCGTTCACCTTTACCTATAAGGCAAAAATCACAGTTCTCTCTCAATCTCAATTGCAAACCTGAAAATAGATAGCATTGACCAAACTCTGTATTTCACCACTAGCACTGCGGCGTAATAAAATGATGAGGAAAAAAAAAGCTTCAGCCAAGCTGGGAGTATCCAGTCCACCCCTTGTTGAGCTACAGAGAACAGATCTCAGTTTGTCTTAATGTGAGCACTCTACTTGCAGTCAGAAAAGAGTAGTGGCTCACTGCCTTCATCCCTGCCCTCCTACACCTTCCATGAACTTCTAGCACAGTATCCTCTCTGTTAGCTAACAAGCAGTTAGTCTGCTGCAAGAAAGAGGCATGAGAACACTATCAACACTTCCAGCTGTCCATGCAAGAGCATACACAACAAATTCCATCAGTCTACCTTGGGGGTCCAACACACCACCCGTAATGAAACATTTCAGGGGAAATGAAAAGTTTCAATTACCCTAATAGGTGCACCACATACCAGGGAACGAGGGAAAATTTCTAATTTAGATTTTTTCCCCCTTTCAATGATAAACTACTGTCTTTTAACCTACGCAACACACCGGAATGCAAAACTCCTGGTCAAATTGCATGTTTTGTTGATTTTCTAAGGAATTTTTTTTGCACATTGTCGTGCACCGTTTCTATGTATTTGCTGAGTTAAACAAATCAGGAAAAAAACTTAAAGAAAGCTAAAAATGTGCTATAACTATTACACATTTTTAACATTTCATTTTTAATCAGCAAATAAACTGCAACAGCGCAGAACATTCATCAGATCATTTCATAATTTCACCAGTGGTACTCAAACTTGTATATCTAAGTAATATATATGACGAATATCACATCCTGGAAATATAAACTATTTCAAAATATTATTTTCAGCAACTTTCTAATATTGATACCCCCCAAAAACAACTCTTCCAATACTCTTTCAAAGCCCCACATAAAGTATACTTTTCTCCTGTGGTCTGAAAACTTCCAACAGCAATTATTTCATACTTCTTTCCTTATTTTCTCCTCATATATTTTGGAGTTCTTAATTCCCCATTCGTTTTCCTGTACAAGAATACCACCTTTGGGACATAGTACCATTGAGAAACTTAAAGCTTCAAAACATTACATTCTTAAAGGCACTACAAATTATACTCAAACAGAACAATGTAGTCACACTAGTCTTTA
This sequence comes from Megaleporinus macrocephalus, assembly GCA_021613375.1. Taxonomy (NCBI): domain Eukaryota; kingdom Metazoa; phylum Chordata; class Actinopteri; order Characiformes; family Anostomidae; genus Megaleporinus; species Megaleporinus macrocephalus. The sequence continues at coordinate 35,277,036 of CM038705.1, forward strand.
GGAGTGCATTAACGGCAATGCACGATTTCGGTAAATTATGAAAACCTTTGATGAAAGTTGCAAAACATGGCTTTACAGTACATTCAAATACGCTCCTGGTCCTACTCGAGTAAACTTGCTTAGAGGGATACCATGATTGTGTGCGCGTTAAGTTGTGACAGCATTTGATAGGAAGGCCCAAGGCAGATCCTCGTCTTTGGATAAGTGTTTTAAGTGCCCTGTTAACCTCTCTCCCTGAATATGGCTATAGGAAAGCAGCTGCCAAGCCCACATGCAAAACTAACAATACTGTATATATACAAAACCCTACAAAGCACCCAAGCCGTCTCCAAGCCCTCAGCCATACAAAAGCTATTAATCTATCCTGCAGATTATTACATAGAAAATAACATTGATTTAAGTATAAAGTATGAAAAATAAACAAAGAAAATTCTCCATGGCTAGAAGTTAGGAAAAAAAACATGTCTCCCGTTTTGCGTGGTGCAAATGAACTGGGCAGACATCATGGCTCCTGGATCTACATAATGGAGCAGTTCTCTGGTTTAGGACCTCCCTGTAGAGAAAGAGAGAGAGAGGACAGGAAGATTAAGAACCCACAGAAAAAAACATGTAAAAGAAGCTTTTTTGTATTTACTAATATTCAAATATTCGCAATCAACTCCTACCATTTTAATTCATGACAGTCATGCATACAATATACAGCATTAACTTTACTGTTACTGATGTTATGCAGTATTGAACACGAGTGTCAAACTCTTCAATATCCAATGTCAAGTGGGGCAGACCAAAAAGCAGGGTTTATTATGAGCATGTATCAGAAAGGTAAATCCTCTTAGACCAAAATAACTGGTTCTGCATTGCCAGAGTCTGGTACATTTAACATGGCCAAGAACTGCCTACTACTGCAGGAGAAGAAAAAAGACTGACATACAAAACAACCAATCACAAGCCTGCTATTTATAGTGACCTGTAAAATGAGGTAATCTCGGAGCAGTGCAACTCGATACACAGAAGTGCAGAAAGGCCAATCAAATACAACTGGTAGAATCCTGACAGTGTGGCCAGAGTGCACTACACTGTGTGTGGGTGGAGCCTCTGTGGCTTAGACTGCAAAATCACTGAGCATATACCACCGACAAAACAGATCAGATAATCAGACTACAGCTAGACGGTGTAACATAAGATGCTGTGCATATGTTGATATCTGTACTACATCTTTGATTAAATCTTTAAGACGGCAAAGCATGAAGACATACAAAGTTTTATTCACAACTGTGAGCACTGTACAGTCCAATTAATCAATCTAATCTATTAACCTGCCATTAATTTCAGTGGCTAAGATCTTTACATTCGATTTCTCCTACCTTTTCACCATCTCTTAATAATTGTGACTAATTAAGTGTTTAGAAAGAGTTACCAAGCAGTGACTGGTGAATCATTTCGCAGATGGCTAGATTCAGTCCACAAGGTCAACATGTCGTCGCTGTCCAATGAAAACCATGTATGTCCCATTATTGTCAATTTTAAACTTTTTGCATCATTTGAACACACCAATGGCCGTTTACATTGTGGGAAAATTTCCAAAATAGCTTGAGAATACATCTGGTTCCATTGACTTGCATTGAAAGTAAAGAATGTTTTTGGCCTCTACTGTAAACAGCAATTTCAAAGGTACTTGTTTTTCACTGGACAGCGACGATGTACAAGTACATGTACAACATGTATTCTAAAGTCATCTGTTGGGCCAGATAAGAATCTTGCACTGCTCAGTGCTGGCTCGCAGACTGCATGAGTGACATCTCAGGTCTTATTATTTTTTACAACATCTTTAGAATCTTCTTTACATTTTTTATTTTAATGTACAGCTTCCTTATTAGTCTTCTAATGAATTAAAACATTTTGGATAACTCTCAAACAATGATTAAAAACTTCAGAACAGTAGAGTACAAAATTTTAGTAATGTTTGCAGACCACACCAAGGTAAAAAATACAATTTATAAATATAATGTCATGTTTCTCAGCATATGTGATATTCATTACCTGTCTGGGTTTGTCACAGCCCATGATGAAGTGGGAGTGGGAGTGGGGGACCAGTCCCTCAGGCAGCCCTCCTCCACTGCTGAAAGAGCGGGTAGCACTGGAAACTCCAGAGCTCGCAGACACACAGCTGCCGGTGTTCCTGTCCGACGGCTGGCCACACGAGCCACAGATCACCGTGCGGCTGCGCAGGTTATACTCACCGTCTCCGCATGTACTGTGCGCTGCCTACAGAGGGAGACAGAGAGAAGCAGATTAAAGACAAGGCAGAAAACATTACAGAGGGATGCGCTGAAAGCCGGCCTTTTCCCATTTATAGTAAGAAGCGAAGTAATTTCTGTGTCAGTGGTACGTGTTTCTTACCATTTCTTCATCATCTTCTTCCTGGAACAGCGTGCGCGTGACCTTCCTCATTGCCATCTCCTACAGACAGAGAAATAAATGAGCTGAGGTCATTTCTGAATACAGCCCAGAGCAAGCTGCGGTTTGATACAGCTCGTTCATTTTTCTGAACTGCAGTGCCAGCATGAATTGGTCTATGACCCACCTCTCCATTGGCACTAATCAGAGTGGTCTGGAACAGATCTCCACTGCCCCAGGAGCTCTGAGTCTTCCACACCAGATCAGAGGGAGGGTTATGAGTCCCACCAGCACCAGAAGCCCAGATCTAAACACAAATAAGAATATGGCAGTGAAGTGATTGAGATGCAGTGCTGAATTACTGACTGGGTATCACAATAAAATAAAAACCTTGTTGGTGCTTCAAGTACTCGAATACTTGTTTTCCTAGTGACTTACAAAACTAAATTAAAATAATAAAAACAAATAAAATAAATAAATACATTTTACAATGCTTTTAACTAATTCAGCTGTAACTTGCTGGTAGGTAAATATAAGATATGTGAAAAGTGCTTCACTGAATTTATGGTCTGTATATGACACTATAACTATAAACTAAACAGAAACTGGTTGCACTGGACCCCTATTAATAAAGGCTGTTTATTAAATATCATACCTGGTTTAAACTACGCTACCTGTTACTAGTAGTATGTTGATAACTCACCGTGACAGACTGTCCAGCTTTCAGCATAAATTTGGGTGGGAACTTGTAGACAATGGGAGTGCTGGTGCCCACCTGCCTTTTCACCTGCCAGTGGCCCAGAGACTGGTCCTGAGAGGAGGAGAAATAAAGAACAAAGACTAAAGCAACAGCATAAGGACAGTTTATAGCAGTTCTATGTATACATGACCAACTCTGTTACTCAGCAAGCTGATGCACTGTCTTTAAGCAGTATATTTATGGGTGGGCTTTGAGTTCTATGCGTAGCTATGTCATGAACATAATCTGACAGTGTGTGGTGTGTTTTACTGGGGAAAGCTGTTGCAATAGGTTTGATCACAGAAAGATTCTGAGTAAAGCTTTCCTTCTTACTGTATTTGTCTGTGATTAAATGTTATACCACACAGTCTTTAGTTAACTGCATTACATGCAGTCTTAATTGCTTTGTCCTCTCACCTGGTCAGCTTTGTTGGTGAGACGGATGAACTTGCCATCCAGGTCCACCTCATCCACAGTGACGCGGCCACTGGCTGAGGCTTGCTGAGTTATGCGGGTGCGAGTGACTGTCCCTCCAGCCACACTCGACGCCTCGCTGTCCGTATCATTGAGGCGACGTTTCTTTGCACTGCCGGAAGAGTTGCGGCTCGCGCTGCTCTGAGCTAGACGGGTCTGGGCATGCGTGCCAGAGCCTGAGGTGCGAGTGACCGATATCACCCGGGCAGGAGGAGGACTTGGGGAGAGACGCAACCTGAAGAGAGAGACAGGAAATGACTTAAAGATTACCTGACCTTCAAACATACATTACTGCGCAAAACTATTTATTCAAATTATTCAATAAATGTGCCCCTCAAGAACACTATTCTACACTAACTATTAATTTACACTAAACTACAAGTATACATTAATACAGTGAAACATATTTCTAGACTAAAGAATTTCTACACTTAAACCTAAATCTTTATTAATTAGCCCACGCCAGTGTCAGATGACCTCTACACATACTGGTCGACCAGTTTTCAAAGCGTTTATACTAACGAACAGAAAAAAAATGTGTTAATGCTTATTAGTATTTCTTCTAATGTGTTCAAAAGCACACAGTCTAAATAAACAGCTCCTAAAAATCATGTGAAGCTGAGTGAGTTTATTATCCGTGCCTCCACCCTCACCTCTCCTCCTCTCCTTCCAGCAGTTTCCTGTAGGCACTGATCTCCATATCCAGGGCCAGCTTGATGTCCAGCAGCTCCTGGTACTCATCCAGCTGCTGCTGCATGCGCTGACGCATTTCCGACATCTCCCTCTCCTTCTCATCCAGCCGCCGGCGCATCATATCCCTCTCTCGGGACAGAGCCTCCTCCAGCTCGCGCACTTTAGCGTCCCGTGCAGCCAGCTAACGCCCGCAGGAAAGAGACACGTGAATGCAATGTGTGATTTTGGAGCATTTCTATTGGTCCATTCATCATGAAATGTTTACACAATGTAAACGGCAGAGATGCATGTTTTTCATTGGACAGCAATGATTTTCAAAATGCAGACAGTTTTTTGATGTTATAGTTGATCTAAGAAAATAAGCTACCAAATACTGGAAGCACCAGAATTCATAAATAATAATGAATACAATAAGGGTCATGGCTCTTTTGTCTTTGGGCATGTTTATAATCTTCTAAGGAAACACTGGAACATCATCTAAATTATGTTTTCTCCTAAGCCAATGTAGGGGTTCAACAATACTGAATAACTGGTTAGAACTATCTGGAATGGTAACTGGAGCTGAGTGTGGGCTTCTGCTTTCCAGAAGGTGGCACTGTGGAGCTGCAAACAGCCTTAGGGGGGAAAAAAACTATGACTAAAATAGGAGAGGAGAAAAAAAAAAAAAAGAAAATGGAGAAAAGTCCCTGCAGAGAGGGAAAGTACTTTGTACTTCATCAAGACCACTAAGCTAGGAGTACGGGGGCATTCCCACTGAGTCAGTCATACATACAGCTCTTTCCTAGAAGCATTCAGATATCAGGTAAAAGCCTCCTACACTTGGCCAATACTATAATTTAATAAGATTAGAGTAGTATGCGATAAATTATCCATACAGTACATGGCCGCTGTCCAAACAAAACCACGTCACATATTTTTACAATTTTTAGTTTTCTATGTTATTTTTGTTTCTACATTTTACTTTTTTACATTTTTTACAATTTAAGTTGCCTCTCTTTGAGTTGTGTGAAACGTTTTTAATGATGGGACCAACAGAAATACTCCCATCATACAAACTATACAAACTATAAAATCTATATAACTATATAAACTATAAAATCACTTTACATTAACTTATATATTGAAAGTAAAAAGCATGTTTGCTCTCTCCTGTAAACGTAACATTTTGGGGATGCTCACTGCTAAATGCCATTTAACAAAGAAACAGCTGCTAAGTGTCCATACAGAGCTCAAAACATAACTTGTTAGAACTGATACAAAACTCTTGTCTAGTCAGTAGTTATTCTTATACTACAACTATAACACAGTGACATTCATTACAGTGGATGGTCATCTGCGAGTATAAAACAGGAAAGGGGTGTGAATAACTCTTGCTGGCACCTCTGAAGGTTACATTAACTTAGTAATGAGCAAATAATGGAGTAAAACAAGCAGCTGCTTGTCAAAAAAAACAGCTTCTAGTGTTTATAAAGTAAATGAGTCCTTTTCATGTAGTTGTAATTTGACAGCATGCAACCTCCAGCCATATCAATATAGGAACAAGTTAACTGCTAACCTGTTTCTGGAGCTGAGACAGCTGAGAGGACATGCCCTCCACTCTCACGCGCGTCTGCTGCAGCTCCTCGTGAGCCGCACCAACCAGGTGACTGTTCCTGTCCGCAGACTGACGTGCATTCTCCAGCTAGAGGGAGAAATCAACCAAATGAGTGATAAACTACACTTTCCAACATGCAGACTGCACCTACGTGAAGGAGTACAACCTTTTATTACCTGAATAACAATAACGGGTATAACTTAAACTGCTCCTCAGTAGGATTACTCCTGTTACCTTGGCATTGTAGGTCTTTTCAATCTCCTCCTTGTAGATGCGGAGCTGCTCCTCGTGCTGTCCACGGAGCTCAATCAGCGCTTCCGCCAGCTTGCTCTCAAACTCCTGCTGCCGACCGCTGTCGATCTCCACCATGCGCGACTCGTGTCTGCGCTTAGACTCCCGCAGCTCCTGCACAGCAGGCACAGAGCTCTTAAGAGACGCTTGAATAGAACTTTTATTTATATACACCACCTCTCACACGTTACAGATCATTCAAACTGCCTTTTTTTTAAAAAGGTTATTCTTTTGTGTTGTTTTATGAGTTTATGAGAAATGTTAATGAGTCACATTGGGCATTGTCGTTCAGCAAATCATTGAAAAGAATATATGGAATATATATGCCCAATATATTGCCTATTTAAGGAAGTTTATTGACATCATCTACTAACAGCTGATTAGCATATACAATCATTTCCCTGAGCAGAAAACCCAGTGACTCAAATCACACTAAACACCTGCGTAAGTATCTTCCCACTGGCCTTTATTACAATCAAGTTTTGAGATATTTGGTCTTCTGTTGACAGGGAAACACACAATCAACCAATAAATTCAGATGCAGTGGACAGAAATTAGGATGAAAGGTGACTTAGAATACAAACCAAGGTGTGGCACCGTGGGGGAGGGGGGAGGACCAGTTCTTTTAATAATTTACATATATCTGGACTTGTCATAACTTATTGAAGTATCAGAAAGAGGTATAAGGTAAGTGTAAGTGTAAGGTAAGGGGTGTTTAACCTTTGTTATGTTTGTTTTTTGATGTGAACCACCTTACACTCTTAATGAAAGTGAAATTAAACAAATTTTTAAAAAATATGTACAATAGCCGTCAACATACTTTGGGGGGCGCCAAAGTACAGTCTCGGTGTGGGAATCACTACCACTCATAGAGCCATAATAACACAGCATGTCTAACCTCAGAGTAGATGTTCTTCTGGAACTCCAGCTCCTCCTTAAGAGTCTGGATGCGGTTCTCTGCATCCACCCTTCTCAGCATTTCATCCTGGAGCTGCTTCTTTGCATCATTTAGACTGCCTTCCAGCTGCAGACACACACACAAACACAAGCTCAATACCAGCCTGAAACCTTAGCCAAGTCGTACAACAGTAAAAATGTTCCCATTAGAGAATCGAATGCATTTTATTAGTTTCAGATCTTGAGTAACTGTTCTTGGCTAGAATTCACTAAACATGCCCGATCACTTCTCTTAAAAACAACTAAACCACAATCACATTCATAACAAGTAGAAACAACTAAACCAGTCAGAGTCTTTAAAAATCAAACTGCATGTGGACCAGACAGGAAGTATTCCTACCTTAGCCAGCTGGGCCTTCAGGTCCCTAACTTCAGTCTCCAGAGACCTCTTCTCCCCAAGTGCTGTAGAGAGAGAAGCATCTTTGGAGTTCAGGAGAGCCTCTAGATCCTTCAGCCTGGCTAGAGCTGACTCCAGATCAGCCTCCTTCTTAGTGTTCCTACAAGAGACACAAGAACAAGGGAAGCAAACAGGTTAGACAGTGAGCTTTTTAGGAGCAGCAGATATTAATCAGTAGCACATCTGTAGGGTAACTGCTGTCATTACAAAACCTCACATATCCAAAGTGCAGAACAGAGGAAAAAAAATTAATAGTGATATTTAATAATGAATCATTTTTGACCATTTTCATTTATCTATGGAAGCTTAATGCAAAGTACAAAGTGGCTGGCATCACCAAATGTGATGAGCATTTGTATGGGTTGATGTGACCGCAACTGTGGCCTGTTTTATATTGAATGTTTTTCCAATATTGGAAATAATGTACATATATGTGCTTAAAAAGGTTATATCCACAATGTGCAATTTCACAAAGGGTTAAAAAAAAGGCCACTATATTTAGCTGTGCTTCATTTTCATTCTTTCATTTTTATTGTATGAGCATAGCCCAATAGTTCACAGAATAAATAAAACATCTGGCAACCTTTTGAACAACACTGCACTTGCCAGTCTAAAACCTGTTTTTCCAGTGCAGTAACCGACTATCATTCTTTGTCACAGCACCATCACTGTTCCATAAACACCGAATTGTACGAACTGTTTATATAACTGGGCCCTATGACCGAGTCCGGATGTTGGCCTCATGGGCTGTCACTGACCATTAACTAATAGTAAGCTGGGCCCAATAGAACTATAAAATACGACTTTTGTTACCCTTTTCAAAATGAGACGGTTTCAAACAGAACTGAAACATGTGTGTTCGATTGAAGGGCTGTTCATTTAATGGTGAAAAAAAGACCCATACAATATCCTAATGCAAAACAGAGCCCAGCTCAGTAAACAAATCAGTAGAATAATAGCTGACTGGAGGAGGGAGCTTTAATACCAGCGTGGGATTGAATTAGAGGAAGAAGCACAGCCAGAGAGATGCTGGGTTCTGAAACACTACAGCCCCCAAAGGATTGGGTCTCGCTGTCTCTAATGATAACCAGCTGGGTCGAGATGGCTTCCAGAACACTAGGTTGCATCCCTCTGCCTTCTCATCCACTAACAACGAAACACAAATGTTTGCAAGAGAATTTAAAGGAACAGGACACACACACACACACATGCAATCAACCTCCAGTCACTCTGAAGAGAATTCATTGTGTATTTGACGGTAGTTCCATCCAGATCCATATCAGATTTCAAAGAGCAGTAAATCAGATACATACTACTGTGAGTGAGACACAGCCAGTGCCACAATTTCCAGAAACCCCTCCTCCAACACCCTTTGCCACACACGCATACGGTTTCTTCATCACAGCACCGCCCAACTGTGTAAGCACGGACCCATCACGTTCACAGAAAACACTCCACTGCACAGAAGCCTTGCACAGCTCTCAGTGAGGTCATTCAATGAGTGGAAAGTCTGGTACTACGTGTGGGGACCAGTGGCAGCAATTGAAGGTAAGCCAAGCTTAGAGTCACAACAGCATACAACCTGTAATTAACTCCTACACCCTGTTGCCACCCTACATGTCAAGGTATATACTCACGGTACACAATCCGCATCCAATTTTGGGAGATCTCCCACAGCATACTAGGGGTGTAAGAAAATATCGAAAATATTGGGATATTATGTTTCGTGATACTATATCGATTCTCAAAAACACAGTAATGATACACAGATTTCTGGCAGACAGTGAATCATTGCGTGTTAGGTTGAAACCTCTGACCACTAGATGGCAGTGTTGTAATCCATTTTCAGCTCCACTACAACAATAACAAGCAGCACAAGAAGGCAGTGCTATTGTAAGCATTGGCAAACCTATACAGTGGTATTGAACCGTTGTATCACGATACGCACTGCATCGCCAATACACAGCCCTACAGCAAACTAGCTCATCATGGGAGTAACTATTTGCAACAAAAAAAAGAAAACACTGATGACAAATCACAGCCATCTCTAAATGCTTCTTCCATTGTGAAGCATAGATAAAACTCACCACCATAAACATGCAGTGAGACCGGCAGTGACAGCAACATATTTTGAAAAGCTATTAAAGAGGAAGATGTCGTATACGTAAAGGTGGCGCTGTTATTATTTAGATATTTGTTTGTCAAAAGGTCAAAGCATTTTAAAACACCTGTGAGGAAGAACTCAATTTCTTGTCAATACTATTAACAGATAAACTTATCTTTATCTAGGTCATTATATTTGATTACAGATTGTTATACAATAGCTAACAATAAGTAACATTACAGAACTTTGGTAAGATCACAGATAATAACATCGTTATTAGACAATATAAGAGCTGCCTGTAAAAGGTTCCTTGGTTTGATTAGTGTAAACGTGGTTTCCGTGGTTTCTTGTTTGCTTTAAATTGGTCTTCATTCAGTTCCTGAACAGACATGTCTCCAGTGAGTATCCTGTAAAGCCAGTTTATTTCTGAATGCTACAATGATCAGAGCTACCTCTGTGCTTGCTTCTAAACATTCCTGTGATACTGATTGTTTCAGTCTACAGATCCTGCCACATGGCCTGATGGGAAGGTTGGATACACACAGCACAGGCAAGAGATGAGACAGAAGTTATAGTTAATAACTCTGCAGACACACTGTGGTGGAGTGAGGAGGGAATGGTAAACAGCTGAGGTTTCTTTTTCCAGGCCTGTCAACCTGACACCTTCCCAACAACAGCAGAAACTCTGCATTCCTTTCAGTCCAGCCATTCCACACCTGAAGCAGAACTCGCGTAATATCTGCACTACATTGTTTCCAAATCTGTGTTCACAAATGTGATAAAAGGCCGTCGCTGATACAGAAATAGAAAGGACTAAAGACATTATAATTCAAGGATGTGCAGAGTTTGCCTGCCTCCACGGTTGCTTGGAAGTTGTTGTATGTTTTGAAGAGTGGAAAATGGACCACCCAGAAGAAGAAGAAGAACCAGAGAAAGGACATATTTTTTTTGACCCATAACAATGAGCTGAGGTGCCCAAGAGTGATATATTTTGCCTTATGGTGGATATGGTAAGAATCACTTATGAAATGTATATTTGTTGTCATTTTATTTCATGGCACGTTTAATAACCCACATACAGAGTACAGTCTTAAATAGTATAAGCTAGACACCATGAGGCAGATTAACATGTTAGTATAAAGGGTAAATGATAAAAAATATATCATTACTGAAACAATAGGCATAGTTAAGATAAATATCTGCAGTTATCTGCCCTGAGGTACGATTAGTTGTCATGTAGACTTTTAAAACAAACAAAAAAAGGAAAGCTTCATACAAATTTGTTGACAACTATATAGTAGTGGCAACAAAATATAACCAAATAACGTGCATCTGCATTAATTAATACAATATATTGAGATTAACCATTATTTAAACTAGATTTTGAGTTCCCATAATTTTTAAAATAGTTAATATCAGCTAATTTCAGAAAGCTACTATTATTAGTAGTTTTCATTTATTGTGTCAATGCATTATTATTGCCTTCCTGATGTGTTATATTAAAAGAAAACAGTGATTTCAAACTGAATAATTATTTCAGACAGTAGTACTTTTTTCCCTTAAATGCCATTAATTTAAAATATAAAATAACATAACAGTTAAAAAGCAGAACGGCTGATGTTGAACTCAGAAGTATGTTACATTTAATTCATGAATTCATCTGATGTTTGTGCAAGAACTAAAGATTAAATGCAGTGAGCTCAGCATGGAAGATAAAGAGACGCTGAATGAAAGAGGGATTACCCACATCACAGGAATATGTGGGCATAACTCAGTGAGCTACAAACACAGCTTACAGAGTACACAATTCTTTTAAAGGTCCACATCAAAGAAAACTCAACTGTTATATGTTTGAGGTGGGGTTTGATGTAGTATGTAAACACTGTGATAGTTACTCATCATTCACTCCCAACTCTACACAGTCCAGCTATGGACACTACACCTGCAGAACAGCACGCTTTATATTCAGTTCTGGTGACATCACATTTACATATACATTTAGCCTACAGCCTGTTAGCATGTACAAACACACACACACACACACACACACACAAGTTCACTTGTTTCTGTGTGGATGGTTCATAAACTTCCATTAATTCCCTCGAGATTTTAACGTTAAACATATATTCCACTAGTCTAACCCTAAACTTAAAATGTAATGATTTACATTGTAAGGTACCAGCTTATGGTCAAATTAAATTAACACATTCTCTAAAGTAAAAACCTATTTCTGCTCTTTTTCATTCACTCTCCATTTATATGTTGGGTTAAGCATATTGGAAGAACTATACATGTACATGTACATTTATAATATAACAACTTTTGCACAAATCAAAACACATTAAGTTAAATAATAAAAAAATTCTCAGCAAACAAACAGCAATTATGCAATAAAATATGCAGAAGTGTATTATAACTAATTTATAACTATAAATAAATTTAGCATAAATCCACACAAAGTGAAAATGTTGGATAAAAGTAGGACAAACGCCCTTTAAATAGAAAGTCTGAACATAACATAAACTGGGCATCCCCACAGAATCATATCTGGGATTTATATATTATTATTTTTAATGTATTTCTACCTTTTTCTGTGCCACAAATATTAAATTACAATGATTATTATTATTAATCACTTTAAGCTTTTAATCATTAGCACAAAACACCTCTCACTTATTGTTTGTTTAGGGTTAAGCATCTCCAGGATCTCTTCCTAGGAAGTGACTTTACGAGAAGCCTTTTTTTTTTATAGACAATAGGAGGACGTGCGCTAAACCCAGAGAAGGAGGCTGTGTAACTCGTGTCTGAGCATAAAGTCTCTTTCAGTGAGAGACTGAGCTTGCTGAATGGGCAGTGTAGAAGTTCCAAGTTTGAGTTTACATGTACTGTCTTCTCTGGATGTGCCTGAAGCTTTCCTCTCTAAAAAATGTAAATGGAAGATTGTTTATCAAACACTGGAAATGAAGCAACAGAAGACTTTATATGGAACAGGATTACGCACAAGCAGGCTGACGAATGGAAAGAGTGTCTGGACCTGGTGTGTCAAAAAACGAACCACTCTCACCTCTCACAGCTAGATTACAGAACAAAAAGTCCAGGACAGACTGAAATGTAGAACTGCAAAGCAGAAGGAAAATCATGAATGTAAGCTAAACATAAGGTATGATTAAGTCAAGGAACAGCGAGAGGCAGAGAATTCTCCTGCCTGAGTTACTGGCACAAAGTTCAATAAAACTTTACAAGTTGCAAAGTTTCTGTGTGTGTGTGTGTGTGTGTGTGTGTGTGTGTGTGTGTGTATACATACATTTGTTTTCAACACACTATGGGGACTAAATGTCTGACAGGATACCACAAACAGTTTTTAATAAGCATTGCTTTTTGGCTACTGAGATGTTAGGTGTAGCATTACTCAGTAACAGAAGGTCAGTGGGAGTACCCACAAATATAGAAACACCAACATGTGTGGGTGTGTGTGTGTGTGTGTGTGTGTGTGTGTGTGTGTGTGTGTGTGTGTTCATGGGGAGCATTTCAGGCCACAGTGAAAGTAAGGAGAGAGAATGAGAAAGACCGTAAAAGTGAGACAGAGGAGTGGACAGGAATGTGTCCATTCAGCCTGTAGCTCTGTGACTCATTGCTATATTTGTCCGTCTCTGTGACGAAAATCCCCCCCCCCACCCAAAAAAAAAAAACCCAAAAAAAACATAAGGTTTGCTATTGGGTGGCCATGACAACAGAGCCCAGGCTAAGCAACGAAGGTGGAAATGGAAATACTGACCACTCCAGCATCTTTAAGAAGACTGGGGAAGAATGGGGTTTCCCCAACAACCACTGTAGGCAAGAGTTTGGAAATTTCAAGCACTAAGAGCAGACTCAACCATTTATTACGCTTTTGGGAGGTTTAGAGCTGTGCCTGTCAATTTATAAGAAAAAGAAAAACAAGCAGGGGACGGGAGGAACCTTTAAACAAGTGCTGTAGTGACCGACCTTTTCACCGTCATAAATCAATGGAATTACAAGCACACACAGGCAACCCATACACATGTAACACCTGTGTTCTGTTTATGGTCACATTCCCTGCATTCAGGTCATACACTACTCCTCTCAACTAGCATTTAGAACACATTCTGCACTTCTACACTCTTTAAAGTCTGCACTAAATAACGGGCGTCTTAAAGACAGAGGCCAGTCTGCACAAGGACATCCTAAACTATTTTGTTCAAGTTAACCGTGCCTACAAGCAGAGCCAGCATGTGCTCTTCTGGAGGTGCATGTTTATCCAGCTGCCTGAAATACTAAACATCAGAAATGCCTTTTTCAACCTAACTTGTTTGGACCTGCATGCAATGAGAACAGGGTAATGAGATGAAACAGCCCTGTGTGGAAAAACAAAACTGTTACGCATAATCTGCACTGAAAGGTTAGGTCTAGTCTTTTACAACACAATCCACTTTTTTCACTGTGAGCCACCTCAAAAAATTTGGTAGAACTATCCCTTCCAAAGGCGGATAGGTGGAGTCCACACGTGAGTCACTCTACAAACAGTTGAGTCTCAATTAAGGGGGGGGCTTGTTCTCAGTGCACGCAACATAAACATTTCCCTATTATCCCCTGTGCATCTCTGAATCCTGCTACTTGAGAGAAATCTCTGCGGAACTGGAATGAAATATGGCGCATGGGAAAAGTGAGCTCGTTGTATAAGTAAGATTTCAATCTAAACACTCGTCTGGAAATAGCACTCAGGAGCTGCCAAACACGTGACCTTTACAATATGCTGCAGGAACTGAGAGTAGTTTTAAAATTATGGAAAAGACAGACAATACATATCAAGTAAGATGAGTCATGCAGTGAACAACTGCTGGAACACATGCCATTGCACCAGAAGTCTGTCTGCTCAGAGACTACCACAAAGCCTGAATCTTCAGTTAAACTAGACAATCAATGAATGCCTGATTTTCATCTTTTCTGGCCATCTTTCACAGAAATAGCAAGAGTTAATGGCGTGACCTTAGACGAGATTAGTTAAAAGTTTGCAGGTGGGAAATTTCGTAGGAAGTCTTTGACAAGCACAAAGGAGACATGATGTTCTTCCTTCCAATTGCACAATTTTTTGACCAAATCATTTTGAACAATTCAAAGGAACACAGGCTGGCACAGACATGCACACACCTTCTCTCAAGAGAGAGAAAAAAACAAAAAACAATGGCTGTAATTGGCCAACACATTGCTCACTGTTTTCCAGTTCCACAAGTCGTTAAAAGCCTGATGCACACAAACACGCTCAGCCGCAGAACAACGTCAGCATTTCTTGCTTATTATTAGACAAGACATGAAGAGATACGCTTCTAAACTTCAGTAGTATGTAAACAGAATTCCTCCTCCATTTAATTTTCTGCATGATTTCATCACCAGTATGTAAACTGGGTGGTTTGATGTGAAGTGTGCAATTCTACATAAATCTGGCAGTGATGGGAACCAGACATTGTGACGCCTATAAAAGAATGCTATCAAAAAAAAAAAGAAAAAACAAAGTTAGGAATACATCGGCAGATCCCTAAACCATTGCTTTACAATAGCTGTAAGATGGCCTCAAACAATATGTTTATGTGTATAATTTGTGATGAAGAGGCACATGCAAGATGCAGGATGTGATGTATTAAATGTTATATAAACTGCTTAAGCATTGTAGATATTGTTTCCCTTGGGTCCCATCATCACCACTATTAAGAAATATTGTGAACCATTTCACATTAAACCACACTAAATGACTTTCTTTACATTTTCACCATTGAATAATGCAGAGATAAAAAGAATTACCCTCTAAGTATGTCCTAAACAGAAACTTTTAAAATCTAAAAAAGTGCCTGCATTAAAAAAAAAAAATCATTAAAAAAAATTCCATTGGTCCATTTCTGTCATTACAAAAAAAGGTTCACACAACGTAAGCTGCCAGTTCTCAACTGGTATAAAAATGTAGCTGAAAGCATTTTCCTTGCAACACATCAATGCATTTCTGAATATTTCACCCCTCGAAGGATAAAACTATAACAACAAAAGCAATTATGGCATCAACCCATCCCATAATAATGAATCAGATTCCTGTGGTTGGCTCATGTTATGTATGTTGTACAAGGGCGTGTACTGTGTGCAAGACCACACCAAACACCCATTCCCCTCTTAGGCTGATTCATCCTAACGTGAAAGATGCGAGCCAGACTCTCTCTTAGGCAAAACTGGCCAAATACATAATTTTGCATATGATTTGACTGTCTAGTTCGGTTTAACGCCATTGTTTTGGTAAATGTTTTGGTAAATATAGTATGTAAACTGGTAAATCATCCACGATAAAATATTATTCAAATTAAAAGGCAGTACAAATCAACGTTAATACAAGTCGATACAAGTGAACGAGCAAAAGACTAGAATTCCAGTGTACCAAAGAACACATTTAACAGCAGAACGAGCTGGCCAGCGTGGCACTGCCGTAGTAAATGCTAACCCGCGGCAGGATCTGGTGACTCACCCTCTCCTTCATTCCACCAATTACAGCTAGTCTTTATATACCGCTCGCTCTATCATTTCATAATGGATCGTGGGCTTTCTACACACACCATAAACAGTCTCCGACTGGATTTTCCAAGAAATATATAGAAACAGATTCCACTGCAGCAAGCTTCTCGCATCTCTGCATAGGGCTCTTGCCTCCATACAGCTGCCTCTAGTTTAGAGAGGGCTGGAGGCAGTGTGTATATGCGCACGCTGTGTGTGTGTGTTTTTGTGCCTCTTCCATTAGAAGCCTGGAGCAGCACCAAACTGTGTGTGGTTAAGAACTGGAGAAGCTCAAAGCTCCTCTCACGCTACAGGCCACATGGCACAGCCACGTGAGCGAGTAGAGACACACAAAGACACACTCGTGTTTAAACACTAGCTCAAACTTGTGCCCAGTCTAACAATGCATGCTGAAGTCTCACTATAGGATTGCAGGACTCTTTCCTGCAGGGACAATTAAAGGAATATCCCATAATTATCCATCTGCAAGCGCACAGTAACTAAGCAAAGACCATTATGTTTCCTTGTGTCTAGAAAAGAACAGAAAACTTGCAGACTGAAAACTCACAACAGAAGTCAATGGGAAAAGGTTTTGGCACCGGCTCAGTTGCTTCTATCGTATGTGTGCTTTGAGTTGCCAAGATTTCCATGTTGTACAGGGAACCACATCAGAATTATTATCTGTGGTAATTGACTGTACATCACAGCTGTGGCAGATTGAGGAGATTAAAGGGCCCATATACACTTTATTTGCATTCTATTTTCTTCTCTCTGAAGCCCACATTAAACTTACCTGTGATTGGTAACTTACCTGCACTGAATAACAACAAATACAAAGTGGCCTCAACGAGCATCTACAGAACTCAACATCTCTACTTTCCGTGGTGGTAAATAAATATGAACAATGAAAAACAGACATCTCCACAGGGAACAAGCTCAGTTCTCACTTCTTAAAGTGAACTAGACATGTTGCATCTCATACACGAGAAAACTAAGGAGAAACTACCTGGAGCTTTCACAGAGCCGTTTAAAAAGTGGAAACAGATTGAGCTTTTATCTTTAGAGTAAGAAAGTGAATGGAAGTTATATAACCGACCAAATGAGTCATTCCATGCTTCCTCTAATTTCAACCACTGACCACAACCAAATGGGAACCTCTTTTAGGATATGTGTGTAATACGAACCAGCGTGTGTGTGTGTGTGTACGCATGTGTGTACTCCTGCCCAAAACCTTTTTCTAATTTACACCGAGTGACTGACTGACTCATAGCTTCTTGGCCAGCTTTGGTTTGAAAAAGCCATGAATGCCATGGAAACTCTGAACCATTCTATTCCCAGTGTGTATGCACACACACACACACACACACACACACACAAGGCAGTAAAAAGTTTCCAGTACAGCACTGGAACATGGACCAGCTCTATGGACTGAAATCGCTCATTATCCAGCTACTAGCTTCACTTGTACCAACAAAAATGTCTTTGTATGTCTCTAAAACATTTACTGTACAACTTTGCCCCATCTGGTTTCTATTGAAGTACTATGCATGAGAATAACTTTAAAAGGAGAGATGCCAGCTTAAGCCGAAGCCTAAAGATCCCACCTCCATCTAAATACATTACACACATTACTTACAGTTTCTACTGTCTGCAAAGCTGAGAAGGTTTCACAAAAAATGCTTTGAGGACCAGACTTACAGTACTGTCTTTCTGTCCCCTGCCATATAATTATCTCTTTCTGCAAATAAATATCACACTGCCCTCCCTGCTCCTCCTCGATTACTTCTTTCTACATAATCAGCAAAATCTATACAAAATACAGAGACCTCAACACAATGATTGCACCTTAAAAGTACCTGAACTCAGTGTGTAAATACTTTGAACACACGGCGCATGCCTGTGACTAACAGTGAAACAATAGATCTTGAATTCTTTGCTGGATGATTTCAGATTCTCATGTGTTTACAATCAAATTAGCTATTTCTTTTTGGCTGATTGTTTCTAGACTGTTTTTTTTTAACCTTAAGCTCACACAGTGTAGGTTAAACACATTTTCAGTACTTTAGTCAAAGTTGCAAAGTAAATAAATAACATAATCATCAGTCTTAAATGAGATTTTAAATTCTCACATAAGTTATCGACTTAAATAGCATGAATCACGTTAGTGGTACGTTGGCTATTTAGCACAAAGAGTTTATCTACTAAGCCCCTCCAGCCCTGTCTCTTTCTGCATTACCTGAGAGGGTCATGACAGTTGAGCTCAGGTGAGGTAACAATAAAGTGAAATAAGGCCCTAGGGTGCAACCACATACGAGGAAGAAAAAAGAAGGGATGAAAGGGGGAAGGAAAGAAAAAAAAGGAAGAAACCCAAACTGAAAGCAAAGACAGCTCTATTGAAATTCATTCTGCAATATCGTATCCTCCCAGTATCCAGCTTGTATCAAACACAACGTTCACATGACTAACTGGTTTTAGCGAGTAGGAGTTATTATTATTATGTGAAGATAAAGCTTTCTTGTATTCCATTTTTGGCCAATAAGTTCTGAACCAAGCACTGCAGTCATGATCAAAGCTGAACCCTCAGGAATTTTTCCTCCTCTTTCACAATAAGTGGCTATAAATAAATGTGTTCCAATAACTTCTGATTACAGGAAGACCATATAATAAAATTAAACCTGGGAAACGTTTAACATAATAAATGAAGAGTGTTACGATATATTTTCAGTAGGCCATCAAGAGAAGAACGAGTGCATTTAACAAATATGAATGTTCAGGAACAGGAAAGGGTCACTTGATAAGCATTCCTTGTGGTGTATGTGCATGCTGATATGCTTAAGACTGTAGACAGCTTCTGAGGCAGCTTCTATTTCATTTCAATGTCCAAAAATACATCTCAATATTAAAACTGCCAGAGCGAATGCCCTAGCCCCCACCGTAGGCTCTATTGCCCCCTACAAATGTTACAAAACTGGCTTACTATGAGATTTTCACTATAAGCCAGTGACCCTGTTTCCAGATTCTGTTGTTCTGCCTTCTCCTAAATCTGAAAAACACTAAAGCACTAGAACAGTAAAATGTTGTCTTGGCTTGGATATTAAAAAAAACATGACCTTTCTAACAGTCTGGGACACTAAACAACTGCTCGGCACACAACAACAAACAGAGCATGTGGCAGCGGCTGCAGCTGGATGGAAAAAGTCTAAAACTGAGCTACTGCACTGAATTCCAGTGTGCCAACATGCACTCAGTGCCAAAAACGGGCAAATACAATCCTCCCCATGCAAAAACCCTCCTCCACACATACACACACGGAAATGAGGGGAGGGTGTGGCCATTTAACTTGTACCTGCTGCAGAGTTCGCTTTATTTGAGAACATTCATCAAATACTATGTACAGTAAGCAGGATATATCCACTCTTTCTAACCGCTAGAGGAAACATATTTAATAAACTTAATTAATATTATAAGGCTTATAAGAGCTTCACTCTTCAGACCATACAGTCCAAATATGAAGAACTAACCTGCAAAAACAGCCCATTTTTAATTTATTTACATATACCCACCTATTCAGCCTACAGCAGTTCAGCCACACCCATTTAGGCTGAAGTTACATGGAGGGTTTCAGTTTGAGGCTCAATACAGGGAAATCAGAGCTCATTTGCATAGTGATCTTAAAAAAAGGCACAGCAACATAAAAGCCTTTTTTTTTTTTTTTTTTTAAAGTGATAAAACTGTAAAAACAGATAACATTAATTCTGACGAATAAAGGGTTATAGGGCTTCTGCACCGTACTGTTTAATCATGGCTGTTTAGTGTAAAATAGTAAACCAAAAGTAAAAGATACCTACCTCTGCAATAATGTTACTGAGAGACCTAATGATCCAACCTTTGAATGATTGGTACATAATTCTAGTTAATGTTTGAGGAGACAGATAAGGAGATCGGTCTCTCTCTTAAGATCTATACTAGGATTCATTGAAAAGTAAACATCAGGTGTCGACTGTATCAGTACTGTCATTCAATGTAACAGAATTCTCTCAGACAGTTTATTAGATGAAATCATTTATCCAGTAGTAAACAGGAAAGTATTCTCATTGATGCTCAGTTAGCACTAATGTTGGTGTAATTCAGAATCTCTGCTCTGCTGCTCATGCCGCACTTGTCTAGGATTCATTATGTTAAACATTTTCCAGGATTTTCTTGTTTGCAGTGGTTTGTGTAGATCCTAGTACTAGCACCAGTTGGTAGTTAAGCGCACACACACAACAGCACCTGTCTCCCCCACACACACTCGACCATCACATAGGGTCCTCTGTCTGCCGACGATCACAGCAGCCAAATGCTTTTCACTCAGAGGCGAGAACAGTGACCACACACTCGCCCAGACACACACGGCTCTTCTCCTTTCAAAGCATATGTTCGTCTGCATGCTGTCGAATTAGTGCTGCATCACCAGGACTGCGCAGGCCAGAGCCGCAGTAACAGCAGGTGTAATTTTAAACCAGGGAACTAAAGAGGACCACTGGTGACTAATGGGTATTTCCCCACTGGAACTGATATAACCATGCTCTGCCCACAGAGGTGTTTTTTCACTGGTGGTAACAAGTTTGAACAAGATTTACAAAATGTTGTAATGAGCAACTGTAGCGCACTGAGGTTTTGTGAAATTACCTAAGGCTAGAAAGTGTTATTCATTTAAAATTATATTTAATTTACATGCATGTTGAAGAATGTTTGGATATTAACCACTCAAAAACACTCCCCGTCTTAGGAGGAACAATATTAACGGACTCACCCAGCCTTTCAGCTACACCATCATTCAACGCATCCACTGTTGTGTTTAATCCCCGACCACTAGACAGCAGTTCTGTAATCTTCAGCTATTAGACTCTTCCACTCCAACGTAAACAAGTAGCATAAGGCTGCAGCATTAGCAAACCCAGCTGACTAGTTAACGGTTTTCTACTGTGACAGTTTATCAAATTTAGTTTTTAAAAACACAATATATTGCCTAATTGTAACCCTTGTGTCATAACATGCACCATATCACCAGGTTCTCAACAATTATTACACAGCTCTACAAGTACAAAGTGAAACGTCAGCATTTATACAATTAGTCAATTATATTACAATTAAGTTCTGATTGTTAATATGATTATTGCTATAATGACAATATTTATCATCACCACTATTTGTGTGTGTGTATGCATGTATGCATCTCAACAAAATAGTGCATACACAGAAGAAGGGAAAACATTAAAGTGTAGTGGAAGTCAGTGTTACAGATTGTTAATGTAATGTAGGATAATTTGTGCTTGAACAGCTTAAACAAAATGTAAAAGGAAAAAACAAGTTTTAAAAATGTATAAGAAATTGCAAAAAAAAGCATAAAATTTTATAATTATTTAATATTATTATCATGCAACAATGCAAGATTATATAACAGCCTATATAACAATTTACACAAATGATTTACATAAATAAAATAATATGTGTATGTCTGGAAGAGCTAAAAGGGATTTTTGTCAATCTTCTGCAAAGCCTGCCCAGCCTAGCAACAGTTGCTATGAAAGAAAATACATTTGAGGGGTGGAGCATGGATACAACTTCAATCATTCTAGGAAGAGAGAAGAGAAGAGAAGACAGAGAGAGAGAAAGTGAGTGAGTGAGAGACAGAGAGAGAGACATGCGACTGGCAGATCAGAGTAGAGGGGGTTTCAGGTACTGAGAGCGCGATCTGAGAGCGTCTGCTTCCCTCAAAGCCACGAAAAGCTCATGAGTCACTGCTCATTACAGTCAGCCGCGGCTCACGCCCATGGCTAGGCCGCGCCATCACCACAGCAACCAAACACTCCCAAACAGCGGCGGCTGCGCGAGAGAATGTGACGGAGACGGAGCGCGAGCTGCATCACAGACTAACAGAGAAACGTTTCCCGGAACACAGGCCTGGGTTACCCTGGGCAACACACAGAGACAGTGTGCGGCTGTGTCCACGTCACAGCACAAAGACTAACTTCATCAGAGGAAAATCCAGCAGAGGACTCAGCCTCTACCCCCAAATCTCAACAAGTCTGACATTCAGCACAGCGCTATCTTTGTTCTTCAGATAATCATCATGTCTCTTTATGGATGCACATGGCCTGGGAGAGCTCTGCTCACACCCTAACAGCTCCAGGCCACGCCTAGTGTACACACACTGACACAGACACAGTGAAAGGCTACATCAATGACAGAAAGACAAACTCTAATAATGTGACTGACAATGTACACACTCTTGAATGAGTCCTTATACATCCGTCTGTCTGCATGTTCTAATCAGAGGTGTTACCATGGCTGTAAACGCAATGTTGACATTCACCAACGGTTTTTGTAAGCAGTCAACATTTTCATATTTATATCACTAGCAAATGAGTGTACCCAAGCATGCGTATCCTTGTAAAGCTGATGAAAGAGTGCGCAAAACACAATTTACATGTTTCAGTCTTGATTTACCTGAAGTGCTCCCATTGGAAATAACAGAATCAGTATTTTAAGGTTGGGTTTGGGTGGTTTGGTGTCTCTGTGTCAAGCTTAACAATGTCTTACAAATGTGCTTTCTTGCTAGAAGTGGGCAAAAATAAAAAAAATAATATTTATAATTATGATGGTAAATTATGTCATTGTAGTGATTAATGAACGCTGAACAACCACATCACTTTACAAACATACAGATTCACAAATCTCAGGCCTATTTCTTTGGATTTAGGGCAGCGCAGTATGTGAAACATTCAATACAAATTCATAGCCATTAGGTCTAATACGTATTCACAGGTTTTGATAGAAGTGCTGAAAGTCATATGCAGAAGTTTAAAGGGGCCTGTTATGCCTTTCTGCTGTTTCCCTTTCCTTTACTGTGTTATGTAGTTTCTTTGTACATGTCTGCACAGTTATAAAGCCCAAAGTACGAGCCAGAGGGAGAAACTCTATTATAGTTGTCATTATGTCTGTTACAACATGACATCATCTTGTAAAACAATTCTTACTGAACACGTACTAGCAAGCTTGCCATGCCTTCACAGAATGCACAGCAACCACTGGAAGTTGTGTAGGGTGGAAGTGCACTGGAGTACTGGAGTTTTTTGAATACTGAAGCATGCAAATCTATTTTAGGACACCCTAAATATAAAATTAGGAATTTACTGATTAATTGTTTAAACAAACTGTGGGGAAATGTGCTCAGCACACATCTGCTAAACTCAACAAATAAACAGAAAATGGGAATTTAAATGAACAGAAAAGTTTGAGTTAAAGCATTTAAGCATTTAACTTCCTGTAGAGGCCTTCTGCACGTAACTGCATGGTTAAAATATAATATTGAAGACAATTTATCACATGCATCATGATGTTTAGTTATCAGTAGTGCCCAATCAAAACTATAACCACAACTACTGTTTTTCATTGTTTCACATATTGCAATGCATTTAATCCACGTATGCAGCACATTACACTCGCAATTAAACATGCACTAGGCCAGTCTCCTTTAGGCACTGACGATAACCCACTGTGGGATTTATCTTGTATTGTAAAAGATTCCTGAAGGATCTGCTGTTCTATATGAAGATATCAAAATGTAATTTTTTTCTTAAATTGTTTTTTTATGTTCAGACAAATAGAAAAATGTACTATAGAACATTACACAACTGTATAAACCACACACACATACATAAAAAAAAATTATATATATATATATATATATATATATATATATATATATATATATATATATATATATATATATATATATGTGTGTGTGTGTGTGTGTGTGTGTGTGTGTGTGTGTGTGTGTGTGTGTGTGTTTGTGTGTGTGTGTGTGTTTGTGTGTGTGTTTGTGTGTTTAATACAGTTGTGTAATGTCGTGTATATGGGGCAGTATTAGTATGAACAGTATTCACACAGACACTGTGTTAAGCAGGCTGTTGCTGGCCCTTTAAGTTCTGAGGAAAGGACTCGTAGCGGTGAGTCGACTCTCTATCTGGTCAAATGGTGAGTTCGTTTAGCGATTCTGTTTCGGTAAAAAAAACGTTTCCCTGCTCGGGTTTTCTGATTATAAAGTCAACTTTGCCCCAGTATACATACAGTATACATGTTTATGTTCATCGATTACGAAATTACGTCGATTAGCATAACACGCGTCGATGCCCACTGGAAGCATGAATTTATCCGGAGCGCAAGCTGCATTTACAAACAATCGCTCACCTACATCTAAAGTTGTGAGAATGTTTCACACAGAAACACAACAGAGTGGTGCTCTGTCAGCTCTGCACAACACAACAGTACAGCTGCTACACACCAGCACTCGAAGCTCAAACACCCCGTAGCGCTTTATCAACACAGCAGCAAGACAGCACCTGTTTACTAGTTGTTCTTATCTTAGCAGATTATTTTAAGATTACTGACACGTGTAACATGTTTCTTTCAGTAGTAATTAACGTTTTCTGTCGTCATTTTTTCTTATTTTATTTTATCTGCTCGACTGTGACGCCTGCAGTAACCAGATTACTAGCACGTGGCTTAAGCTGCCGCTACGTCTACACTCTGTGCTGTGTGCTTCAACCGAACACGAAGTGGCTGGAACTCTAGTTCAGCCACCTGATTGGTTGGGGGCGGCGCTATTCTCATTCTTATTGGCTGTTCGTGTTGTCTCTCAAAACAGAGACGGAACTTAATTCTATCGACTTTCTATCGACTACGTCTTATAGTTCTATCGAGAAAATGTTATTTCGCAATAATTATCGTTATCGTTTTATCGCACAGCCCTAGGTTGAACACTTGCGTGGAGTGGATTTTCTAGACATCTTTACCCATGAAGGAAAAGTAAACATTCTCATGTAGCTTTGACAAGGTGTGGCAAGACAATTCTGCTTGCAGTTTTGCTTACATATCTGAACAACACGCTCCCAGAGGTAGTGAGACAGCATACCTTGCACACCTGAGGTTACAACCCTCCTGTTGTAATACGCTGGAATGTGCCTGAGGGATACGCTTTGTAGTGCATGGTGCTCTATCTGCATGAGCAGTACTAGCTAGCAGACGACACTCCCATCACAAATTACACAATAGAGCAATCAATTTAAAAAAATGGAAAATTCATGATTGACGGCACAGTGAAAAAGTTAGTTAAGGATAAGATTTAGAGCACCAGAGGCTCATTGTCTGAGTGGAGAATTCCTGCTAAAGGAATTCCTGTTCGCTGTCGGTCGCAGGACTACAGAAGAACTAAGTGTGTTTTGGCTGTTAAGGTGTTTTATGTTGAGGAAACGGAAGCTGTAAACTGGTGTGTTGGTTCAGAGTTCAAGGTGTAATCCAGCAACAGACACATGAATAATGTTTGTGAAGTAAACACACATATACACACTGTAACATTAAATCCTGACGACAACCCCATTCCTCTGAAATATAGAAACGGTGAAACAGAGTCAGCTCACTGTTCAACAAACTAACTAAAGTGTTGATTTAGCTTATGCACTGTGGACATGTGCAGCCACTGTGTAGCGACTGTGTATTTGCTTTTACTAAGAAATACTTCAAAGTTAATGCAAGTGAACTTGGCCGATAACATAATTATGATACAGAAATTTCAGAACGAAGGCTCAGATTTAGGTTCTTGACCCAGGTTCATTAATTACCAGTGTCAAGGGCCAAAGCTCAGCCATGTCTGGGTTCTCTGCTCAGTCCAATACCAACTTTGGTTGGTGCACTTGAGCAGAAAGATCACCAAACTGTACTGGACTCTAACCCTCCAGGACTGGAAGTGATTAACCTCGCTTAAGAGCCTACTGCCTTAAGGGGTGCCAAATAGATAGGCTTGTATGGCAGCCCTATTGTAGTTGGTTTACATGAAGGGAGGACCAGTCAAAACAGTAAGAAGCTTTGCCTGCAGTTTATGTCTCTATGACTGTTTACGTATGATGTCAATTCATACCTGGCCTTGATCTCCTTGTAGTCCTCGCGCACCTTGCTGAGTTCCAGCTGCAGCCGGGCTCTCTCCTTGGCGACGGAGTCCAGGGTCTTGCGGGCGTCGGCCAGTTCGGTCTCATACGCCGCCTTCATGCCACCCATCTCCCGGCTGATCTCAGTCTCGGACTCAGTGATGCGCAGCCTCAGCCCGGCATTTTCCGCCTCCAGAGAGCGAACCTTGTCAATGTAGACGGCCAAGCGGTCATTCAGGTTGCAAAGGTCCTCCTTCTCCTGCAGTCGGGTGATGCGGGTGGGTGATAGCACAGTGGTAGCCCCACCACGGCTGGCGCGTTTCTGAGCCGGAGTCTCCATCGCTGGCCTTGAGGCTGATAAGGACGGCTGCTATAAAGCTGGAGAAGAGAGAAATGAAGAAGAGACCAGGAATAGAAAGAAATAGAGAAGAGACAAAGAATGCAGAAGAGAAGGTTATAATTCTGAACTGATATGGAAATTCTGGGAAATTCCATGTTGATCTAACAGACACTAAAAGGTTTGCGAAAATATGATATAATATAATATAAATATAAACTTTTTTTTATTAATTTGAGGCCAAGTTTCAAATCTTTTATAAACTTCTACCCCACCTCCCTCCTCCTCCTTCAGTCCACCCACGCACCATCCCTGCCTTTCAGTGCCACACCCTTGCAACCCCACGTAAATCATTTGCATAATTGTGGTGGGATGTGTCACTACACAAAAAAATGAATCACAGGAGTAGTACACTGAAATATCTCATCTTTAAGAGAATAAAACATTTGTTTGCTTTTCAACAACTTGCAGCAAAACTTGAGGTCTCCAGTGTGAAGCCCACTCGAGCTTACCTATTTGACTCAAATCTCATTTGATCCAGAAGCCATGCTCTAAAGACATAACATTAAAATGCATGGCACTAAAATATTTACTGTAAACACACTAAAACTTTATTATAAAGCTAAACACTATTATAAATACAACATTCTATAAGCCATAGACTCTCTACACAGCCACAGAGTCTCCAGTTCCCATTTTCTTTCATTGAAAAGGCAATTCCTTATGGTGCAATGAGATTTCCTTATGACACACCCCCTAACTCTACTCCAACCCGTCAGCAAACCAGTATTTCACTGTCTGTAATGGTGAGGAAAGAAAAACTGAAAGAGCAAAGTCCTGTCACAATCAGTGCAGCTTATACCCTCTTTTAACTTCTACCTCAACAAGAGTTCTCTGGGCAAATAAAACTGAGCTAAACAAGCAGTTATAAACTTAGCAGAGAGGACTTTACCTGGTAGAGGGACGTCTTGCTCGGGAAAGCTTGCTGTGGTTGAAGCTGCTGCTTCTCTCTGTGGCTGTGCACTTTCAGAGCGTCTGGTGTGCCTTGCTCACTCTAGTCCTGGCGCACTAGCAGGAAAAGTGAGACAGGCAGAGGGAGGGGCTGGGAATTAGAGGGTGGAGCCAGGAGAGAGCAGAGCTGTCTTCTCTCTCTCTGTCTGTTACTTTTGTTCTCCTTCTTCCTCTCATTCTTTCTCTTTTTGGTCCTTCGGGAGACTGGGGGATTTCTCATTCTGTTGTAATATTTTTTGTTTGTTTGTTTGTTTATTTGTTTTGTTGTTTTTTTGTTGTTTGCAGCACAGGCAGGGATCGTAGTGACAGTGCACAATTTCAGCACAGAATCAAAAGAGAACATTCAGGAATCCCAAAAAAGCTCTCTCAGACTTGCTCTATGCCATCTCCTATCCCTCTCGGACAAGCCTCCTTGTCCTATGATCTCTCGTATCCTCCACATCCACTGATGGAAATGAAACACTCAGAAATCCAGAAACCTCCATTTAAACCAAAAAATCTTATACATCCACTTACATGCATCTAGGCACCAACAGAAATCACGTCCAAAGAAAAGTGTCCAGCCAGGCCACTTTTGCGATCAAGATAAATCTGACCTAATATTTATTGTGGAGGGGTGGCTCCCTAAAAATGAACTATCCAATCAGGTGTGTGGAGAGAAGGAGATTGACAGGTGGCTGGGAGGGTGCTTGGGTTGTGTACCAGTATTTTTAACTCTAGCCTGCTCCCAACTAAAGTCGTCTTCTCCTCCTCTACATTCCTTTTTTTGCACGCAAGCCTTTATAAACACTGGATGGGTGTTAGCAACAAGGTGCCAGCAGCTCTCAACTATTCAGAGCACTGGAAGATCAGTGCACAGAGAAGAGCATCAGCAGGAGTTCTCTTTCTATGATAACAATTCTAAGAGGAAACTGGTCAATTTCAGCTTCAACTGCAGCAGATGTTTAGAGACCATAGGGCCAAGTAGGACAGTCATTATGTCATTCAACTCTAAAACACCAGCTCAGTGAACCGCCAATGATTAGTTAGATGATCGTGCATACTGAATTTTCCACATGGGCTTCTTGGTTTATTTATTTATTTTATATAAAAATATATTCTGGAAGCTCTGAAAGGCTGTGCACGAGTTCCCATTCTCATCGTCTGGCCTTTTAAAACCTCAACAAATCACTGAAATAATCGGCAGACTATTCGATTATTGACACAACCAACAGTGACAATCCTGGACCCAAGGTTAGCCACAAGCTCCAGGCTCCGGCCCTCTAATGCTGGAGAGGGTGTGCCTTCCTGGTGTGGCTGACTCAGTGGAAAAGTATTATCAGCCACAGTCCCTCTGAGAGTCATGCCAACCAGCAGCACACACAAACGTCTCTGTTCTCCAGCAGTCACAGGGTGGCTCTTTCTCCAGCCTCCCTGCACCCACCACATTCTTCCCTGCAAGGAGGCCGATTGCCCTAAGGAAACCCTTCCCTGACCACTGCGCTCCCCCAGGAATGTGTGAGAAGACTGGGCAGCAGCATGTTCCTTAATCACACTTAATAGGGCCACCAGCTGTTATCTAGATGTTAGATAGAGCTCAACTCCAAAAATGACAATCAACACACACACAGTGCTGACAGTTAAAGCTACAAGGCCTGACAGGCACTCAAAGGCACTCTAAGCAATATTTATTCCAGCCTCAGTAAAGCACTGTAAGGAAAATTTATCTACTTACCTTATAAAGTCAAAAGGACTTCTTAGCTCAGCACGTACAATGAAAGCAGCACAGCAGCACAAAGGTCTAGATGTAAACACGTACACTTCAAATATGATC
This sequence comes from Megaleporinus macrocephalus, assembly GCA_021613375.1. Lineage (NCBI taxonomy): Eukaryota > Metazoa > Chordata > Actinopteri > Characiformes > Anostomidae > Megaleporinus > Megaleporinus macrocephalus. The sequence goes on from CM038705.1 coordinate 35,306,357, forward strand.
AGAAAAAGTACTCAGGTGACACACTGGGCCAGTATTGTATGCGGGGGCTTTGCAATTATTTTTCTGGAAGTGAGTGAGAGGGCAAGATTGCTTTCTTTGGTTGCTACAGCAAACGGCTGAGTCACGAAGCGAGAACGAAGGGTGTAAAATCATTATGGTCAGGCGTACAGGGGAAAACCAAGCCGGCCTAAAGACGAACGATGAACTAAATGCTAAAGATTTAAAAGAGAAAACACAGTGACTCACGAGTTTCGCGTCTCTAAACGTGGAGGACTGTGCAACTCCTGCATGCCTCTCTCGACCGCCTGTCTGACTGGCAGCTGCCTCAGGAGCTCCGCCTAGCGGCGGTTATAAAGATGAACAGCTGAGCTCAGCCTGCTGAAAATCCTACAGGAGCAATTACATGAGGAGCTGACCATGCTCTCTTATACATGCAGGATACAGCACTGTGTTTCTATAATCTAATCAAGTCAGGACGTCATGCCAGATAGCAGAAAGTTGTAGACAAGTTCTACTCTGTGTTGGTTGACTAGCAGGCAGATTCAGGCCAGATAGAGCCAGATCTTTCCTCTTGGCTATAATTGTGGACTAATTCTGGTATGAATGTTGTGTTGGTTCATATTTGGAACACACACATTAATTTCATTTACTTTACGGTGTGTGGGCCAGATCTGGGCCAAAAACCCAGCCATATAAGGGTCCAGAACAAAAGCATAGATTGAACCCACAAGTGGGCCAAACTGATTTTTTAGACTAGTATGCTATATGCCTTATCTGACACTGAATCTTTTTTTCTGTACATGAAAATAACTTAGGAAAGATACAAAATAACAAAATAAGGAAAGCAATTTTTCCCTTAAATCTTTGAAATTATATCGCATGTAAACACTGCTAAAATGTCAAAACATACATTGTATTACCCAGTCCATGTAATTCATATAGGAAAAAAGCATGTTTTGAATAAACAGTTTTGCATCACCAAAACCAGGAATAGGACACAGAAATACTGATATTTCTGCTGTATTCTAATTTATTTTATTGTTTTTTACAATTAATCCTCATGTGACAGTATACTGTTAGGTACTAGGTAGGATGCTAGGTGGTTTCTTTAAGCAGTAAACTGAATTATACATATATATATCATTAGTGGTAAACTGATGGTTTACTGAATATTTTTTCCTGAACAATACCTGCTGCTAGAATATTGTATTAACCAAATACTGAATTCCGTTACTGCTGTTCTGGTGACTGCTATGTTTGTACCCCTATCAGTCATAACAATAAAAACACCTCCTTGTATCTACACACACTGTGTGTTTTATCAGCTCCACTCACCGTATATGAGCACTTTGTAGTTCTATAATTACAGACTGTAGTCTGTTTCTCTGCATAATTCATTATTCCCTTTTCACCCTGTTCTTCAATGTTCCAGACCCCTACAGGACCACTACAGAGCAGATATAATTTGGGTGGTGGGTCATTCTCAGCACTGTAGTGACACTGAGATGGTGGTGATGTGTTAGTGTGTGTTGTGCTAGGACAGGTCGATCAGACACAGCAGTGCTGCTGGAGTTTTTAAAAATTATGTTTCCCTCACTGTCCACTCTATCAGACACGCCCACCTTGCTCGTCGCCGTGTAGATGTAAAGTCAGAGACGGGAGCTCATTTCTATCTGTTGCTGCACAGTTTGCCTTGGTCATTCTCTAGTCCTTCATCAGAGGTCACTGGCTGCATGGCTGGATGTTGCTGGTTGGTGGACTATTCTCAGTCCAGCAGTGACACTGAGATGTTTAAAAACTCCAGCGGCACTGCTTTGTCTGATCCACTTATACCAGCACAGCGCATACTAACACACCACCACCATGTCAGTGTCACTGTAGTGCTGAGAATGAGCCGCCTCCCTATTAGTACCTGCTTTATGGTATTCCTGTGGGGGGTCCTTACCATTAAGGAACAGGGTAAGATGGGATAAACAATGTATGAAGTGAATCGGATGAACTGCAGTCTGTGACTGTTAAACAACTAAGTGCTCCTATATGGTCAGTGGAGCTGATAAAACGGACAATGTGTGCAGGTATAAGGAGGTGGTTGTAATGTTCTAGCTTGTTTGGTTTATATTCCAGGGTATCTTTTAATATGTCATAATATGTTGCATCTTTCTTCACACACATCTACATATTATCAGTGCTGTCTATTATCTGTATTGATTTGAACTGTTTTAACGTATTGCACTCTTTTGTCTGGACTGTGTATTTGGTATTGTAAACTTGAATGTAGCTGAAATGACAATAAAGCCCTTTGAACTTGAACTTGAACTTTGAGCTTGAATAGGGACAAACACTACACAGCCTTCTGTTTAGTCTTCGTAGCTAATATTTAGTATCACAGTAAACCACATACCCCAGTACAACAGCAACTTTCTATCTAACAGGGAGAAGCATGTGAGCTCTCTGAACTCAACTGAAAACTGCCTTGTTAGTGAAATTTATATCAGCATGAGATAAACAATGAAAGCTGTGCTCTAGCACCTGTGGTTACTCTTTCCTGCCACCAAAAGCCACTTTGTCAAACATGTGGTTTTCAGTTGTCTAGTGAACATCTGCGTACAAAAGAGCAGCTCTGTTTAAACATCCTAGCACCTGTTCCATAGAAAATCAAGCTTAAAATAATGACAAGCCAAACACAGATAAAAATACAATGCTTCATTTGCAGTGACAGGTTATGAAACCTACCTCTCAAAATAGCTGCACTTCATTAAACACAAGCTTTTCCATCCTACACTGCTCTACAATGCATTTTACATTAGTGGAACAAAATTTACAATACAGAATTAGCAATGACTTATAAACAGCACTCATATGTATATGTCAAGTGCCTTCAGTTCACCTCTGAACAATGGACAGGAAGGGGCTGCACAAGCAAACTGAATGAGTCACAGGTGAGTAACCAGCGTATTTTTAATCTCCAAAAACTCACGTGTTCTGTCAAGGACTGCTTTAGTGAATGAGTAACAGGCAGAAAGAGAAGCGCGCTGGTGAATAGATGAGTGGGGAGGTGTATGATTAGGAACAATGCAGTCAAATTCTCAGACAACTCTTGAGGAAAGATTAAAGCAAACTGCTTGCTATGTATATGAAATTGTTTCTGAAGGTTTTTTATTAAAACAATCTAAACCATGATGTATTAAATAGCTTGTGAAGTGTGTTTTATAAACCATTTGTGTTTCTGTGGTTGCTTATCACTAATGTATGTATTCGGCCAGTAGGGGACAGTGTGGCCACAAAGTTTTCACATGCAGTCTTTCAATGAAGACTTTGTTCAGATACCCCAGGCACATCTCCTTCACAATTACACCTAAAGTCTTGTGGCTTTTTGGAGGAGTGACATCAAGACCTTTCCATTCTTTTCTGCTGTCTGTTGCAAAGGAGGCTCCCTTCCAATCATCAGCAAAAATGTAATGATCGTCCCAGCTCTATGTGTTACTTCAGGAGCAAGCAGTGTCTAATACAGCCAATGAATGTTCTCCGAAACCTAATCATTCATTGTTGTAGTGATTGTAGACATGTTGCACATAAAAATGATGTTGTATTATTTTGTAGTATTATTTTTGTAGAAAACAATAAATAATCAACTGTAGTTTTACAGTTTAAATTACAGAAATGCATTAAATTGTTGTCATATGTTAAAGAAACCTACAATATATGGATCTATTATTGTTATATACATATGTGTATAAAACCTGTCCTTTTTTGCTTATGTTACAGGAAAAAAGGGAAAACACTAGTAGTAGTAATAGTAATAGGGGTGGTAGTAGTAGTAATAGTAGTAGTAGTAGTAATAGTAGTAGTAGTAGTAGTAGTAGTCGTAGTAGTAATAGTAGTAGTAATAGTAATAGGGGTGGTAGTAGTAGTAATAGTAGTAGTAGTAGTAATAGTAGTAGTAGTAGTAGTAGTAGTCGTAGTAGTAATAGTAGTAATAGTAGTAGTAGTACTAATAGTAGTAGTAATAGTAGTAGTAGTAGTAATAGTAGTAGTAGTAGTAGTAGTCGTAGTAGTAATAGTAGTAATAGTAGTAGTAGTAGTAGTAATAGTAGTAGTAATAATAGTAGTAATAGTAGTAATAGTAGTAGTAGTAGTAGTAGTAGTTATAGTAATAGTAATAGTGGTGGTAGTAGTAGTAGTAGTAGTAGTAGTAGTAATAGTAATAGTAGTAATAGTAGTAGTAGTAGTAGTAGTAGTTATAGTAATAGTAATAGTGGTGGTAGTAGTAGTGGTAGCAGTAATAGTCAATGGTTAGTAAATCTCTTTCTATATTTCAGAATGAACCGGCTGAAATACTATCAGCTTCATGTCTTGCAACATGTCTTGAGTACAACTGGAGACTATGGGTCATATTTTCCATGCACAGTTTCTGTTTTGTTAGCACACTTACATTTCACTACCCTGCTGATGCCACTGATGTGCTGAAAATGGACCACCTTCCTAATATATTGTGGTCAACAGCGGTCCTATGGTAGTCGTAGAGATGGAAGGCATATGGGGAGGACTGATCAATTGTGCAGCAACAGATGGGCTAGAGTCAGCAACAGTAAACCTTCAAAGTACACTTATATGGTATTTCTGATAAAGTGGCCAGTAGGTACATAATCATCTAAAAAATTAATTAAAATAAAATAATATAGTGGTCTTAATATGTGAATATTTGTTCAGTCCATTAGAATGAACCTGTTTTATGTTTTTTTGTTACATCCTCACTGACACTTTTCACATTTATGGTTCAGACAATCTGTACAGAGAGATTCTCCGTGTGAACATCCGCTGTTGTAAAGGGAAAAACAAATACAGTCTAAAAGTAGACATATTCACCCTCAATAGCACTTACCATGAAGCAAACAAAAACACTGCTTTGAGCTTGAAATGCATGGCAGAGCCCCTTGCAAGGCATATGATTTTTAGAGAGGCTTGCATCGTCTTCTGAATAGCCTTGCACTCTGTACAGAGCATGCTTTGGGGCACACTGCAAAATGTGATAAGCAGTGAATGAAAAACATGAAACATGAATATAACACAAACACCTTACCGCAGAACTCCTGGAACTACTGGTCCTTTTATCAAAGGAAATTTAAGCCATACAGTGTACTTTACTGATATAAATGCCCCTTGAGTACTTGTTTATGGATTGATTGGATGATGGTAAAGTGTATATTATGGTGATTTAAAATACAAAGATAGATACACACTTTTTGATAGGGCTGCCTCCCCAGAACTGTTCTTTTTATTCATTTTCAATGCATATGAGAAAGAAATTCGAAAGCTATCTGCATTTGGGGGCTTTTATAAATGGTAGTGTCTGTTTGGAGGGGAACATAATGTTAGTGACTCATTTGGGAGCAAGTTTTGTTAAGAGGGAGCAGTTGTAACTGGCTGCTATTAGATTGCACGAATAAAAGAAAAATATACATATTTGATATAAAATGTACATATACATCAAAGCTACTGTGATATATTGTGAAACCTTGATTTTTTTTTGCATTTGATGTCTCAGACTACTAAATATATATAACCCAATGTAAGAAATTCGGCCTTCGGGAATCAGAAGTCAGGAGACCTTCAGTGCTGACTTTGGGTTTATTGACGCACACAGTAATGTAGGGGTTCAGCTCAGTCGATCACAACCAGTCTGTTATTGGTCGGAGAGCAGTCTTAATCACATGCATGCAGAAGTATACACGGGCAAAGCTTAGGCCATCGGTCTGTTGCCAGTTCAGTCTCCTGAAGTCCAGTCTAGTCCATCTCTGACTCCGTCTAACTGACTAACTCCAGTCTGACATGGTTTAAGTAGAAGTCAGAAAAGGGTTAAATGGGGAGGGGGTGAATGTGGGGGAAGACAAGGTGTTTAAGTAGGGACTAAGTAGGGGATGAAGATGAGACCATATGAAGATAAACAGTAGATGGATGGGGTGATTGATATCACCTTAAAGGACAAAGGGTCATTTCAATACAAACAACAGGTGGGGGGTGATCAACTGGAGAGAGAGGGTAGTATGAGATGGTAATAACACAATTCAATTTGGTAAGACTCCACACAAACCAGGTACATAAAGTACATATGAGAATTATTTCTCTCACGGGCACAATGTTAACTTTACTTGTATGCTCTGTGTGTGTGTGTGTGAATAGAAATGTGTGTATTGTCCTTTGTGAAATGTTGTCACGTACTGTGCACTGTGAGGTACTATAACCAAACACAAATTTATTGTATATGTGAGCTTATTTGGCCAACAAATTTTGATTTTAATTCTGAAATAAAGTCATCAGAGAGTAAGACACATGGCAAGCCATGATTCAACAATAAGTGCTCTTTTATGACACACAGGGTAGAAAAGCACATACAGAAGCATGAAACCATGCAGGGAGTCACCAGTAGACATACACTTCACCCTGACAGCAACCAACTCCCAGCACAAAACATCCACACAATACCCCTACATCTTGGAACAGATTAGTCAAGTCAAGTTTATTTGTATAGCCCTTTTTACAATTACAAAGTTACAATCTCAATTACAAATTACAAAGCAGCTTTACAGAAGTTAAAAGCATGAAAACATGAAATCACAACTCTTTATCCACTGTGAGCAAGCCAGAGGCGACGGTGGCTAGGAAAAACTCCCTCAACTGGAGGAAGAAATCTTGGGAGGAACCAGACTCACAAGGGGAGACCTATCCTCCTCTGGTCGAACAGTATTTACAGTTTAATAAACTAAAGCTGAGTCTGAAGGTAAAAGCTTTAGAAGCTGCACAGGTGCTACATCAGGATGATACAGTGATGCAGTCAAGGATGGGGCAAATGGTACAAATGGAGAGGAGGACTGGTTGGTGCCAGGTGACAGGGGAAGCCCTGGTGGTCAGTCCTTTACAGTATTCGGAGGGACAGGTGGGCGGTTATTACCTTGGAAAGAGAAAAGAGAAGGAGTTAGTTCTGGTTTGGGTTAGGACAGAGGATGAGAAGCACTTCAGAGTGTAGCTGGCGACTCTGGCAGATCTGATTATAAACAGAGTGATCTATAAGTAGAGAAGCTGCACAGGTGCTACATCTGGAGGATACAGTAACACAATTAACACAACACAATGAGCCATTGCATGTAACCGTCTGCATAGCGACACCACTCCGGAGTCTCCTGGGGCCAACAGCAGCCTGTAGTGGTTTGGTACAAATATTACATGGAAATTGATGTATATTTAATATATTGAGTTTAAATGTATAAATTGAATGAACATTGCCATAAGAATAGTTTTGGCCTTTCCTGTAAAGTTACCATTTCAAAAATATTGTTTTTTTCTTTGGGCAATGGCAATATATACACACATACAGAAATACTGCCAGCAAGGTGAAAACTTCTAATGTGTTCTATTCAATTTTATATTTTTGTTCATATTCTAAGTTTCTATTCACCAAGTATAAGCTATCCTAATTCTCTGTGATTACTCTAAAACATTAGAACTAGATTGAAATGCACTGTAACTTTCACTCATATGTTCAGTAATTAGAATTTGAGGATGGAGAGGAAATCCAGGTTACATGCAGCAACAGAGGTCACACAGTTTACAAGCATCATTTTTAATATCTTAGAATATGATGACTGCAATTTACTTTATAGGAGCAGTAATTATTAGACACATACTTCACACATCATCACAACAGGTTTTAATCATCGCATTTCAGTGCCCATGATTACAGCTGTGTGATATGGTGAAGTTTGCAAAGTTCATGGAACTAATCATCTCTATTATATTAGAGAGGACTTTCATATGTAGTGTGCGAACGCTGCCACAACTACAGTGGATGTCTTTCTCTGAGAGTCACGAGAAGTGAGACAGGAGTGAGAACATGGTGGCAGACTGAACTGGATACAGATTGTTGAGCATTTCACAATCACAGCAAGAACTAACAAACCCAAAAGGCTTTTAAAAAACGTTAAAGCTTTCCTTGCTTGCTAAATTGCTGTCTGCTGGGTAAAAAACCTTGATGTACAGCTAATCCAAGGGTAAAGAAACATAAGGATGAAGAATGTACAGAGCTTTGCAAACTCAAGGGCATATAAACACAGACTGTGTCCTTCTTATTATCCCACTTCATGCTGAAAGCAAATAGACAGCACTGTTACTCCAGATAGCATTTCTCACAGAAAAGAAGAACCACAGCTTACCAAGTAAACTGGCCAGAAAATAAAAAGGGTAAGTGTCGTTTGATTGGTATAGGTATAGTATTTGCAGTGTGAAAGTTTGTGTAGGTATTCTGAGATTTATACTACAACCTTGAATCACTGGAAAAGATTATTCATCTATTTTTGCCATCCAGGCAACTATATGCACAGTTTCTGAGTATTCTGTACTAACAAAGGTTACACAGAGCAGGAAAACGATAATTATCTATCTGATAAAGACTGGAGGACTGGGGCAGAAAGAGAAGCTTAAATGTCAGTGAAGGTTCTTCCAGAATCCCTCCCTGCATGACAGTCTTTAATTATTCCGTCTCCTCGTCTGAGCCGATCAATTTGAGTAGCATTGGTGTATTCAAATGCATGACACAGCCAGACTCTGCATCAGGTAAGGTAAATTAACACACAAAAGAAAATTATATTAACCCCTTAAAATCTTAAGCCGAGTTGATCAGACCTTGGGTTCTAACTCTCTCACTGTATGCATTAGTTTGTATTTCTTACTTAATATATGCAGTTGTAGATTTATGGTAGATAAATGTTAAGATCAGTAAATTAATACTTCTAGCATTTAGGGGGTTTAAATATTGAATGGATTTTTAATACTTTACAATAACAGTACATCTATCAACAATAATTAAGACAGTAATAAATATTGCTAAACAATTCATTAATGTAGCAATTAATAATTAACTAATGATAAAATAAAGAACTAACATTACTTTAGACTTTATTAAGTTGTTTTTAATCATTACTATGTCATCGCTGTCCAAAGAAAAACAAGTATTGCCAAAATGGTCACTTTGCAGGAGAGGCCAAAAATAATTTGTAATTTTAATGTAAGTTAATGAAACCAGAATTCTTTCCAAGCTATTTTTGAAGCATTTCTATTGGTCCATTCATTAAATATTTTTACACAATGTAAATAGCAGCTGCTGTGTTTGAATAATGTAGAGAAATAAAAATAAAAACATAAATAAAAATTAATAAATACATGTTTTTCTTTGGACAGCGACAATATCTACTTCTTAAAGAAAAGAGAAAAAGCACCATGGAGCCTGTCCGTGGATAAACATGCAGGGCAAGAATACTCCAGGAGCAGCTTATGCAACTGAATTATACATAGATTATTTAATTAGTACTGGAGGCAAAACGTACTCATTTATTATCATATAAACTACTTTATAAAATCTAAAATGGAATGTTAATTCCTAATCTTAGTTCATTATTAATTAGTTCATTTGTTGTGTATGTTGTATTTGTAGGTTAGCTTGAAGAAAAGTTCAGGGTTTTTTTAGTATTTGTATCTACAGCTTTTTATTAAGCCATGAGCTAATTAACCTTGTGTTGGATCTGGTTGACACAAGTGCACAATATGAATTTGGTCATAAATGCACTAACTCCAAGAAATATGTCCTGCTAATATAGCATTTAAATTGATTCAGCTTTCATTTACTGCTACAATGCTAAGAGAGTGGCAAAAAAAATTATGTGACCCGTTTGAAATCACCTGGTTTTCTGCATTAATTGGTCATAAAACGTGATCTGATCTACATCTAAGTCCCAAGTATAGACAAAATCAAAGTGTTTAACCTAATACCACACAAACAGTTATAATATTTCATGTCTGTACTGGACACATTCATTAAACATCCACAGAGCTGGTGGAAGAAGTAAATGAACCATTGGATTTAATAACTGTCAGCAATAATCTCCAACAAGTGTTTCCAGTAGCTGCTGATCAGACATGCACAACGTTCAGGAGGAATTTTTGACCATTCTTCTTTACAGAACTGCGTGAGGTCATTCCACAGCATCTCTATTGAATTCAGGTCTGGACTCTGACTGGGCCACTCTAAAAGGTGGATTTTCTTGTATTGAAGATATTCAATAATGACTTGTCCTGCTGCATCACCCAACATCTACTGAGCTTCAGCTGGCGGACAGCCACCCAGACATTATGCTGTAGGATACATAGATAAATTTGAGAAAGAATTTTCTTCTTGATGATGGCAAGTAGTCCAGGCCCCGAAGCAGACAATCAGCCTCAAATGATGCTCCCACCACCGTATTTCATCACTGGGATGATGTTTTCTTGTTGGGAAACTTTCTTTCTTTGGGAAACTTCAGGCATGCAGTCATGTTTTTTTGGAAAGCAGAGGCTTTCACCGTGGTGCACTGCCATGAACACAATGCCTATTCAATGACTGGCATATAACAGACTCATGAACAGAGTTGTTTACCAGTTCCAATGATTCCCTCAAGCCGTTAGCTGTTACTCTAGAGTTCTTTTTTACCTCTCTGAGCATTCTGCGTTGTGCCTTTAGAGTCAACTTGGCGTGGCGCCCTTTTCTAGGCAGAGTAGCCACAGTACTAAGTCGTCTCCATTTGTAGACAATTTGTCTAACTGTGGATGGTTAATACCTAAAGTCTTGGAGATTACTTTGTAACCCTTTCCAGTTTTATTCTTGATCGCAGGTCTTCGGAAATCTTTTTGCAAGGCATGGTTCACAACAGCAGATGCTTCTTGTGAATAGTAAACTCCAAAAATTTGAGTGTCTTTTATAAGTCAAAGCAGCTCTACACCTCGCTCCAATCTCGTTTCATTGATTGGACTCCAGGTTTGCTAACTCCTGACTCTAATTAGATTTTGTTGAAGTCATTAGCATAAAGCTTCACTATCTTTTTTTTCACCGGCACTGTGAATGTTTAATGGATGCGTCAAATACAGACATAAAATATGATAATTGTTTGTGTGGTATTAGGTTAAGCACATTGAGTTTGTCTATACTTATATCATATAGTTTTATGACCAACTAATGCAGAAAATCAGGTAATTTCAAAGAGTTCACAAACGTTTATGGTATATGGTATGCCTGATATATAGAGGAGAGAGTGAAAACTATGCCAACCAACCTTGCTCCCCACTATTCATGATCAGCCTGAAAGGCTTTTATAGGTTTTAAAGGTTTTTGTACCTTCCATAATTCATATTTCATTTAAAATAATCATGCTCTTTATCTGTGCTTATGCATTCTTTTGATCATGTTATCATCTCTTTTGATGCGAAAGCTCTTGTTGCTTTGAAAACAGTGTCATGCTCGATATAACACAAGGATATGTGAAGTTTGTAAAAGCATTTTCTAGAAATATGCATGGAGTTCCCCCTAAGGCCCTTTAGACATCCCTTTTGCTCCCAGCAGCTCAAGGCCAACACGAGTGGCTCTGTAAACACTGCATTACATCACTGTAACTAATGACATGCTCTCTCACAAACACTTCTTCTTTCATCTTATGCCTCCTTTGATCCTTTCTTTTCTAGCCACAAGTGGTCCTCTCCTTGCCTCTCTCTAGCCTTGGCAGTTCCTTGGGTGAGCATTGACTCCTGCCAACACTAGATAATAAACTGCAGATCTCTGGTTCATCATGCTGGTGGAAAATGCCATTTGTAGGCTGTATTCTATGATGTTCTGGGTCTCTTTGCTTGCCTTTGTGTATGATAACAAATAATCCTCCCACATCTACGCTATTCATCGTCACCTATTCAATGTCAAATCTGCAGCTTTTTTATACTCAAAGATCATGTTAAGTTACACTCACCAAAATCATTCTGCAGGATTATTATATGTTTATTTGTTGTTTATCTCATTACCCAGACAACAATTGGCTACTACATGTGTTAAGGGACCAATTTATAAGATGACGATCCCGTCTCTGCCGAACCTGATGATTTGTTGAGGTGTTCACCCCATATTGTAATAAATAAGGACACACACAGTCCCTCCTCCTTAGTATTAGCATTAACAGCTGTTTACATACCAGTGTAGAAGAAATGTTGCAAGCTCAGCATCAATTTCATCCCTTTTTTCAACAAAAGCAGCAGTGGTGAAAACAAAGCAGTGGCAGTGTTAACTCTGTTTTGCTTTTTTGATTCTTGTTTGAACGGGGTGGTTGCTTGCTTCAGCCATCGTTCTGCTTAATCTTGCTTTTATGGCTGCTAACCATGAGCAGACCCTTCAACAAAACTTACAATAGATTATAATAAGCCTGAATATTGTATTCAATAGTATTATAGACAGAACAGACCAGGGCTGGCTGGTTAACATGCTAACTTTAATTGTTATATCTATCATAAAATGATGTCTTTGACACATCAGCACAAAAGTTATTTCTTCATATATATATATATATATATATATATATATATATATATATATATATATATATATATATATATATATATATGTGTGTGTGTGTGTGTGTGTGTGTGTATATAATTTCATTTTCTATCATATATATCATTTCTGCACTGTCACACAGAAAGGTACTGTGCAACCTCTTTATAAACTTATATTTTAAAAGAGAATGACAAAAAATATAAAGGCCAACAAAACAGTGTGTGTGGAGTCCAATCTTTCCTTGGATGTATGCTTTTGTTCTATTTTCAATAATCACTTGTTGTTGTTGGCTGTAGGAGTAAGTAGTAACTTTTTTTTTCTTAAAGGCAGCCATGCCTTAATTGTGGGGACATTATTTGTAATTCAATTAGATTTCAGTGAACATAGTTTTTTTGAATGCATTCTCAAATCCTCTTCTATCTTTATGAGCTTTAAATTAGCCAGAAGCTAAAATCAGCAGGAACATCTGCTTCGTCTTTAAATGCCATGCTCGCTAATTAATATAATCATTCACCTTTATTTGCTTGTGCTGTGTCGGCCCTGCACTTGCTCAAGGCTACCATATTGGGGTTGGTAGAGGGCAACTACTTGTGGGTAAGTGTCTTACCAAAAGAAGCAATAATTATGGCTAGGCTAAGGTCACTGCTCTCTCAAAAGCTCTTACAAGAAAAGTTTGTCCATGCAGGAGTGGATGTACCAGAAAGAAAGTATTTCAGATTTGCTGCAGTTATACTGTTGTACCTCAAAATACAGCGGCCATCGTCTTTGGAGGATTAATCACATCCATCCCTTCAGCATCCTGGATATTCAGGTTCACACTAGTTAGTTAAAGGCACCATAGAATGCATTTATTCAGAATTTTAAATTGTTCTCTGATGTCTAAATAGACAGGATGTGACTTTGATTGGGGTAAAAATGCTCAGTTGTGGTTTTACACATTTATCTACACCCTATGATTCAGCTGTAGAGTCTTTTCTTTTTTGTGAGCTCATTAGTAATTTGATGAGCTTTACTTTGATTGGCTGGTTAACAGCGAGACACCAGAACAATCACAAAGAATGTTAACATTACTTGTGACTTGTTAGTAGATACTGTTACCTATAATAGCTACTTGAATTTGATCTCAACATCAACACTCAGTCAATGAAAGTAGCAGCGTTCTATGAAACTAAACTTTCAATTTAAGATGATCTGCTTCAACTGGCAAAAAGTGAATAAAAGCAACATGGCTGCTACTTACAGGTTACTGTTGTTGTTGGGATGCTAATAAAGGTGGATCTGCTCCTCTTCAGTGTTTCTTCAGTGTCAAATGCTGAGAAAAGCTGCTCAATATTGTCCAAGCTTTGAGAAACTGTCCAGAGTGAAATGGGCTGAGAAGACAAACAACAGTCCAGGATCTTGTCAAAGATGTTGGAGCTGAAATTGGCTTCCTGTTCAGCGGATTGTTCTGCAAAATATCTGGTTTCACCCTAAAGGTTGCAACAGTTGCATTCTGGCACCTGACAAACCATATCATTTAAGGTAGAACTGAACATTTGATTAAGAAACTGGTGAACAAGAAGCCAACCGACCGTCTGGTGACAGTCAGACTTCAATCAGGACTTAGTCTAGGATTTAGGAATCAGACTGTTTTACTGCTTTTTATAAATTCGGACTTTATATCTGAATGACAAACAACATTGTTTAAGGTTTACAGTATGTCAGTTCTATGTCCTCGTTCAGCTATGACAGTGTAACGTTTTCTATTCTATGACACCTTTAAGAAGAGACAAAGGGAAAACTGGACTTCTTAATATGAAGGGGTTCCATTTTTGAGTGGGCAAAAAAAGTGACATCAGATCCATATCTTTTCAAGGTGCTGTGAAGTGTGAACCACAATCATTGCAACCCAGATCAATCTCCATGGAGTCTCCCTCACCCAATCCTGACCCAGCCATGATGAGCAACAACAAAAGTCAGAACACAGACTGTCCTGAGGTTGTGATTCCTATCCAGATCTTCCTAGTCATTGGCTTTGTGAGCCTGAGTGAGAATCTTCTGGTTGTGGTGGCAGTGATTCGCAACAAGAACCTGCACTCGCCCATGTACTGTTTCATCTGCAGCCTGGCAGCATTTAACACCATCTCCAGCCTCTCCAAGACCTGGGAGAACATCATGCTAGCTTTTCGAGATGCTGGACATCTCAACTCCCGGGGAGCTTCTGAGCTCAGGATAGATAATGTGATGGACACTCTTCTCTGCATGTCATTTGTAGGCTCCATCTTCAGCTTCTTAGCAATCGCAGCGGATCGCTACATTACCATTTTCCATGCACTGCGTTACCATACGCTCATGACCGTGCGGCGTACAGCGACCATCTTAGCCGCCATCTGGGCCCTGTGCGGTGTCAGCGGGGCGCTCATGATCGGCTTCTTTGAAGCAGCGGTGGTCAAGATATTCTTTGTCGTGGTCTTCTTCACAGCCCTGCTCCTCATCCTCCTACTGTACGTGCATATGTTCCTGCTGGCGCGCTATCATGCAAGTAGGATTGCGGCCATGCCTGGCGCTGCAGGACACGGCAGGAGGAGCAGTCTAAAAGGTGCGCTAACGCTCACCATCCTGCTCGGTGTGTTTGTGGTCTGCTGGGCTCCATTGTCCCTCCACCTTTTGATCATCATGATATGCCCTGAAAACCCATATTGCGAGTGCTACCGCTCGCTCTTCCAGCTGCACGTGGTGCTGCTGATGAGTCATGCTGTGATCGATCCAGCCATTTACGCCTTCCGCAGCGCTGAGCTACGAAACACTTTCAGGAAAATGTTCCTCTGCTCAACACGAGCTCAAGACTTCATCAGAGATACATGTGAATGTGGCATTTCAAATACATTACCATAGGTCAAGCAGCCATTACACAGCACACCAGTCAAAATGTTTATTTTTATAATCACGTATTGGTTTTATGATTTTCGACAGCAATTCATTAATAGTCTCCGAAGTGACAACTTCATAATTTGCCTCTGACGTTCATTTTCAAACCATCAGATAATAATAATAATAATAATAATAATAATAATAATAATAATAATAATGAAAATATTAATAATGATAATAATAATTTTGTTCATAGAGATGGGAATCTTGTATTAAAGACAACACACATACACCTGCATGCAAACAAACCACATTTTTGTTCAATTAAATGTTCATAAAATGCCACTAAATAGCACAACAATTACTATTTCAGCAATACAAATGTTTAACACCCTTCTACTTTTGTCAAGACTATCAAGCTTTATGTTCTGAAATACACTCTAGACCACTTTCAATAGTGAACTTTACCTACAATGAATATAAATACTTTGTTATGATAAACAGAAATAAAAATGTTTTTTCTATCCAACACCAGTTGTTATTCATTTCAAAGACTTACATTCAAAATTGTTATAAACAGATATACAGTCTTTTAATATTAAACTTTTCATTTATTCACTCACCAAGCACTTTACTAGGAACACCTCCTTGTTTCTACACTCATAGTCTATTTGCTCTACTTATCATGTAATTGCAGAATGTCAGGATCGCAGCAGGTTCGGACACAGATGCAAGCTTTCTTAAATAAACAGTACTTTTAATAAACAAAACATAAACGAAAAGGCAAACAGACGGAGATACTACGAGACATACCGAGACACATACCAAGACACATCAAAAACGTTACCTAGACAATGACCAACAAGGGCAGACTGAAAACACAGGGTATATAACAATACATGGAATACACAACCTGGAAACAGGAGGGGTTACAGATACGGGCCAGGTGGGAGGCGGAGACACTAGAATCAAACAGGTAAACAAAGACCACGTGGACGAGACAGGACGTAAACAGAGACACGTGGATGGGCAGGCATGACACAGAACTACAGAGTGTTCCTATATGGTAGGTGGAGTTGATACAATGGACAACAAGGGTAGATACAAGGAGGTGTACCTAATAAAATGGTGTTAAGTGTGTGTGAATATGTATTTCAAAAGTATGCTTACAATGTCAGGCACCAAAGTGTTTTTTATCCGTTCATTCGCTTGTAAATATTTTTGTTTTCATGCAAGTTAAAAGCTGCCAAATCACATCCAATAACATACAATAGTATAATAAAACAAATCCAGTGAGTGACAAGTTAAATAAGAATACAGCACATTATACATTACAATGAAACAACAGAGCTACATGAGGCACCCGCATGCCTGGAGAAGAACATTAACACTAACACTCTACAAAACAACCTTCATAGAATCTTTCATTCTTCTCATAAACATCAGCGTACACATAAATAAAGCCACATAATACAACATATTGTCATAGAACAACATCACTTTCTAATAATACACACATACAGCTGGATTCAGTAAGGTTGATAAAAAATGAATGATGCTGGTAACAGTGTATGTGGAGGTTTCACAAGCATTGAACAACATATTTAGAAAACAACATTTCAGACTTTAGCAGGCATTAAGTGACATATAAATTATACATTACATTTAAAACACTATAATGCATATTAGCTATATACATTTTCATTGAGTTAAAGTACAAAAGTATACTTTCATTTAAGGAGAACTGTGGACATAAACTGCCTACTCAGACTTTCATGTCTGCAGCCATTCAGGTCTCATAATTTGTTGTAAATAAATATAATATGACATTATAACTATAATAACTCACAATACAGTTTTTATATTATTTGTTAATTGTATATTAATTCTACTTATTTTTCTAAATGTAGGCATATTTCAGTGGTGCAGATGTAAATATTCAGAGTTAGTTTGAATTAAAATGCTTGTTTCTGGTGGAACCTACTGATAACATTAGGGTTAATTTCCCCAAAACATTGAAATAGTATAATTATGTTATTATACTGTTATTATACTATATACTATGTAATTATAACTGCTGCAAACTACTAATTCGCTTGTTTTGCCATGTTTATATCTATTGTCTTTAAAAGGTCAGGTGCAATATAATATACAAACACAGCTACAGGCTCTAGTTACAACTAATCTAAAAGGTAGTCAGGCGTCAGGTGAAAACATCAGTTCTCCAAAATATTATGTGGAACTGAACTGCAATTACAACTGAATTACTACATTATAATGACACATTGCTGTTCTGTTACTTTTACATGTAGGCCAGCAGACAGGAACAGATATACTGAGATGACACAGAGATTGGCTGAAAAATAAATACAGCAGCACATCTTTATGTTTTGGCTGCAGATTGGCAAAAGCCTATGAAATTATTTTAGCATGTAGTTTTTAGGTAGTTTTAGGAAGTTTTTATATTTACCTTTAGGAGCTATATTCACTAATTTTGTTAGCATAATCTCACTATTTTATTACTGATTTGTTACTGCTACAATTAACTTGTTTAATAGGTTGTTTAGTAACCACTTATTACTGACCCGCAAAGTGTAGCGCTATCCAGAACTCTTACAGTGGTGGCGATAGGGACCTTAGTATCTACAACAAATATAACTTGTTATGAATATTTTATTAATTCATTTTAATTATTTCATTCCACTTACCATCCAAATCCATCACTGAATCTACATGTGTCTTCTGTGTTTTTCAGGGGACGATGTTACCTTTAATATACCTCTCTGCTGTGGAGAGAATTTTAAATGTATGTTTTTATACAAAGGCTTCTAAAAATCATAAAAGAATATCAGGCATATTCAGACATCAGGCAGTATATTCATCAATTTGATGTAATAACCTTTTTTGAAGGAGCTTTAAGAGGCACTCTTCATCACCACTGTGAACAATTCTGACTCTAATTTCTCTACTACGTATAATTTAATATATAAAGCACTCTAAATGACTTTGTTTATATTTAAATCAATTAATAACACAGGCATTTTAAACAACTGTGAAATTTTCCTCAAACCTTTAAAGCCAAGAATGTTGTACTTAAGTACAAATATATATTTTTCAAGTACAAATGTGTATTTGATATGTTTCTTTACTCATACCTTTAGTGAAGTAACATATTAGCAACACTATTTAGAACATGACTCAGGAGCAGAGGACTTTGTACGGGAAGGTGTGTGTGTTATGAAGCCCATATGACATTATGATGTTACTGAAATATCCCAAAGCTGTTACATCAAGTGTTATCAGAAAGACTAGCAAAGGGACAGTCTTGATGAACTGTTTTTTGTAATGTGTGCTTAATTAATACATTTTTCTACATGTAGACTGTATGGATCGATACATAAAATGTATATGTTAACAATGCTTTAAAAATATTTTGCCTTTACATATATTTAACTATTTGATCTGTTTATTTATATTGAAATTGAGTAGGCCAGAACTGAGCCAAAATAGCAGCAAATCAGAGCAGAGGCTAATTTCATATATCTGTCTCAAAGGCACAGTAATAAAACACTGATTCAAATAAAAAAAAGGAAAGATTAGAAATGTTAATCTGAAAATAAAATTCTTTTTGGAGGTAGATCTTGTGTCTTCGTGTTAAGCTTCTACATTCACCTTTGATTATTTTAATTACTTATTATTTATTTTTAGTCAAGTCAAGTCAAGTTTATTTATATAGCACGTTTTAATTACTTATTAATTAATATATATATATATATATATATATATATATATATATATATATATATATATATATATATATATATATATATATATATATATATATGCTTCTCTATACAAATAAACTACAATCAACCACTTAAGATCTTAAAGGGGGATATTACACAATATTCACAAACATTTGGGTATCTGGTGTGCTTACAAACCCACACACTGTGAAGTAGGACAACCCAGTCAGTTTTTTGTGGGCTACCAAGATCAGACAAGATGGGATTCAACAAGTTGTTTGCTGCTCCCCTTGTTATGTAAAATGTGGGACTCACTGCTATAACCTTCTAAAACATGCCCTATGCTGCACATACTGGTGCCTCAGGCGTTACTTTAAAAACTGCTGCACCATTTAAGGTGGATGAGAAAACTTAAGCAAGAAGCTGGTGGATAGAAAACTGACTTCAGCCTCGTGTGTCTGACTACTGCTTTTCCGGCCTGGGATAGTGTCACGCTAACAGGGTCAGTACCAAAAGTCTGTACCAAAAGTACCAAAACTACAAACGAGAGAAATGTAAGATAAGTTTGTATGTGTTTGTTTGGTCATTAAGCACAAGCTAATGCTAACAGCTGAGGTAATATATTAGATGTAATGCATTTTGGTGTTACTTGCTGCAGAATCCACGATAACATTAACGCTATTAGTGTATTAGTTGAATGCCCGTAAGATTCATAGTGAGAGTAGTACAAAGTCATTCTCGCCTCAGCATGCTGCCTGCGTTAAACAGGGGGTGTCGGTCAAGCAGTGGCTCAGTATTCTTTAAAGGAACAGACACTCAAACCAACTGTTCAGAACATGGTTGTTTAGAAAGGGTGAGAAGTATGTTATAATTTGACCAAAGAATCTAACAGACATTTTATTAAGACCCCAGAGAACTGTGTGAACTTCTGAAGAGGGGGGATAATACGGCACCTTCAAGACTTATTATCCTGTAGCAGTAACTACTATACACTATTGGGTAACTATAATGAAACTAATATGCTAGTTATGAGTAAGGAATGAAGGTTGACATGCAGAAAAAGCAAAAAGCAAAAAGAGATCTTTAATGTCACTGTTTCTCCTAGACAGCAACATGAGATAGAAAGACAGAGGAGACTTTGATTGTCAGATAGTTCTCCTGAGAAAAAACCTCAGTAATCTCACATGCATCTCCTCTTCAGTTTTAGTAGAGATGGCAATTAGGTCACACATAGTGCTCAGATTCGCAGAAATAATAAAGCTAAATAGAAGAATCTCAATATACACTATTTCTCATCCAAGTCTGAGAATCTTCTCAATTCAACCTTCTAAGAATAACTGCTGTAATTTTTATTTGGGCCAAAAGTACCTCATATCCCTAAGAAACTTTAGAAGAATCAAGTCTCATGAACCATCAAAGAGCAAAAGGTGAGCAATAAAACTGTCCTCTAGGGGGCATTTAGCATTGATGGGGCTAACTAATTGAATTGGCTGTTAAAGTAATAATAACCATTAAGTATTCAGTATTTACAGGAGAAGATAAAGAAGCTGCGCAGGTTGTAGCAGCAGATGATCTCCTTAAAGGTCTTTCTCATCTCCTGGCTCCTTAGTGCGTAAATGAGAGGATCAATCACGGAGTTGCACATAATCAGGATCAGGTACATGTTGAAGTGGGACATGAAGCAGACGCAGTAAAGATTCCTTGGGCAGGAGATCATGAGGATGAGGTGAAGAAAGAAAGGTGCCCAGCACACGATAAAGATCCCCAGAAGGATGGTGAGGGTAATGGCCCCCTTCATGCTTGCCCACTGCTGGATGGAGGCGTTGTAACCAGGCAGGGCTGCCATGCGCCTGACATGGGAGCGTGCCAGCAGGAACATATGGCTGTAGAGGGAGGCCATTAGCAGCAGCATGCCAAAGAACATGGCCACCAAGCACACCACCACGGGTGTGGTGTCCGAGTAGATAATGAAGATGATCCCGCAGCCAGTGCAGAAGCTCCAGATGCTACCAATGATCAGCGCTGCTCGCTTTACAGTCATTATGTTATGGTAGCGGAGGGCATAGAAAATGGTTACATAGCGGTCAACTGCAATGGCCAGGAGGCTGCACATGGACGCCACCACAGAAATACAGATCATAGAATCGAACACATTATCCATCTGACGGATGAAGTGATCTTCCACCACTAGCCTTCTGTTGGCCAGGAGGTGGATCACTATAGTCTCCCATGCATTGGAGACACTCACCAACATGTCTGCCACAGCCAGACTGCAGATAAAGAAATACATAGGTGAGTGCAGGTTCTTGTTCTTCACGATAGCGAGGATAACGAGGATGTTCTCCAGTAGGCTCACCAGGCCCAACGTTAGAAAAACCTCTGGCGCAATGTGGACCTGTTCACACGTCCCTGAAGTGCCTGGCTTGGCCCTGCTGGACTCCTCGCTGAGGTTAATGAGTGCAAGAGAGGTGTTTAAGAGGGAAGGAGGCCACGCCGAAGCATTCATCTTTGATCTGAACTTCTTCCAATGATGAACAGGAAAGTTTTAAAAAGAAGAGCTGGCAGTTAGATTCTTCATCCTGTCCCTGCACATCTGCGGTGAAGAAGAACAGATAAAATTGCATTGAGAAAGCAAGCGTGAGGAATTGATCAGAACCTCTACTGCACTGTCAGAAAGGAATAGAAAAAAATACGTCAAAAACACCTGAGAAGGTAAGAATACCTTCTTTTTATCCATCAGACTCCCTATAAAAGACAGCAAGTCTTTGTGACATGTTTCTAAAATGTTATGATTAAGTTATGATACTAAAACATTATATAATATAAAAGACCCTACCTGCGTGCATTGCTTTCTCATTTGAGTTCAGTATTTCCAAAAATAGCCACCAAAGTACTTCACATCATGCACTACAGGCTTTTAATGCAGCCAAGGTGTGTGTGTTATGAAGCCCATATGACATTATGATGTTACTGAAATATCCCAAAGCTGTTACATCAAGTGTTATCAGAAAGACTAGCAAAGGGACAGTCTTGATGAACTGTTTTTTGTAATGTGTGCTTAATTAATACATTTTTCTACATGTAGACTGTATGGATCGATACATAAAATGTATATGTTAACAATGCTTTAACAATATTTTGCCTTTACATATATTTAACTATTTGATCTGTTTATTTATATTGAAATTGAGTAGGCCAGAACTGAGCCAAAATAGCAGCAAATCAGAGCAGAGGCTAATTTCATATATCTGTCTCAAAGGCACAGTAATAAAACACTGATTCAAATAAAAAGGAAAGGTTGGAAATGTTAATCTGAAAATAAAATTCTAATTCTTTTTGGAGGTAGGTCTTGTGTCTTCGTGCTAAGCTTCTACATTCACCTTTGATTATTTTAATTACTTATTAATTACTTTTAGTCAAGTTTATTTATATAGTGCTTTTTAATTACTTATTTATATATATATATATATATATATATATATATATATATATATATATATATATATATATATATATATATATATATATATGCTTCTCTATACAAAGAAACTACAATCAACCACTTAAGATCTTAAAAGGGGATATTACACAATATTCACAAACAGGCTTTTAATGCAGCCACAAATACTAAGTAAAAAACACAAAATACACTTCAAATGATAGACATGACATGGAATTTAACTATTATAAATGCTAAATGCTAAATGACCCATTAGTTGAGGTAACCTTTTATATAATGTCAGATTGTACCCTGCTTTAGTGTCTCTCTATCACTAGAAAAAAACGCATCTGTTATTAAAGGTGCAGCAAAATAATCCAATTCACTCTCTTATTTAAGTCTTGACTCAATAATATATAAACCCCCAAAATCTACATATAGCAACGAAGCAACAGCTTGAACTATGTGGAGAAATCTACTGTTTCCGGCCAGGAAGAACATGACGGCACCTTTTACATCCTTTCTAAGGACCCAAACTCTCAATTGTTGATATTTATCTTCGAACAAGGCTGAAGTTGGTTTCTTGTTGGCCAGCTTGTTTGTTTGTTGTTTGCTTGCTTAGCATATTTCACTGCAGCCAGTTTCTCAAACTTTGGACAATATCCAACAGCTTCAGTCAAAGTTTGACAATAAGAGAACGAAAAGAGATGCAGTTCCACTTTTAGTAGTATCACAGCTCCTACAGTAAACTGCAAATAGCAGCCTTGCTTTGTGATTTTATCACTGTTTCCTGGTCAAAGCAGATAATCTTAAACTGAAACTTAATATTTACCTTGTGTTTATTGTGAGGTCAACAGCAAATAGTTTATATAGTTAGCGCTTGCTACTAGTAAGCTCTTTCTGATTGACGTTGTCATAGCTAACTGAATAGTATGACTGTGTCTATTTTAAAAAGTTACTTCTGTGCAATGATCACAGTGTAAACCAGCCAATCAGAGCGGAGTTCATCAAATTATTCATAAGCTTACCAAAGCCTGTAAATGGGCTTGGAAACCACATGTGGGCTTTTTTTTTACCCCGATCAATTCACATGCTTTCTATGTAGACATGAGAGAACAATTTAATAAAGTAAATAAATGCATTCGATGGAAACTTGACAAATGCCGAGAAAAACAATTATTCTTCCTACAGTGTTACAGTTTATTTCATCATTCAGTCTTTCATGTTTATTTTAATTATGCCTTATGTTGAAGGTAATATGGCCATGTGCAGGACTGAATCATCATAACTTCTTCTACAGTCGTACTCAAAAGTTTGTGCACCCAAAAGTTAAATGACATGCCTTGTTGAATGTCTCGGTGACGTTAATACATCTTCAAAAGGGAACACACTTCAGTGTGGCTTTTGCAAAATTACTTCTATATATTGGCTGTATTTCAAATATTGTAAATATAATACATACTTTGTGCCAAAGCTTCTTGCACAGGCTACATTTTATGTTTTTGTTCCCCTCAATATATTCGGTTCAGCAAAGTAGCTGTGCATGAAAATATGTTAGCACGTGATTTCTGTGGAGGATATGTTAATGTATTTAAAGTCTATGTAATCAACATAATGTAATTTTGCCCAAACATTTGCATATAACTACACATTGGAGGTAGCTATGTAGGCTATTTGTATGTAACATTTTTTGTAAATTGTTTCATTACATGTATATATGACCATGAATATACACATTTGTGATACTCAGCATAATTACTATATTTTATCATTATACTCATTACTCATTAAATGACAGTAGCAGCATCTCTACATGTCTGAATGCACATGGCAGTACATTTTATATTGTGATACACATACATATAGGTACATACAAATTTTATTTTGGTTCTATGAATAAGAAAAAAGACATTTTAATGTTTGCGCTTATATATTATTTCTGGAGACCTGATACATTATCATATATCATTTTGTATAAGGGATATTGTTATAGCAAAGTGATCATCACAGAAGCTGGAATAGCAGGAACATGCAGTGACTAAAAATAATTTAACAGCACTCGGTGTTCTTTTTAATGCAGTTGTTCAGACATAAAATGTGTTTTTTGGATTGGTCAGTCCCTACTGAGCTTTTTAGAAGAAAGAAAAGTTCTAGGGGAAAAAATCAAGACCTTAACAGTACCATTCTTTTGACTGGCATTTGTCTAAAGTAGGTGAGGTGTTTAATTTTACACTTCTGGGCATAGCATATATAGTAAAATATAAGCTGCAACAGCAACCCACCCGATCCCCCTCAACACGGATATCACACAGTGTGAATTTTAACACATCTCTTCCAAAAGTGCACAGTGTGATTGTAACAGGCAATACATTCTGCTGTGTCGTCTCTTTTGTGATTTCCTGTGTGATAGCACATTCATCCTTTAGAGAGGTCTTGAAAGTGGTCTGTGAAAAGCCACACAGGAGGGATAAAAACTAATGTGTGTTGTGCCTCAATTCTACCTTGTGCATGAATAGATAAACTGTAAAGGATGCATGCATACATTTGTTCCTTGTGTTTTATAAACAGACACATTGACTGCAAACTCATTATTATACATTCAAATTTCTTGCATGAAATGCATAATCAAATGAGTCATATTTTCCAGGTGCATCATGTCATTCTTAATGGAAACAGTTGGTGCAGAATTACATTTTGTATTCTGTGTACATCATCTGACTAGTTAAAATGAGAGATGTTCTTTTTAGGAAAATAAGGATTTCAATGTGCTTTGAGGTGGCAATTTTGTAAAAAGCATTTCATTGATTCTTACGCCACATGTCCCTGTGACTTTGTGCTCTCCTCTGCAAGCCTCTGAGAGAAAACAGCACAAGTGAAGACATAGGTGGTACTGAGTCAATGGCTCTGATCTTAAATGACTCTAATTCTAGGGTTTGAGGTGCACCTTTTATTTTCTCACCACTTTTAGCTCTTAGAGAAGGCCTTCATTACATCCTATGTGGCCCCTCAGTAAATAAATCCTCCGATATTAACCCAGACCTCCTCCAGTCAGACTGTGACTGTGGTTTTGTCCACTATTCTCCTATAAGAATTCAGATAGAGAGACACAACGATAGAACAGTGGAGTTCTGTGGGACAAAACCAATGGCGCTGCATTCAGTACTTCTGTGATGACTTGGAGTGGCATTTATAATAAAGATCAAAGCTTCATCAGATCATCAGCACCTTACCTCACTAATGCCAACTTGTAGAGCACATCTAGAGTTTAATTCCTAAAAAAGCTACATCACAGAAGGCTATTGAAGAAAATGGTTAGGAAAAGACGTTTATTCTTTTAAAAGATAGCTACAGGAATTCTTGTCATTTTTGGGTTTTTTTTAAACTGTTAAAATGTATAGTTTTAGTTATAAATGGTTAATTTTAATGTTGCCCGTAACAGATAGGGTGCATCATATAACAATTATTATTATTAATAATTATATATATATATATATATATATATATATATATATATATATATATATATATATATATAAATAGGTAAATGATTAATAAAAGGAAAAGGTAGCAGTTTTCGATTATTCTGGGCCAAATTTACCTGAAAGACCTGAAATATTAACAGTATACCATAAATGTATATATGTATATATAAAGTGGATGTCTAAAAGTGAAAGATGCCAAAATGAAACTCTAATCAGTTTTACACACCACCTGATTGTGAAATTCAGTAACATACAGTAACACACTAACCTTCAGATTAACACACGCCCAGAATAACTGACTAGATTCCCCCAAACAGAACAGAGCAGAACTAAACTGATGTGCAGTTATATAACTTTTAGAACAAAATTGATGAAGAGGTTTTTTTATGTATAAAAAAATGAAACAGTCCACAAGGTGCTTGTAGTCACTGGGCACCTAAAGCTATAAATTAGATATTGATTCAGTACTCAAGAACGGACTCGCACTTGGTGCTGCTAAATCAATATAATTTCACTGACTTACATCTCTGTTTCATACCCAGCACACATAACTGATTCTAAAACACTTCACCGTTTCAGCAAAAGTATAATCAGCAGGATTTGTCTCTTGTATTAGTCCTCCTGTAATTAAGAAAAAGGTGTGTGTCTTCATTTTCTGATTATCTCTCGCACACACGCAACCTGTCTTCAGACGCCGAGCAACAAGTGCCTCGCATCGATCCCCAGTGTCCTTTCAGAACTAGCAGCTGGACAGCGGCTGCACTGGGCAGCATTTAAATGATCTACACTGAAGGCAATGTTAAGAGAGAAAACAGGTCTCACCTCTCAGACATTTGACTCAAGTTCTTCAGGAACTACACAGACAGCATCTTCACTTCGGCAGTCAGTGT
This sequence comes from Megaleporinus macrocephalus, assembly GCA_021613375.1. Classification (NCBI taxonomy): domain Eukaryota; kingdom Metazoa; phylum Chordata; class Actinopteri; order Characiformes; family Anostomidae; genus Megaleporinus; species Megaleporinus macrocephalus. The sequence goes on from CM038705.1 coordinate 35,333,161, forward strand.
GCAGCAGCAGACGTGTAGGATTGTTGTGAGCAATCTGTCTGAAGAGACATTCCTTGACGTGCCCTAATATAGCCACACAAGGAGCTCCTCCTCCTCCTCCTCCTCCTCCTCACCCTTCTCCTCACGCTCGGATCTGATCTTTATTCCAGCAGTCACATCTAGATGGACATTCCTAAATATGACCTCTTTCTTAACATATCAGTGTTTCCTGTCAGATTAATTAGTTTTACACAAATATTACAGACATGATATGAAAATTGGAATGAGTCCCTCAAAACTAATCCTAGAACAAAGAGATAGCCCGTTACTTAGATACACTTCGGCTAAGAAAGAAACCTCAGAGCTTTCTGAGTGGCAGGCATTGTGAACTACATTCTACATATTTTTCCATGTCAGAGATAATGATACATACAGATGGGTGATGCATGAAATGAGGACAAGAAAATAAACAAGTGGAGGAACATAACGAGTGCAGTACTTCCAAATAGGTGTCTCGGAAAATACAGGTATAAAACTATTGACCAGGTCCAGTTCGCCTCAATTTTGAAATAAGATGACATGATAAAAAAAGATCTAACCGCTTTTAAAAGTGTTTTTTTTATTCCACTACAAGCTTTCCGTGAAGCTCGTGGGGTAAAGCACCTGTTCCTCAGGTAACTGAGAGCATCAACATAGGACACAATTACACTGTCAGGCCATCCACAACTACATAAAGAAGGATAACGTAGTAGAGCTCCAATAAACAAACCCCTCTTTACAAAGAACAATACACATCTGAGAGTTCAGTGGTGCAAAACCATATACACTGGTTTACAGAGATGTGGAAAAATGTTCTGATGAGTCACCTTTACTATATTTTCCTCAAGTGGATTAGTGCATATGTGGCTTACAACAAAAGAATTTACAAACCTTGTTGCTTGAGCAGTTCTGTGAGGAAGCATGGCTTGGGTTCACTTGTCACCATAAAGGGAAGGATCACAGCAAATCAAAACAAAGTTAGTCTGACTGATTGCCTTTTAATACTAATATTTTCATTCTAATTCTTGACCAATATGATTGGCAGCACTCTCCACCACCATCATCAAAACACCAACTAATGAAGTGAGAATGGTGCTCCATCCGTTACTGAGACATGCAGAATCTATGTCAAGGTGCACTGATGACGTACTTGCCGCTTTATCTTTTTGCAGTACAAATTATCAGAAAAATATAAAGTAGGACACAACTGTATGTACAACAAACATCAAATTCAAATTCTCATTTTAGCAAATAAAAAACTGCCACCTTTTCTAAAACACCCGCTCTGAATAAATGCAACCAACGCCAGCTGAATGGGATCCGTGCCCGCTATGAATCAATGGCCTGGCTACGTACAAGTTAAACACCACAAAATAGCAGGAATGAGTCAGACAGTACTTACATGTTCATGAAACTCAGCAGAACCATATGGCAGGATACAAAAGGCGGCACCGACAGCTGCCCTTTATATCCTGTGAAAGTTTCATGATGAATAGACTGATAGAAATACTCCAGAATCACTTTGAATAGAATCTCTAACTTACATTTAAGAATGTTTTGTCTTCTCCTGTAAAGTTACTGTTTTGGAGATACTTTTTTCTTTGGACAATGATGGTATGCTAGTTTTACTGGTGACCAGCATATTAACTTCCATTGCTGATGACCCACATATCAGGATCCAAAAAACAGCAAAGATAAATAGATAGATAGATAGATAGATAGATAGATAGATAGATAGATAGATAGATAGATAGATAGATAGATAGATAGATAGATAGATAGATAGATAGATAGATAGACAGATAGATAGATAGATAGATAGATAGATAGATAGATAGATAGATAGATAGATAGACAGATAGATAGATAGATAGATAGATAGATAGATAGATAGATAGATAGATAGATAGAAAGATAGATAGATAGGTAGATAGATAGATAGATAGATAGATAGATAGATAGATAGAAAGATAGATAGATAGGTAGATGGTGTATAGCACATGGTAACTTACAAAAAAATTTCTTTGAATTTAGGAAACAAGCTATTTCTTTATTATATTTATTGAATCCAAGGAAGACTCTTGGTATGCCAAGGTCCCTCTGTCTGGCTTTCTGATTGGACCTCTGTCCGGTACTTAATGCCTTTCCTGTTTTGGAACTTCAAAAACAGGATATGACAGAAAAAGTCATTTCTTTGAAAAAGAACACCAAAGGAAGAGGAACACCCACTAATTCACACTCAGGGCATGGATGAAGGCCAAACACTGATAGTTGTGAAGATAAACACGATAACTATTCATCTGAATAAAATAGTCTCTATATTTTTGTAGTGAAGTCCCCATTAAGTTAAACATAGAACTTATATGTAGTGATTAACTCTTGTCCATCTAGCAGATAAACCTGTCTGACGTGACCTTTAACATTCCACCTTTTACTCTCTCCCTCTCACACACAGTGCTTGTTATCTGAAGCACAAATAATAGCAGACTAGGAGCTCCTGAGTGGTAATAGAACAGAAATGAGTCTTCCCACTGGGATTCAAGTTTGAGCTCCAACTGTGCAGTACAGCTGGGGGTGCTCTAATAGAGCTTTGCCTTCATTATTGTGAGGGTGTAACAATGTCATTGCAAGAGGCTCAAGAATGCAAGTGGCTATGCAGTTGATTGCTGGTCAGGATGACAGAGAAGAATGATGCTACCCTTAGACAGAACAAATTGATGCTCGGCTCAGGCGTCACATCAAATACAAGCATCATTCCATATAAAGAATGCAATCTGAGTCCACAATGTCATCTGTAACAGACAATGAATGCTGTCAAGAAGTTCAGTTCATGCCAAAGGTGTTGGATAGAGTTCAGGTCTGGGCTGTACACAGGCCAGTCAAACTTGACACCTCATGTCTTTATAAACTTTGGTTTGTTAGACCCTTCCCCAAACTATTGCCACAAAACTGAAAGCACACAAGGCTGTATGCTGCAGCATTATGATTTCCCTTGACTAGAAATAAAAGTTGCACCCAAATCCATAAAAAAACATCTCCTCTTTTAAACATCTCCTCCATTTAACTTCATAGTTGGCACTGTATGGTCATGAAGAGTTCTCTTGGCATGTGTCTATGTCACATTCACCCATCACACTGCTAGATGGTGACATCAGCTAACACTTGGCATTGCTCTTGGTGATCTTAGGCTTGTGTGCGGCTGCTCGGCCATGAAACAAAACCCAAGAAGCTACGGATAAGCCAAATAATACCTGCTCTGTAGTCCTGATGGGGGTCCTGATCATTGAAGAACAGGATGAAAAGGAATTAAGTATGCAGAAAATCAGACAGACTACAGTCTGTAACGGCAGAGGTAAAGGATGCATCTATGAGGTAAAAGGAGTAGATGAAATGAACAATAAGTGTAGATACAAAGAGATGTAGCTAATAAAGTGGCTGGTGGGTCTATGTCAGTTTTATACATGTGCACATTTTACAATACACTACTATTTATAAATGCCTAAAACTCTACATTCATTCTGAAAATAGTGCCTTAAAACTGTACAACATCAACATGGTTTTGCTCTGCCAAACAGGATTAGTTGTTGTGTTGTACAATGATCATATCGTGTTTGTAAGAAGGGAAGGCCACAGTGATCTACAAGTCCTATGAGCCACTTCCTCAGTAAGGTTTTTAGTAACTGAAAAACAAACGTGGATGGGATTCACTTTGCCTCATTCACTCTCCATTTACCCTACTGAGGAATTCTTCTCAGCATAGAGGTGGAAGGTATAGGATGTCCAGGCTTCCAACCATAAGTCCCCATAAGCGGTCTCTACTGGAGGCTCTGGATGCTAGCTGTGAGAGCGTAATAGCAGAGAGTTGCAGAGGGTAGCTTCACAAGGTCTTCCTCCTGTGCCTGGCATGGCAGAACATGAGGTGTGACACTGATGAATTGCTGTTGCTGAACAGAAAGGAGAGACTGGATCTTCACTGATTAGCACAGGGATTTACACACCTGCTTGCCTCTTCATTGTAATTACTCTGACATTGTGTTTCCTAAAAGGCCATGTTTCATGTTGGTCTTATTACCGTTGTCAGGTTTCTATTTGTTTTGCAGTGTCCTTTAAAATAATGTCATATATAAAAATTGTAATAGCACTCAGAACCCACTTATTTACCCATCTATCTATCTAACCACCCACCCCTCTATCTGTCTGCCCATCTATCCAACCAACCACTAACCTGGCTAATTAGATTGTATTTTTGCTTATGTTAAATTTGTACTACAGTCTCATCATACATAATACATATACAGCAAATTTTCTGTCATACTTAGTATTTTTGTTTACTTCATGGGGTTTGAAACTCTTTATGAGAATAAGTATCTGTAACTCTTGTTACGACATCCAACATAGCTTCAATGTCTTCTTTCAGAGCTCTATCACAATCATAGCCATTTACTTCAAAGCAGTGTGCTATTCAACAGTACATATTCTGCACCATTTCTCTCTTACAGTTAAACTAAGCAACATAGTCCTACATTCTTTTCACTGCTAGTTTCAGCATTTCTGTAGATTCTCTTTGAGCTGTGTGTGTTTTGGAGAGATTTCTAACACAATGTCACACCCCCTGCAGGTGCATCTCAACACATCCACTCTAACAAGATGTTTTCTCCTTTTCCAGCATTGAACACATGTAATGTCAGGAGACTAGTAACCGCCACTCCACTTTACCATGTCTGAATGAAGAGTCTAGAGGGAGACAGACGTTTTTCCTCTAGTGTGACGCTTTTCTTGGTACACAAAATGTTCTCTACACCTCTCTTTCTTTCAGACTGCAGTGTGTAAGCCCACAATCACCCTCCCATTAAATTAAACACACTGTAATGACCCTAAAGTTAGTTTGCGTAATCTGATGACAGTGTCTTGCGCACACTTTAAAAATGAACAAGCAGAGAAAATTGTTGTGTACTTTCACAGAATGTTGCACAGCACTGTCCATGAACTGGCAATGCTGTTTTTGAAGTCATTATAACTATTGATTAGAATTTCTTCAAATATCACAGATTCTTTTTGCTTGATTTTGTTCACAAGTTATAAAGAAAACCCAACATTTATCCAACATCAGGCAATATTTTGTTATCTTAATTATCTTACCTAATTTGAATATATGAGTTTACATTATTATTATTATTATTATTATTATTATTATTATTATTATTATTATTATTATTATTATTATGTATATTTTGTTAGTTATTATTAACAGCAATTAATTCTGTATAGCATATTTCATACATTTAAAATGCAGATGAAAGTGATGTACATGCTTAGAGACAAAAAGTTAAAGTTAATAAACATTAGTATAATTAATCCAATACAAGGTAAATTAATAATCAAAATCAATTAAATATGGTTGATAATGAGAACCAGAAAAATTAGAAATCAATAATAAAAAACCCATAATATGTTAAAGCTCCATGACAACTTGGACAATAAAAATTGTGACCACAAGAGATTACCCCTTGAAGACACAACAAGATGAATGAGCATCAATAGAATGATACTTTTTTCCATTGATGCCCATTCATCAATGTGGTTAGTGGTCTTCAAGGGGTAATCTCTTGTGGTCACTTCTTAATTTTGACAAGTACTTGATTACCAGTACTTAAAGTCTTGTACATAGTTAGGACAACTTATCAAATATTTAGTTATATTAAGAACTATGGGCGTATCAGTCAAACTTCCTTTCATCTACAGATAAAAGTGTTGAATTTGTGCTACCTTTGCAGAAACAATGAAAATTTATGTTGATATCATTTTATTTTACAACAATAGAAAGATGCCAATTCATACTGAGGAAAAGCTAGGACATCCTGAACCCTAATAGCTGGTACTTCCTCCTTTGACTGTAATCACCTCAGTTAGAAGTTTTCCGTAACTGTCTACCAGTCTCTGATATCGAGAGGAAAAGAGGTTTCCCACTCCTCCATGTAGAATTCTTTCAGCTGTGGGATGTGATTCTTTTGGGTCATTGTCATGTTGCATGCTTCACAGTTCCTTGTGCTCAGATTCAACTTTGAATTCTTCTGTCCAAAGAACATGGTTCCAGAGGTCCGTGTCTTTGTTTAAAAGTTCTCTTTTTATCATTGACAGCAAGGGTTCCCTACTTTTCACCTCCCATGAAAATCTAACACGCGCAGTCTCCTACTGACTGCAGACGTATGTACTTTGACACTGGAATGACAGTTTTGGGATTGTTGGAGATCCTGTATGCATTTTCCTATCTCCTCTTAGGCTGAACTTGTTGGGACAGCCTGACCTGGCCATGTTGGCCATTGTTGTAAATGTTCTTCACTAGTTATTTTCTTAGTGGAGTGGAAATGAAATGAAGTCATAGGCATCTACAACTTATTTTCTGAAGGTCTCAGACACCTCTTTGAATCTCACCATGGTAATACCACTCACTTCAACAATCAAGAGCAAGCCAGACTAAATGTGGGAGCTTTAATTAAGACTCCAAAATCCTCTCTAATGATAGTCTAATCATTTGGAGCTAAAGTGCTGCACCGATTCTAATTTTAGGCATTTTAAACAGTAATAAATGGGAGTGTCACAACTTTTTCCTCACAAGAAAATTGGATTTCTGTTCATCACATTTTACAAATGATGTTTCTTCAGGTGTATTAGTTTAGTTATATAATCTCCATCTCTCAATAATGTTAAAATAAAGATCAAATGTCAACATGTTTGAATACAGAAAGGTTTTCATGAAAAGTCCTAATTTGCATGACTGTATAATTGACACATTCTTCACCACTCTTTTTGAATTTTGATAAATCTTGGGTTCGTAACATGGACATGGATAGTCATACAATAAACATGTCTTGGCAGACGTCATGTGCTATAATAAAATAAGTTGTCATGACAGATGTGGTTCAGTAAGGTAACAGTGTCACGTGACCGTGTTACTGGTAATGATGAAGACAGACACCATTATCACTGGCCACCATTAAACTTGATATTGTTGGTCATGACTATTATTGATAATGATAACATGATACTGTTTTACTCTGTCATGACAACTTATGACAGGTACAACATCTGCTATGACATGGTTATGGCATGGTTACGTCAATGATACACAGCAGGAATTATGTAGTGTTTTTAAATCTTGTAAAAATGTTTTATGTTCATGAAATGTCTAACATGTTAGAAGACTTTGATATGCTGATCCTGTCACTGTGCACTTTAAGCTAAACCATGACATAACTGCCCTAGTCAATACTCACCCCCATCACAACTCCTTCTTCTGCTGGGAGAGACATGCCGAGCCTCTTTTATCTTCACTCTGATGTTCATCCTGTTATCCTGGCCTCATTTCACACAAGTAATGAGAATGGTCATATGAACCTCAGTCAAGTTATTATTATTAATTTGTGATGAAATACCAGTTTCATTTGCTTGTGGTTTTCTCTCTAGTCTACACTCGGCAGGATTCCATCCCAGAGACTTTATGTGAAATTGCTTTAATGTGTTGAAATGTTAATTTGCAGTTACACATTAATTTACTGTAGTAGGGTGTCCGCCATATGTGTTCAGCATTAAGTGCTGCTTAATTTCTGTGACATTGTCTTTTCTTTGGTGAGTTGCAGAGACAATTACATTATGTTAATTTTTTTTCAAACGTTTGTGACCTCACTACATATTTTTAGCGATGTAGGTCTGTTTGATAGAGCAAAATTCACAAGCAAAGTTCACTAGCCAGACCTGTCTCATAATGATGGTGAGTCATACGGTTTTGCAGCACAGACTGACGTATGTATTTGCAGCACAGACTGACATATGTATTTTTAGTGTTGGAATTATTAATGCAGTAACGGCATCAGGTTTATTTTACTTCTCTTCTTGAAGTCAGTACTTGTGGTCACCACTGTCCAGCCACAACAGCTTTAACCACATACTTACCAGGAGAGTTGACTGAATTAAGTTTGACTGATGTTTAGCTTGTCCTGCTAGCTAAAAGAATCTCCAGACTAAAACTAACAACATGATCCCACCAATAAGAGAATCCAAAATCATGTGAAATACGTGTCTGGAGACATTGGGCATGTAAAAAAAATTAAATCAAAGTTTGAAAAAAATGATTAAAGAAGCTTTCCATCACTTTTAAGAACATCATTCAATGGTCACCTGTTTTATTGTTATGCCTGACTTTCCAGGTTTTCCAGGAAACATATGACTCGGTTATTGCAGTGCTTCTCAATCATATCATTTCTTTATACATTTTACAGTTTCACTGATTCAAGAGACACACCTGATTCAATAATGGACTCATACACAAGCTCTTCCTGATGTGAAGTAGTGCGGTGGAGTGAGGATAACACTGTGACATGCAGGGTAGTGTAGAAGCACCACTGATCTATTGATCACTTGTTGTTGTGACATCGGCTTTCTTCTTCAAGCAGACAGATTCATAGAATTCAGGTAATAATCAGTCAGAACAGCTGTCAGAAGTCTAAAGAAGCATTTTTAAGGTATGAAGCTACTCAGATCTGGATTGTGTAGGTGAGGGAGATCATAAAAAATACCTTATAAATAGGTATGACTGTAGCTGTCAGGCTTGCTGGCTTCATCATGAAAAGAGCTGCAGCACTGCTGGGCATTTCAAGCTTACGAGCGTCCAGCAGGTATCTGGTGATACATCAGCAAAAGACATCCAGCCAGCTTTTGTTCACCCTTTTTAGCAACATAGCAGAAACTAGGAACTAGGGCTGAATCATTTGCGGAAAACATTATATTTAAAACATTATTGCGACTGGGGCTATAATTGCGATTGTTTTTTAAGCTTTGCACCTTTTTGTGAAAAGAAAACCAGAATGTCCACTTTTCCTGACATGGGTCTAAACATAGAGTGTCACACTGACAGATAGCTGTGAGTGTCTTGCCACGAACACAACACATAGGTGTTTGGCTGCTTATGATTGGACTTTCTCAACCACAGGCAGTTCACAAGCTCTTGTGATTTGAGAATTGCACTCCTATATATTGTGATTTTGATGTGAAAACGATCTATCATTTATCTCTACTCTGGCTTAAGGAAAGAAAGCACTGAGCACTAGAAGAGTGTTGCATGAATAATGAAGTAGAATTTACCAGAACCTGTAAGTCCATCCTCTCACGTGCATATTTAATCATATTAAATATGCACGTTAAATATGCACGTATTTAATCATATTTAATCACGTGCATATTTAAAATTGTTGTCATGACACCAGGGCACCAGCTCAGCCACAGGAAGGAGGTGGCTGAGCTGGTGGCCTGGTGTCATGACAACAATCTTTCCTTGAATGCAGACAAGACCAAGGAAATGATTGTTGATCCAAGGAGGAAGCGAGAGCTACACACACCCCTGTACATAGGGGAGACTGAGGTAGAGAGGGTGAAAACCTTTAAGTTTCTTGGCATTCACATCAGTGAGGATCTCAGCTGGTCCCACAACACTCAGATCATCATCAGGAAGTCCCAGCAGCGACTGTACTTTCTGAGAAGGCTGAGAAAATTTGGTATGCCAACCAAAATTCTCAGCACCTTCTACAGGAGTATGATTGAGAGTGTTCTTACCAGCTCCATCATCGTCTGGTATGGAAACTCTACTGCTCAGGACAGAAAAGCTCTCCAGCGTGTGATCAAAACTGCACAGTCCATCTCAGGAGCAGCCTTCCCCTCACTGCAGAACATCTACCACACCAGGGTCACCAGGAGGGCCCACAACATAATCAGGGACAGTACACACCCCCAGCACACACTCTTCACACGTTTACCTTCAGGCAGATGTTACAGGAGTGTGAAGTCCAGGACCACAAGACTGACAAACAGTTTCTACTCACAGGCCATCAGGCTTGTGAACACCTCACGCACTACCTCTCTAACCTCTCCTTTCTGAACTGGTTTTAACTGGTCTGATTTTAACTGCACCTTACACTCACTGTACTGTCAGAATACTGTTTACATTCACTACTCACACAAACATTATTGTTTACATTCGTTACTTGCAACTTGCACTTTATGGCTGCTGCTCTTCATACTTGCACATAAAAGCACACATAACTTTTATTTTTTATTCTTTAACTATAAAAATATTTTTATCTACTTCAACTTATATTGTTATACTTTGTATATTTTGTATATATATTTTTTATTTCTTTTATTTGTTATCTTATCTATTGGTGAATGGAGGAGCAGCAAAGTAAGAATTTCATTGTACAGTGTAACTGTCTGTTCTGCTGTACATATGACAATAAAACTCTTGAATCTTGAATCTTAAATTGAGTAATTAGCAGTGATGACCGAATCGGGAGATTTTGTGGCTTTCATGGTGATTTGATGGTGACGTGAAAACAGTTACAATATCACCTGAGACATTACAATATCACCTGAGACAGTCAGGGAAGCTCTGCTACCATTCAAGTCCAGAACTTCAAATGGGAGCTCCTTGACGTCCTTCTTAGGCTTAGACTTTAGCTTACATTGCTGGTGACTGCAGAAGGCTCTTCTCTGGCTCATGGCTGCTTCTAAAGATAGATGGCTCACTCCCCCCTCTCTGAGGCCTCATGTAGCTTCTTGCTCTTCATGCTCTGATTTCACGTCACTGTCACTTCCAGCACCTATAGCATCCGGCTATGCGCTGAGAGTTAGACCTCCATTTAGGGCTTGCAGAATGCGGCTTTGTCACCACTTCCCACTGACCTCTGAAGTCATTCTGCAGTTACCATCACACCCATATTAGCAGCTCCAGCTCTACAGAGGTTTTGCCTATTGAAAATATGAACAGCATCCCACAGCAGATTTGTCCCCACAAAAATCATGTGCGCACTGAATCCCATGCAGTCTTCTGAAGTACAAGGTTATTAAGGAATCAAAATATGTAATAACATGCTACAATCTAGCACGCTTGCTCACACTTCATCAGTGTTATATGCCTACACCAGCAACACAAACTCTAGTCTACTGCCAAAGCAGCTTAACTAGCACGCTTGACAAAGGGTTCTTTGGTGAGGTTGACAATCTAATGATGGCAGTACAATGCGTGGAATGTTAGCTTGCATGTACTAATACTTATATTTTGGCTACCTAACGACCTCGCAGTCCAGATGATCCATAGAGAATTCAGCTGAGACCCAAAGCTCGTAATATAGAGAAGTCACCAACAGGAAAACAACCCCACTTCAGCGGTCAATCACATACAATACTGAAGATTATAAATGATAGTCGTGGCCAGAATTGTTTCTGAGGAAACATGTCCTCTTCTCAGTAGAGGCAACATTGAGGATGTAGGCCCGGGAGTTTGGTTTAAGTAGTTCTACTCAACTTGCGAAGAAGTTGCACCTGTACAGGCTCCACTCATTCCTAAAATATCTGTCATTTCATACGTCGCATGTTAAAATGTGCTTATCTCACACGATTCTTATCTTATTGACCCCCATTAGGCTAAGCAGCCACTTGGCACTCTTCACTTTCCTACATTTACTTAGCATGTTGACCTCGTTTGCTGTTCTCAGAGGCTCACATGCTACTGTACCAAGGTGATAAAGTTCTTACAGAGCCTGGTGGAAGTCACTTCCTATCCACATAGCTTACTTTAAGTAGAATAAGAAACTTAGCTCTTGGATTCTACCTGTTCAGTTGAGTTTTGATGCTTGCTGGGAATTAATCGTCTCCTAAGTCTTAATACATTCTCTGCTCAGTGTAGGAGCCATTGAGGAAGTAGGTCTGGCTGTTCCTTTTAAAGGATTCACATGTCAGTTCTTTAGGTGATGGGTTTTGTTCCATACCTCTTAACAATGCCGCTGCTTCATGTGTCCAACAAATGATACTCTCATCTTTATTTTTTTTCCAAGGTCCATCGTGCTGGTTCAGTGTAAAGCCATACCACAATCATTAGATACTGAGCAGATGCATAGAGGCCCTGTTTGGTCTACTGAAAGCAAAAACTGTGAAAAAATAGCTGAAGTGTGCCTTAATAGAAAGTCAAGCAATCACAGAAATGTGCGAATCTGCAGACAATTGACCTTTAGGGGGAAAAAGTGAGTGTGGGTAATGACATTCTGATATAGCAAATACTTCTCTTTAGACTCGATTTTCTTAGAATATGAAGGAGATTTCCTTTCATATCAGTAGCACATGTGCAAACGGATTCAAATGACTAATATATTGGATCTTTTGACCTTTTGTGTGTTGCCGTGTTGTTATTTCATTTGGACCATCAATTTTACTCAGCATCAAGTATAATTTTATATGGACTTGCTTGTGTGCTTCATTGTCCTGCTGCATAAACCAACTGCACTGGAGCTTTAGGTCACAGACTGACAGGCAGACATTCTCCTTCAGGATTTTCTGATAGGAAGCAGAATTGATGGTCCATGTATTTTTTTCTGTAAGCAATGACTTTGTAACTACTTCCACATTTCTATGACTTTGTTTTGCATCAGAATCAGGCAATGATAACCACAGACCTGAGCAGCTGTAGTCTTGTTTCAAACAAGTAAAAATTTCACTTACGAAACTGCTACAGTTAGTGTCCTTGGATACCAAACCATTAGCAGTGTAACTAAAAGAAAGGGTGATGTAACACAGTGGTGTTACCATCCCACTTTCTGAAGTGTAATGCAATCAGATCCATTTATATAAACATTAAACATTTGTTTATATTTACAAAACACAATTAAGTTTGTCAGTGAAAACATTAGAATCTGTTCTTTTTGTACTTTTGTCAGTTAAAGTTCTAGCAAATGATCAAATCACAGATTCTTATTTTCATAGCATTTTACAAAATGTCCTAACTTTTCTATATACTATAGTCACATATACATAGTTACACTATATGTGACTATTTCCATCATAGCTTGTCTTGTTGTCAGACAGAGGTAGAAGTAGTAGTAGTAGTAGTAATAATAATAATAATAATAATAATAATAATAAAAGAAGAGCAGCAGTAACAACAAAGACCCTGCTTTAATATAAACATACTCATGCTGGTCTGTGCTTGATTATGTTGGTCGGATACTGGTTTATCTGGTTACCTCAGTATGGTTATGCCTGTTAACCATTATACCATATTATATGATATTTTTTTAGTGATTAACTTAACCTCCTTTGCTGCTGACCAGCAAACCAACATCCAACAACATATTCTGATCTTCTGCTGTTTTTTCTAGCAGGGAGCATCATCCTCTTCATCATCAGCAGCACAAGCAGACTTAAGACACGTGACTAGCTCACACACACACACACACACACACACACTTGTCTTACTATATTAGTGAGGTCATCCATAGGTTTCTATTGATCTTTCGTTTACTATAACTTAATAATACTACACCTAACCCTAACCTTAGTATCCAAAAGACTAATTTTCTGCTCTATTAGATTTTTTTAAAACTTGATTTTACTACTTGATTTTACTACTACAGACTTTACTAGTGAGGACATGTGGTCCTCACAACTATACCTCTACACACACACAGGATTCAGTAGAGAAGAAAATGCTTTCGACAACTTGGACATAGTATCACCACCTGCTGGCGAGAAAAAGGAACTACACCTGAGCAGCAGATATTACCCGGAGTCTGGACGTTTGCCAACGAAATACTTTTCAGACACGATAATGTAGTTTTCTTATTGTACTGCTGAATTTATTTATTTATTTATTTATTTTAAAATACTGTTGTGGTTAGTAAAAGTTACTGATTTTCACTGCTACACGTAGCTCGAAGTCTTTGCGCCACAACACGCACGTCCGCAGACTGCATGATTACGTGACGTACGCCCAACCTGAGAAAGACTTCACTTCCCATAAGGCAGCGCGCGAGCCAAGTCCATGTGGAGCTGTGTGGAAAAAAAGTTTACATGCCAGGAGCGGTCAGAGGCATGGCGAGCTGAGAGGACACAGAGCAGTGGTATAGAGAGCACCACCATCTCCAGGAGCTGAATGTAAGCACAGGTCTGCACTTTGTGTTTCGTGAGTTCTTTAATTCGTTTCTGGGGTGGTTAGACGGGGCTGAAGTTAGCTAGCTTCTCACTGGAATATTCCGGTCCACCTTAAACGGTGCGGCAGTTACGTGCTGCGGACAGGCGCCAAAATGGAACTGCTGCGTTGTTTAAGGTGGGACGGAAAATTCCTGGAAGAAGTAGTTCAGTAATACAACCTCGCTTACAGACAACTTATCACTGCCTAAGTGAGCAGCGTGAGCTACACGCGGCTCCAACGTTGCTCTAAATAAACTACTGCGATTTAAGCCCAAACGAGGTCTTAATGTTAGTTTTAGGCTCTTGAATATAAAAAAACACGTGATACTACAACTCAGTGTCTGCTCACCGGAGTGTATGTGATGGTATGTGAGTAACGAGCGCTACGTGAATTAAAGGCTGTCATCAGCTCGTGTGCTCTGGCAGCTTGTTTACTGTCTTAACTGCTTCTGAAGCTCCACCCATTGGCTTGAAGGTGAAGGACTTTTTCAAGTGCATTTGATATTTTCTTTAAACTTTTGTTAGTTAACCTATAAAACGCGCAGTACTGACAGGCAGGAGAATGCTTTCACAGTTATAACATTTTATTTTTGGTATTAATAATCTGGGAAGGGTCAGAGACTAGCTCTGTGTGTGTGTTGAGGCATGGCAGGTCTGCAGACTTAAATGGTTCACATGTAAACAAAGCCATACAGAGTGGAAGAGTTTAGTGCGCCATAAATGTTAATACGTGAAATGGTTAGATGTACGCCACCTGCATTTATTCGACTAATTTTATTCACGGCAGAGAGGGAGACATGCTGTGAGGCAATCTAGTTCTCAAAGTAAATATAATTTGTATATTAGATTTATGACAGCTATAAAAAACATTTTTTGTGAGTTCACTGGGGGCTGTACTTGTGTTGAAGACATGGCAACATCACCTCCACTGTATAGAAATAAGAGTCTGTAAGTTTCTCTATAGTTAAACACTTAATCCCTCTTGACTTTGTTTAAATCCAAGTGACCTACTCAGAAAATTAAAAAAATGAGTTGCCCTTTAAGGTGTGACTAAGCAATTGCTATGAAAGGGGATGAAAAAGAGACATACATAGTAGTATGCACTGTATGAAATGCAGATGTTCTTCTTTTTCTTTGCCCCCACAGGTTGAGTAGGTGACAGGCTGAGAGCTAGAGGAGAAGATGCAGCGTGTGCTGTGTCCTGCAGCTGTCCAGCTGCGCTCCGTCTGCCTGGACGTGAACATGAGGGAGCTGCCTGTTAGTAAACGGGTCATACGCATAAACTGTTTCACTGTACGCTGTTTCAGCTCCTCTGCCATCGCCAGGGCCAGCGAGCCCCCAAAGACACCTCCCCAGACTAAAACGCCAGCAGCAGGGACAGAGCGTGCTTGTGGGACTGATGTGCCGTCAGGTGCTACACCACAGCCTGATATTGATCCCCTGCAGGACAAGTCTATAGGCCTCTACCAGAGGTTTAAGAAGACGTTTAAGCAGTACGGCAAAGTCATGGTGCCTGTGCATCTCGTCACCTCCTCTGTGTGGTTTGGGGCGTTCTACTATGCCGCAATGAAGTAAGTGACTCTGTTTTTCCTCGAGTTACAGGGAACGTGTATGATTTGGGGTTAGTATAATAACTGTAATGTATTAAAATTACCATGTTTGACAATAAACACTTATGCTCAGTTGCCGTGGTCCTGGAGGGCCCCCTGCTCCCAACATAACTAATCCAATAACTAACAAACCCTTCTTTAGTTGAAGTGGGTGTGTTTTGGCAGGAACAGATCCAGGACCAGAGTTAAGAACTACTATTGTACTATTGTGTATGCTATTGTTATGGTATGATACTGTAGGTCCTTGTGACTCTGTTAGCCACCATCATTATCTCAGACAACAGCATCTCCACAAAACAACGTCTCCTTATTTCTTAACTGAATACATCTATTCATTTTTCTAATTTTGGTCAGATGAGACCTGATATCGTCCCATCTGTTTAATACAGACCCAACCATTTAGGCTTAAGAATAGTATTCAGTTAGGATTGCAGTCAAT
Organism: Megaleporinus macrocephalus; assembly: GCA_021613375.1. Classification (NCBI taxonomy): domain Eukaryota; kingdom Metazoa; phylum Chordata; class Actinopteri; order Characiformes; family Anostomidae; genus Megaleporinus; species Megaleporinus macrocephalus. The sequence continues at coordinate 35,349,238 of CM038705.1, forward strand.
GCCTGAGCAATAGGCACATGCAGTAAATATAGACCATGTATTCGGGCCCTGTGGCTTTAAGGACAACTTGGCAGAGCAGTTTTACAGTGTAAAGTCTGTCTGAGCCTCTCTAATTCAGACAGACTTCATTGTCATCAGGGCTGTAAACAAATTTAAGGCACATCTTAGTCAGCGTGCCATAAAATAAGCATCAGAAAAGCACCATCAGTTACTGTGCATAAAGCTTAAGAGAATGCTGTTTCATATGTGTTCCATCAAAACATCTCTACATCACCCTTTGTGTTCTACACGTCCTCAGGGGAGTGAACCTGGTCCCGTTTCTGGAGTTCATTGGCTTGCCTGACAAAGTGGTGGGGGTTCTGCGAGACTCTCAGGGTGGATATGCACTAACAGCCTACGCCATGTACAAGGTATTAGCTCGCCAGAACTGAATAGAAAAGAAATATAAACAGGCTGAAAGGCCCTGTTCCAACACGTTTGTTTTGTATACACGTTTAATCCATGACCATCCAAACCATCTGCTGCTTTGATACAAGCAGCAAGGCCTACAGGTCTCTATTTGAGCCTTCCCTGTACTGTCTCACTCAACTACATAACTTAATAACTTAATAGTAGTTATTAATTGATTTAAAGAAATCGTGTAGTAGAAAAGTATAGTATTCGGCTTAGTGGCTTGAAAGCAGCAACTCTGACTACAATGTAAAGTGCACTTAAACATAAAACAATCAGTTGTTGTTTAAAATAGTTTAAAATACGTTTTAAACTTAACTGAGGGTTCAAAGAAAAAAAACAGTATTTCACTGCTTTTGCTGGACCGGCTATAACTGTTTTATCTCATAACAAACCACCACTGTGCTGACGAGTGGCCTACCAAAATAGACCACTGACGTTATGTCATCATTTTGTAGTCGGCACCTTGTTGTTATGCCCATATTTGGCACCCTGTTGGCAAAAATGTTTTCTGTTATGTTCTGGGCTAAATCAGAGCCCAATTCGTTTTGTTCTATGTTAATTTTTTAATTGTGTATCACTGGATCTCTGAAATCACGAGGGCGTTAAAAAGTCAAAATATAAGCTAATGCTACAGCTAATGCTGTACACTTTGCCGGGGTGGTAGTGTATTTCCTCCTATGTACAAAATGACAAGAGTTAAGTAATAGAGACTACAAGCCTCTGCACTTAGGTTAATTCAGTCCAGACTCCTGATTTGCTAATTTAGGCTAAAACATCTTAATCTATTATTCTTACTGCTGAGCATTACCTGATAACAACTTTCTTCAGCTTCTAGTTCAAATTTCCACCTTAAATGGCTCTGCGGTTACTTTCCGGTGCCTGACGTGTATAATAAGCATTATAATATCGTACCAGTCTGTATCTAGTCTAGGAATTGTTATATGTTTTGTGGTTCTTGATATTAGATCCGCTTTAAAACTGGATCATCATAGTTGTTGTTCTAGCGTCTCTCTCTTTAATCACATTCTACACTTTCTACTCCTCTGCCTTAGCTTGCTACACCGGCCAGGTACACAGTGACTCTGGGTGGCACGTCTCTGTCAGTGCAGTATCTCCGGAGGCACGGCTACTTCTCCACGCCACCTCCGGTTAAGGAGTATCTGCAAGACAAAATGGAGGAGACCAGAGAGAGGCTCTCTGAAAAGATGGAGGAGACCAAAGAGAGGTTTTCTGAGAAAATGGGAGAAACCAAAGAGCTCCTCTCGGGGCGCATGGAGGAGACGAAAGGGCGCTTCACGGAAAAGATGGAGGAGACGAAAGACAAGCTCTCGGACAAACTGCAGGAGACGAAAGACAAAGTGTCTTTCCGGAAGAAAATGGAATAAGGGTGGCGCGCTGCACTGAGCTGGCAGCAGCAGCAGCAGTCGTGTACGCTGCCTGAGAGATCCGCAAACACACAGGGCTGCAAAATTCTAGGAATTTCTAATCACTTCCATACGGTATAAATATTAAGACTGAGTGTTGCTCTAACTGGAAATTTATTAGAACCCGAGGTCCTGAATTCTCATTCGCTTCTAACGTTAGTGTCTTCATAAGACCCATAAAACTGAAAGTGTCAGTATCTGTCTGGTATACAGACATGCTTGTTTACACAACAACTTAGTCCAGCTTAAACCAGGAGTCGCTCAGAAGAGTCCACTTCATCGCAGCCACATTAAAGTCCAGACTGCTTACATCTTGGCTGTAACAAGTGGTTTGTGTGTCTACACACTAGATGAAAGGGTATTAAATACCTCTGCAGCCGTAGCACAGGCGGGGAGTCCTCCTGCAGCTTTTACTGGACCTTTTTAAACCGTATGAAAAGAGTTTTTCACTGTTCTCATAAATGAATCCAAGCAGGGCCTAGTGTCTTGTGGTGAATGTATTATTATAAAGGTGTGGCTGATATGAAACTTGAACTAGCATATTTGTATTTTGAAGGTTTTCAGATTTAGGAGTGTGTTTGTTTTAGTACATTAGTGTGAGATGTATTTCTACCTGACAGCCGAGGCCTCCAGTCTGGAGTGAGTGAGTGAGTGAGTGAATCAAAGCCATGCTGATCTGTCTGTTGATGCTGTAGGCGAACAGAAATGGAGACCTGATTTGCACTTCTTTTAAAGGGGAATTTAACTGATTTCATTTTACAAGTAATATGACAAGATATTAAGTTAAAGACAAAGTCAGTGACAGTCACGTCTGAGTGATGTGATGTGAAATACTTCTCTGTAGAAACTTACCGAGTCAGAATAGTTTACAGCAGTGGTGATAGGAACCAGGTGTCCAAAGGATTTAAGGCTTCTACGACCCTTTTCCAAGAAGCTGGGATGCTGTGCTAAATAAATGTAAATAAAAACATAATACAGTCATGTGCAAATCAGTTAAACGCTGTACTAAACTAAAAACAGTCCAATATATCAAAAGCTGAACCTGAGATACTTTATTGTTTCTGAAAGTATGTGTGGGCATTTGAAATTTATCGTCCGCAACTCATTTCAAAGAGGTCAGGACAGGTTCATGTTTGCCACTGTGTTCATAGTCTCTTCTTTTAACTCCGCTCTGAAAGCGTTTGGGAACTGAGGACACGATTGCTGTAGTTTTGAAAGTAAAATGTTTTCCATTCTTGTTTGTTACAGGATTTTATCTACTCCACAATAAAATTTTCAGTGGGTGACGGTCTGGACTGCAGGCATGCCAGCTTAGCACCCGTACTCTTGTACCACATACGTATGCTCTTGATATATATGTGCAGAATGTAGTTTGACTTTGTCGTTTTGAACTAAACAAGCCCTTCCCTGAAAAAGACGTCATCTGGATGGCAGCACATGTTGCTCCAAAACCTGAATCTATCGTTCAGTAGTGATGGAGCCTTCACAGATGTGCAAGTCACCTTACCATGTGCACTAATGCACTGCATGCCATCACTGATGCTGGCTTTTGAACTGGGTGTTTATAACAAGCTAAACAGTCCCTTAAAAGGACACGACATCCATGATTAAAAAAAAATTAAAATTTTCCTTCATCTCACCACAGGACACTTTTCCACTGCACCTCTATCCGTCTTAACTGAGCTGAGGTTCAAAGACAGCTGCAGTGTTTCTGGATTTTATCTGGTTTCTTCTTTGCATGGCAGAGTTTTGACTCACATTTGTGGATGCAGTGATGAACAGTGTTTACAGATGATGGTTTTGAGGAATCGTTTCCGAGACCCTTTACAGGAACACTACATTACAGAACACTGTCTTTACTGCAGTGCTGCCTGAGGGTCCTAAGATCATAACAATCCAATACTGGTTTTCATCCTCATCACTTGTATACAGAGATTTCTCCGGATTCTTTGCGTCTTTTAATCATATTATGTATGGTAGATACAATCCACTAATTCTTTGATATTTTTATAATGAGAAGTGTTGTTCCTGAAAGTGTTGCAGAGAGTGAACCTCCTCATCTTTACTTCTGAAATACTCCGCCCCTCTGGGATGCTTTTTACTTAGTTTATAGTATTGCACAACTTTACCCATCTTTTATTGCCCTGTCCTAACCTTTCTGATAACAGTTGCTGGTGTCAAATCTATTCATTCACTCTAAAATGCTTATTGTCCTGGGTCGCAGGGGTGCTGGAGCCTATCCCAGCGCTCTTGGTTCAGTCTCACACAGTAGGCATTCAATTAAAAATGTAACTTTTCTGTTTTATAATTTGATATCTTGTCCTTGTACTATTTTTAATTCCATTTAGAGTTCAAATGATTTGATGTTTATTTACCTAGTGAACAGTGTCCCAGCTTTTGTAGAAGGCAGGCTGTAAAAGATCAGGTATCAGGAAAAGCTATAAGATGAGATGGTAAAGAATACCGTGCCTGAAGCCCGACACCAAGTTAACAATCTAAAACGTCTAAAGATGTTTTAGGTGCTAGATGAATGCGTGTAGATGCTGTAGAGATCTTGGCCTCTGGTTCCTACAATCAACACTGTACAGAACATTGAGCTGTTAGGTTTTTCTACAATACACCATTTTATATTAAACCTGAACGTCTCTGTTTACATCTCCAGGACTGAATTACACATAAACATCCTCTTTAAATGTAGATTGTGGACTGCATTTTTTAAAATTCAGTGATTTGTAAAGACGGCGTTGAAGGAATAAAATACAGTAATCATGACGTGGTCTGCTTGCTGTTTCTGTTATTCCCCCGTATGAAGGACTGAAGCAGAATTTAGTACTTTGTTATTTTTCAATGTGAATTATAAGACTTTGCTTACACTTGAATCATTTTCCGTGAAACTGGGTCTGTTAAAAATACATGTGGAAACGAAATAAGACGTTTAAATAAGAAGACACACATTAGTATTTTTAAGTTTTAATGTTTCGCTATGGTTTGACCACAGCAGTACAAGCATAAAATCTTTGACTACAACGGCATTTAGAGCAACATATTTTTTTTTTACTATTTTTTTTTGTCCTTTTACTTTGTTTTCTGAAAAAGTATTGCAGTAACAGACCTTAGGCCTAGAACCTATTACATCACAATTGCTTAAATAAAAAAAGAGGCAAAATACACATTTTAATGTGTATATAAGCATAATGCGCATGTACGTGTATATAAAAATACAAGTACACAATTATGCATACACACGGATAAAGGAAAAAAAAAATCTGCTGGGGTACAATTCGTAAAATAAAACCCAATGATACAAAGTCCATGATGGAAGCAGTCCTGTGTCGACCAATAATGCTGAAAAGCTACGGTTAGCGGTGGTGTGCACAAGCATCTGGTGCTTTTAGAAGAAATAAACTGAGGTGCAGTCAGCTTCAGTCCACGCTAGCTCCTCACACTAAACACGAGGATCAAAAGTCTACAGTGTTCTGGGGTTTAAAAACACACCGTAGGCCTCTCGAGGCTACACAACTGCCATTGGTCATTGGAGAAACAAAATGGCATCGCTATGTACATCATCATCATCATCATCATCTGTTACATAATTATGGACATGCTCAACAGGTAGGTACAGTGGAGACCCGGCAAAATGTAAATCAAAGTGAAGTCTCGTTCCGACATACCACATGACACAGGATGTGTAAAATGATAAATATTACAGAACTGAACGAATGGTAGAACTTCGTCGTAGCCACTGTCTGATTACTGAAAGGCAGGAAGCATAGCATTGTAAGGAAATTGTAAAGTTAAGACTAAACTGGGTTTTACTCGCTTACAAAGTGCCTCAGACTATCTACGCACTTTCTATACGTCTGGACAGTGATTGATTTTTCTTCTTTTTTTTGTGCAATACAGATACATCAACAATTCCCAAAGCATAGTCAGGGTCTCTGCCCTGATATCACTGTTCTCTGTACGCTGTTTGTTAAACACCACCTTCTTTACGTCTGCTTCTGCAGGTAGGCTCGTGTCCTAAATCACCTTCCCAACTTTGGTGCCTGGGGAATGTGGAGATTGTTTTAATTACAATAAATTATGCTACTATTATTTCGTCTAGAGAGGAAATACATCCACTATCAGCCCATCCTGGCATGATTAACTGCTGCAGAAGTGGGCAGTATACTGTTTACAATGTACAAATCTCATTCAGTGGTATACGACCACTGTTTACTATTATGACATGGAGAAACATTGTTCCTATCACTTTATGAAGTAAGACTAAATCAATCAATTGATCAAACTGCAAACGCTCCATTACGAATTCCTAGTTAAATCATTATATGCATTTTCTGGACCTCACTATTTTATCAGAAGCCCACAAGTGCCCTTTAATTTACAATTAGCTAGCTAGTCCAGTGCCTCCGTTGGTTTATGGATGAAAACATTTTGCGGTAATGGGAACGTTTGGGTGTAAATGGTTCGGTTAAATCCATGCTGTAACTTCTACTGGTTTGCCCATTCTACTGTTACACTGCCCAGCCCTATGTAGTACAAATTCTGGAAGTTAATTTGGGTAGGATTTAAAAACAAACAAACAAACAAATAAACAAAACGTTTATATTCTATTTCAAGCATGTTTCTTGTCCTAGAACGACTGCCATTCATACTGTTAATATGGTTATTATTCATAAAAAAAATACGTAGTACTTTGTAATCATTCTGTAATTCATATTTAAGTATTGTTTTGAAAACCTTCTCCTTGTTTACAAAAAGAAAAAAAAACAACAAAAAAAAAAATCAAAACAAAAACAAAAGCACATCTTAACTGTAGGCATTTACAAACCTGATACCACTGTGTTAAATTTTTATACCATCTATACATTATATTACATTATTAACAATGTCTTTTTTCTGTGGTTTCTACCCATTGGGTAGGATATGTGTGCATAACATATTCAAGTTATTTACAGCACCTTACAAAACAAACAAAGAAACAAACAAAACAACAACAACAGAAAAGAAAACCAACAAAAAGAAAGAAAGAAAGAAAGAGACAGACCAGTGAAAAAAGCACCGTTGGAAGTGAGGCACACCAAAGGTGGGAGCTTGAAGAGTGCAAGTGGGTTTCTACGTCTGCTCAAAACGTGAACATTAGGCACCGAGTTAGCTCACATCATACGGACATGCAGAACGCCTCATTCCGTACACAACGCAAACAAGCACTTCTTTTGTAACGAGGACAACGGTCAGATGAAGCAAAGGAGGCAGGAGAAGCCCGAGCGGAGACAGCGAAATGACGGTCATTACCAGAAAAGGGCCGGGCCGACAAGCGCAGGCCAGAACCAAAAATCAATTGGCGGAAGCAGCAGCAGCAGCAGTGATAGCAGCAGCATTAAACAGCAGAGATGAAAGAGAAGCTCTGGGAGCTCTTTGGAAGAGTAAATGAAGGGAGAGAAGATGTGACCAGAACGCTTTTATAGTGTCGCCTCAAGCACACGAGCCGGTAAACATAAACAAACAGCGTTCCCTCTTTCTCTACATACCTAATCCATCTCCACCTGTTCAAATCATAAGAGCTCAGATAGTAATGAAACGTGTGGGGGGTGCTGGCATAAGCCCTTCCTAAATGCTGGCATTGCAGTATAAAATTTTAACATCAAGATTGATGGTAATCTGTGTGAAGAGTCAGCTCTCTAGGCACAGATTACACCTGGTCTAAGATTAAAATGGACCATCGATATCAGCTAATTTAATCCTAACATCTAGTTTAAAAAACAAAACAAATAAAAAAACACCCCACTAATGAATTGTGCACATGGTGGCTTTGCCCATGACATAAATGCTTGATTACAGAAATCCTTCCCAACGCTGACAGACGCCGACCAGACCTAGTCCTGGACTAAATCACACAGGCAATGGTATTCCAGTATAGTACAGAACTAAGCTTATTTAAATGTTCAGGGAACCAGCCCTAAACATGCACATGCACAATTGATGTATTTCTTTATTTTTGGTCCAGGGCTGGGCTCAGTACGGGGTCAGAGTCTTCCAAGTGTACTTCTACTCTGTTAAGGCTTGTGGTCAAGAACCAGATTGAGTAAATCTCGGCTTTGTAGCTGACTGACTGGAGAACTAGCTTACAGATTATATATCTTCATTTACACGGCAGAAACAAACAAACAAACAAACAAACCAACAAACAAACAGTCTCACGCAGACACAAACACATGCACACGGTTCCAATGCTGCAGGTACGGAGTAAAAGACAGCCAATCGCACGGTTAGACTTAAGGGGCAGTGATACTCAAAACTTCTGGAACAACTACAGCTACGCAAACACCGACACGATCGTCATGGACGCTTCAGATTAGCCATGTTTGTCCATGTACAAAAACAAAAACAAACAAATAAACATGCATTTGATGAACACGAACGGCTGGAAAGGGAGTCTTTCAGTCTTCAGTTTCCATGTTAAAGGGATGCGTGCTGCACTTGAAGGCAAAAGTACCTACGGGTTCTGTTGGAAAGTCAATGTTTTTTTTTTTTCACCATAACAAATTCAAAAGTTTGCTTCTGATCTCCGTCCACCTGGAGAGAGAATCAAACCTGGCAGCCTAACAGAACTCTTCAACTTCTTTAAAGTGGTAAGCAATGCCCTACTATGTGCAATAGGCTCGCTGAGCTTTGAATGTTGGTCGCTGAACAGCTCTGACCAGTAATCAGTGTTTTGAGAGGACTAAACGATGTGAATGAATGTTTTACAGACAATAGCTAAGGTCGCTCAGACTGTAAACTTTCCTCGGCTAAATTTAGCACCAAGTCGTGTTGAACATACCCAAAAACCTACTGTCTCAAAAGATGGAAATGACTGAACAGGGATAAGGGCTTTTATTCTCTCCTAGGTCTAATCAGAGTGTTTAAGATGAAATCAGTGGGAGGATGAAGAAATCCTAGTTCGGCAATGTTCTCAGGCGCTGTCCTGCTGAGCCTGCATTAGCACAGTCCAGCTGGGTCTCTATATATCAACACTTCCTAGAGCAGTCTGCATCCTATAAAGAACACTACTTAGCAAGGAGAGGAGGAGGAGCTCATGTTAGATCACTACTTTCACGAGTCAAGTGCTTATCTAAGGGCCAAGTAAGGAGGAAAGCGCAGAAGCTGGTGCTGGGGTCCGGTTAACACTGTCTGACGACAGAGTGAGAGAAGGCAACATGAGCAGAAGAAGGCTGGGTTAATGGGTCTAAATGAGATAAACATTAAAAAAACAATAAAAAAAAACCTAAATAATACTAATAAAAACAAAACTAAACAAAGGACAACCCTCACATTAGCCCTTAGCTTCACCACGTCTTAGAACCTGATTACACTACCTAGAAGATGTATGACACATACATCGGCATGCAGGAAGGGGTTTGGTTCGATTTTTCTTTTTGTTGTTATGGCCTACCGGTCAGAATGTGGATGGTGAGAAAGGGGCTGAAAGTGAAGGAGTGCATGAATGGGCAGCATTAGCCATTTCAAGTAAGGAAAAGCCATGACAAGCATCTGTCCAAGATAAACAATGCACAGGACCAGAGCTCATACATATATAATCGCTTCTGATGATAAATATATGCCATTTTGGTTTTTCTCATAGGCCAAGTGCAATAGTTAGAAAAGATCACCACCAGAACCGCGATCTAGGATTTCTTAGCACGACCCTGCTCACAGAATAACCTTCCTTCGTAAGCTTTGTGTCTGGAGAAGAGAGAGAGAGAGAGAGGGGGAGAGAGAGAGAGAGAGAGAGAGAGGGAGAGAGAGAGAGAGAGAGAGAAAGAGAGAGAGAGAGAAAGAGAGAGAGAGAGACAGAGAGAGAGAGAGAGAGAGAGAGAGAGAGAGAGAGAAAACCAATTTACTCGACCACAATGAGGGAAAAGTCTTGCAGACCTGTTCGGAGACACTAAAAGAAATTCGACGCTTGTAACAAAAAACACCATTTCTGTTAGTAAAGTGACATAAAACTAACATTCTGTTGCCATCAAACTGACCTCGAGACCCCCGTGGAGGCATGAACGTGTCTGAACCCGAAAGTATCAGTGAAAAGCACTGAGAGCAGGGCCGAAGGTTTCGGAGGGGGTTAGGTAAGGAGAATTTTTAGGCTGGATCCAGGTAACTCTTGTGCAGAGGTCAGGTTAAGACCCTATTGCTCCCACAGACAAACTTTGGAGCTTCTGTTCAAAATCTACAAATAAAAAACAAACACAACAACAAGAAGAACAACAACAAGAAAAAAAACAAACAAACAAAACATAAAAACCCCACGTTTCCCTCTTATCTGTTTTCCATAATAAAGATAGTGCAACTTCTGTGTGTTTTGATTTGAATGTATAATAGTGAGTCTCTACCCTCACGCCAGTCCCCACACAAAAAAAACCTTGGCACTATGATTTGGATTTCTACGATTAGATTATTTTTTTCATCTTAAATTGTGCACAGATCCTGGTCTTGGAAAAAACTTCTCCTCGACTCCACGTCCTGTCATATTGTCATATACCTGTGGATGTGGGGTGTTTCGCGCAAAACCAAAAAAAAGGCTTATGTGCTAATATCGTTTTCTCTCATCTGAAGGTAATACACAAGTACAAAACAGCGCTACAAAGCTCTACCATGTCTTGTTTAAGAGAGAGAGAAAATAAAACTTGAATTTTGTAAGCTTAGCTCCACCTGGTTACTTTTTGTAAAGTGGCTTTTTTTCTTTTTCTTTTTTTTTCTTGTTTTCTTTTTCCTTAAAGTCAAGACTGATGCATTGTTTTCTGTTGTGCGCGGGAGTGTGAAGAGGGCGACCGCGCCCTTTTTTGTAGGCGGGGAAAGGAGAGGGTGCGGTTTGGCAGCCCCGCACACACTTGCACACACACACATACCCCAACACCTCACACTAGCTCTCCTCTCTGCATGTCCTTGGCCTTGCTTGAGACTATTGTGCTTTGAGGGCTGCCCTGGCCTGTCCTGCCCGCGGGCGGAGGAGTCTGAACGCCGCTGACGCTGGAGGACTGGTTATTGCTGTGCTGGTGGAGGAAAAACGCCGCGCCCGGGTAGTGACCCATGACCTCGCTGTAGGCAGGCGGAGGGCCCTCCATGCGGCCGTGGGTGCTGGAGTTGGCGGCGCTGATGCCAGAGTTGCTGCTGGGGGGGCGGGGAGCGTCGATCAGTTCGCTGTCGAACACGGTGCGGTTGGGCGGTGCGCGCACCGACTCGCGGTTCAGCTCCAGCTGCTGCTCGGGGTCCCGCAGCTGCAGGGTGCACGGGCCCTGGTAAGGAGGCGGCTCCTCTCCGTCTGACAGAGAGATGGTGGGTGGCAGGTCGATCTGGTGTTGCAGGTACGGGTAGGTGGGCTGGAAGCGGCTGAAGCGCTCGCGTTGCATGAAGGAGGGGGCACTGAAGCGCTCCCGAGGCTGCGGGGCGTACACCACCTGCAGGAGGACATAAACACAATAGCTCTCAGACCTGGAGTACACTGTAGTCACCAGCTGAGTGCTAGCACACATAATATAATAAGGAGTGATGTTGTAGAATTTGCATAGAAAAGGCAAAATCTTTAATTTGATTGATTTTATTTAATAATATATTTAATACTCAATTACTATTTAGCATTATCGCCTCTCTTTAAGCCACCTTTAGTTACCAATGAAAGAAAAGTGCTTTGTACATGAATAAGTAAGGTAGAGAATGTGTTAACTGACTTTCACCACTGCACTAATCACTAATGTTAGTTAGCTAGCCTATCACTAATAATACTTTCTTTAACAGAGGTGTCTATTCTTCCCCACTGTAAAGCTTGAACATGTGCACAGGTTGTAAATGCTGTAATTAGGTCTTATTATTAAACTAACAATCCCTTGATTTCCCAGCCCCAGACTGTAGGCCATCATCATTCTAAGTTTTGACCATGCCAAACAAGCAATTTCTTATCTAATGGTGATATCTTCAAGACTTCCTGTCCTGTGATCTAGCAGAATGGCCATGAGCATCATATAAACATCACAGAGCTTTATAGTTCGTAGTCTATATATCGTAGTCTTAATAATACATCAACATTTGACCATCATCAGCCCTGCTATTGGAGCTTTACTCATCATATTACATCCAATGAATTCTCCAGCACATGATATAACCTATACATTTCAGTCCCCTTTTACCTTACTGGCTAACGTAACTGAGTTAAAGCTCTTGTTTTAAAGCCTGTCTACACATTTTCATGTCTTTCCTGCCTCAAACACACCGAGTGCAGAGGGTCTTCCAGCACCAGAATGGAAAAAAATAAATAAAAAGCAAAAGAATCAAATCATGTTATTAATTAATGGAATTCATTGGAAAATACAAATGGAAAATACAAAAACCATCTCAATGTGCTAAGATACAATCTCCCCTGAGAAACCTGAGGAGGAGAGTACGACTTCTATTTAGCGATACTCCATAATAAAGTATCAGCTGGAAGAAGAGGATGCCCATTCACACACAATTCAATTATTCCATTTGAGGGAAGCCTCCATGTTAGCAAGGCAATGAGAGAGGCGGTTTTGTTTCATGGGGCTGCATTTCAGCTCGAGCCAGGGTGGCTAATGAGAGGTAATTTTGAGAGATAGACAGAGAGAGGAGAGAGAGAGAGAGAGGTAGACAGAGACAGAGAGAGAGAGAGAGAGAGAGAGAGAGAGAGAGAGAGAGAGTGTGTCTAGTCTCTCAGACAGCTGTCTAGACGCTGCCAGAGGAGAGAGCGAGTGATTAATGACGCAGTGAAAGACGCAGCCGTGCGGACAGGAGCTCTCAAAGACACATACACATACACAGAGGGAGGCGATACATGGACAATCATTAACAGAGAGGCCCTGCCTCAGACACTGACCCTCTCTCCTCCCCCTGACCTCAGCAAACACAGACTCCCAGTGCTAGACAATGAGAACACACAAACAGAGTTAATGGTCTCACCTCTGAAGCTCCTTGTCTGGAACCACTATCTGATGGCCAAAAACAACCCTCCTATCAGAAGAGAGAGAAGGATAGTTAGAATTAAGACTTCCGGGCAGTTAAAGTGCAACTGGGTAACACACAGCACGAGCACATGTTAAAAAGAACAAGTTAAATAAAACGTCCATGATATAAACAAGTAGAAATAAATAAGGACGCACAATGATTTTGGAATCATATAGGCTTTGGTAGATACCTGCTCAGAAAGGATAATGCTATCAAACTGATGTTTAGATAAGACAGTTATTTAAGTCAATATTTAATGATGTATTTGTTGCCGAATGCTAATGCGATCATGGGTCACTAAACTAAAACGTCTGGACTTTGGTTTCAGTTGGATTCGTGATATTACAGAAACCAATGTTACATTTCTCAGGGTCTGTGAGCCATATCAATCCAGTTCCAGTTTCTAGATCTCATAAAAAGATCACACATTGGGAGATATGTTTATGAAAAAATAAAAGAAATGAAAGTCATGGAACCAGTAAAATAAAAAAAAAGCTAACCCCTCCAAACAGAGCCGAGATGACTGAGAGTTAAATGTGTCGTTGTTGCTTTATACCTTGTGGGATCCAAACAATCAAATCTCCTTCGAATCCAGACCAAGCCTAAACTAACAATTAAACCAAACACAAAGCGCTCATCTGTGTCGCAATGCTAACTCCTAGCGTTTACATGTCTGCGGTAAATTAAAGCAGCAGCTACTTCTCTTCCCTCTCCAGACTGCACAGACCCTACACACTCTGCCTCAGTCCACTCCCTCCCCCTCATGAATAAAAATGAAAAGGTCTCAGACATTTATCTGTCTCTGCCGCACGGTGCAGTGGGCTGCGTGGCTGTCTGGCTCAGGCTGGCGTCTAGACAGAGCTGGGGTGAATTTAATCATCGCGGCTGTGTCTGCGAGCGAGACTACTGCGGGTATTTATCAGAAAGCTGGCGAATGGGACCCCCGACCAACACACAGTGCTTAAAGTCGTGATTGGGCATCAGTGAAATGGCAACACAGCCGCCCCGAACAGCTCTCACTGCTGGAGGCGACATATTTGTCAGGCCAGCTTGCTAGGTGTTGAGTCTAACTTTAGTTTGCCAGCACTCCAGACTCTGCACTGCCTTAAGCTTATAATCAAAGAGCGTTAATGGCTTTTGTTTAACGATGTCATCGTCTGTCGCAGTTGGAAAATTCCAGACATTGCCCAACCCTAAAGCACACACGGAGAATATTGATCTAGAACATTGCAGACCATTTTCTACGCTCGGCACATTGAACTTGACTGCAAAATCCATTAACCAACATACTCCACTTTATTAAACTGCACATGCAGCACAGTGTGAGTGAAGAACAGAGCATCGTTATTTGTGTCTTACCGACTGCAGAGAGTGCTCCTGCCTCCTGGCCTGGCCCGGTCTGCTCATGAAGGACCAAGTAGAGAGCTTATAGTGATTCAGAAGACAGATAATAACCACCACCATCATCATCATCACCACGATTATGATCATTATCTGCACAAACTCCAGTTCAGCTGCAGGAGAGAAGAAATAAACAGAGAGAAGAATAGATTTAGAATAATGTTATAGCAGAGCACCACTATTGCAAATCTGGTTTAATGCTGGTCATAACTGAGAATTACGAGAATAGAGGGCTGCAGTTTTCGTTTTGACCACAGGATGGCAGCAGAGAACAGCATTCCAGACTCAGCAGGAGCCACTGGCCTCAGAATGTGATTTTGTTTATTAATAGCTTCCCAATAGAGCAAAAAACTGATCAACATCATTGACTAACTAACTTTTAACACATGTAAAGGCTACAAGTTACAGAAACACTTCAGGTTTGCTTCCATGCTGTTACAGAAAGTCTAAAAAAAGTCAGAAAACTTCAGAGCCCTCAGACTGAGCAGGATAACCACCACTCAAAGCCTCTATTCAAACTCAACTTCCCCCAACAAAGGGAAAAAAAGAATTAGACCACTTGATTGTAATATGTAAAAAGGCAGTCTCCCTGGTACGGCCAGCCATTACCCGGACAGACAGGCAAAGCAAGACAATGCTGGCCTATCTCCGGCAGCCAGACAGCCTGCGGCATCAGAGCGGGTAGCTGCGATATCCCAGCCAGCCCCAGACTGCAGGCCCAATCTGATTAGGCTAGACGCTGCGGCTGATCCAGGCTGCAGGAGGGGCCAGACAGGCCTCCGGCTCGCTGAGACAGAGACTATTCTAGAACTGTTGGGTCTGCAGAGTGCACATTTTAAAGTGCGTAACAGAGGAGCATTATCTTTTGGAGCAGACTGAGGGTGCTGTCGGATCGGCTGGAAAGAGAGCGGCTGGAACTCGCGCCACAAAATTGCCCGCAGTGCAGCAGCACACATCAGAGGAGACAAACATTGCTTTATTTCGAATTTAGGCCACAAGAGCAGAGCCGGGGAAAGAAGAGATTAGAGCAAAAGAAAAGAAAAATAAGACAGAAACAGGGCAAAGAGTTTGCTAGAACTGTGCAGTACAGCACTAAATCAGCATTATCCTGACTTGAAGTGAAGCTACACAACCAGCAACTCACCTGCCATGGGAGGACGTAAAGCACTGACAGACTCGAATGCAAGCTTAAATAAACTCTTTCTGTGTTACGTCAGAAAGGGCGTGTGATGCAAGGGAATTAGCACTTTCTCAAAGCTAGTTTGGAGCATTTGGAAAAAAGACCTTGTTTTTCAGAATGTCCTGACCTTTCTGGTAGAGTACTGAAAGTACCACACAGCTCATCAAAGGCCTTTCTTATACTGGTGAGATGCTATCAAACCTGTGTTGCGCATAACTGAGAACTGCACAACTGTATCATCTGACTCAACCACCAAATCTCCCACTATCTGATGGTGAGGGAGAGTGTACCCACCTTTAGTTCATAATCCAGCAGCAGGGACCGTTGCATGACATGATGTCTTTTTGAACTATGCATCATTACAATAGTGCCACATGATGTTGGAGCCTTCAACCATAACCCCATAGTCTGGGTAACCAGAAAGACTTGACTAACCCTGTACCTGTCAGCTAAACGCCAATGTGAGTTAGACAACACAAGCCAGTCTTTCTGAGTGAAAGGCAGTACTATGAGCTAGCCGAGCGTCTTTTGATGACAGATGTGGTGGTCTGGTGAGGTGAGACAAGATACTATTGGAAAGTATTATTTTTCCCCACTCGCTGGTGCATGGTAATGTAATCCAAACTCTGAAGGACCATTCTAGCCTAAACCCGAGTTTGATGTGTTATGTTATGCTGCATTCAGCAGTGCAGAATTACATCCCCCGATAGACCCAATTCTGCCACTACAATGCCAGCATGAATTGCGTGATTACATCATATGACTGGGAATCCCTGTCATGTTATCTAGTGTTGCACCGATACATATACCGTATTGGTATCAGCGCCGATACTGACACTTACAGTATCAGTAACGGCAATAGAGAGCGTCGATACCATGAAGCTTATTGACTAAATGGCTGCACGTGTTTCTGCATTGTGGTAATTTTTATTTTTTCATAGCTCTGAAACTTTGTAATGTGCAGTTACTCAACCAGTAAATGGTTCTTTCAAGGTTATTATATCTTATTCAGGATAAGACATAAAATATACAACATATAAAAAGTGGAACACTAGAAATATCAGGATTTATAGCCATATATCGAGCATTTAAGTCAGTTGGTATTGGTATCAGTACTCGGTATCGGCAGATACCTGAAAAGCTGGTATCGGTATTGGTATTGGTAAGGAAAAAGTGGTATCGGTGCATCCCTAATGTTAACCAATCCTGAATGCTAGCCCAGCCTCTATTCTATAGGCTAACAAACACAACCAAGCAACTAATATTTCAAACAACCCACCCCCAAAAATCTACCCAAAAGCTTTAACATGCGCCACCAGAAGTCTGTTCACCTGGCAGGCGTGTCACTTTAGTATGTCCAAGCGCATCAACAAAGAAAGTAATAACGCTCGATTCTGAGTTCAGGTTGATAAAAGGATAAGCAGCTTCAAGATACTTAGTTAAGAAGCTACATAGGGAACTATCAATCAAGCACACTTAGACGTCAAGGCATTCAAACCTGATCTCCACTACAAGCAGTATTCTTGGTTGTGACTCCTAAGTTGTCAGTGGTTGGTATGTTACTTAATGAGCCCTTTTTAAAATATTCAATTGAACCATATTCCAAACACATTCCACTTAAATTACTGCATTTACACCCAATCATCACCGAAGGTCACCAGTATGAATCTCTAACATTCACAGATTTAGTAAAGCTTTGCAAATCAGTCTAATCACAAATCCTTATGTAAGGGAAGTTGAGATTGAGAGGGAACACCAATGATCCAACTGAGCAGGCTGTGCATATTCACAGCTTAGACTGTGAAATCCTCTTATTTGTTTATAGCCTGATTACACAGTGGACCTGAAGCTCCCGGCCCCAGCAGTCAGAACCAAACCTAGCTAAGGTAATGGCCTATGGGCTTTCAGCCTAAACAAAACGTGGTGTATGCAAACAATGCACTAGGAAAGGAAGAAGTTAGCAAATAGAGGTGGTTTGACCAGGTCCACTTAAACGAATAAAGCCTGGCTGCTTTGGAGCAACACTCTGAGAAAATAAAAGAGAGAGAGGGGTCAGTACTGGAAACTGGACGGTGGCTCTTCAGCCCTGGCTTTCATTTGAAGATAGACAGAATGAATAAGGAGCGAGCACTTCTCCAATGGAGTGGCACTGCCGGATACTGGATCTCCTGTCCTGGTCTCCTAGCGACATGCACACTCTCTCTGCCCCAGATACCACTGGCAATGCCATATCTTTCTTTCTCTCTCCCTCTCTCTCTCCCTCTCTCTCTCTCTCTCTCTCTCTCTCTCTCTCAGGGCCATCCAGCTGCCATTATTGCCATGGAGACACAGCCCTCAGCATCCGTACCCACAGAGACACTGAACACTGACATAGCACACACACACTCGCGCACGTACAGGCACAGACAGGCACAGAAATGAGGAAATAAAGAGACGGAAAACTACGGGCCAACTACAGGGCGGCAGACAGAGAGATAAAGAGCTGAATAAAAAGCAGACCGAGTGGGTGCGAGGAACAGCATTAGCCCAAAACGCCGGAGGCAGCCAGCACTCAGTGCAGCCAACACTGAGAGAGGCTGCAGATCCATCAGCCGCTTTACTGTCACCAGGCAGAACAGAGCAGCGCATGACACAGCTGAGTGAGAGACGAGAGACAGCGGGCCACTCGCAGGGAGTGAGTGCCAGACATGGGGAGGGTACGTGTGAGAGAGAGAGTGAGAGGACGGAAAAAAAAAGAAGGGAGTGTGAGAGACTAATTCATTTCGCATATGCAGGGTAACCTGGGAATGTGATGGCAAATTGCTAAAGCCGTCCTGTCTCCATGAATCAAGATGCTTAACGCGTTATTGATTCAGAAGTGCATGTATAGCTAGCGCAACTAGATGTAACACCACAGCCACTTTATAGCAGGACATGGAAGGACCATCAATTACGGTCTGAAGTTAAGAGCCTAGACTGCTTTTACAATGAGGCACAATACAGGACAGCTAATCAGAAGTGATATAGTTTCCATACATCAGACATTTAATCATTTTACATATATCTTAAGGGCGAAGTCTACAGCATAAAAAGAGACAGTCCCATAGTTTGGGTAACAGATTCATGCTGTTTACGTCAGATTCTGACCCTACTATCTGCATGTCACAGCAGAAATCAAGGCTCATCAGACTAAGCAATATATATATATATTTACAATTTTCAGTGTTTAGTTTAAAGCTGTGACAACCGCAGCCTCAGATTCCCATCTTCAGCTGACTGGACCGGAGCCTTCTGCATTAGAGTTCACTAAGAGAGACGCTTTCCTCATTATCACTGTTGTAACAAGCGTTTATATGACATAATGTAGCGCTTCTGTCAGCTACAAGTCTAGCCATTCTCCTCTGACCTCTCTAATCAACGAGGCGTACTCGCCCACAGAACTGTCACTTACTGGATCTTTTTCTCACCAATCTGTTTCAACTTTAGATAAATTCCCAGCAGCTCCTAAAATACTCCAACCACCCTGTCCGGCACCAACCATCAAGTTCCCTTTGAAAGCTATTGACCCGTCTCCATAATGTCATGCACTGTGTTGTGGATTGGATGATGTTTCTGGTAAAACGTTCAGGGAGAATGTTTTATTTGTTGTTTGTCTTTTCTTTTATAGTTATGTGAGGCGTAGTTACAGTCTCAAATTACCACACATAGAAAAATGATCCCAAGCAGATTTACACGGTTTCACTAAAGAAAGAAAAAAAAGAAAAGGATGCCCTCGCATCAAATCAGCACTCTGCGTCAGCTGATACTCTCAGTTTAGGCATCAGAATCAGTACCTAGAAAGAAAACGTAGGATCAGTGCATCTCTGGTGTGGATAGAGTGTATTCATGGACAGGCACAGGCTGAATTTACAAGCTAGGCACATAAAAGGCACCGGCCACCGGAAAGGCATATAATAGTAATTTTGTGGAATCTGAAGAGAAGAGGCTCCAGAAAGAGAGAGGATGAATGACTGGGTGTATGTTTGTGTCTCTGTCTGAATGATGCTCTAATTCCACCTTGCGAGCGTGAGAGAAAGAGAGAGAATTACATTCTGGCGTGCTCACTTCATCTAGACACCCTCATGCAACAAAACACTTTCCCTGAATAATTCACTTTCTGGTGAGACTGAAAGGCAGCAGCACCTCGCAGGCACCTAAGCATTAACATCTGTAACACGCACACACAAGCGAGGCAGCCAAGACAAAGGCAGAAACAGAAGTCACAGAGGCTGCATCATGCCATACTGAGGACAGATGCTTTGCTGACTCACTGCAGGGCAGGAGGAGCTGCCTGTCTTTCCTGCGAGGGTTATGCCGCACATAGACAGACTTAATCATCTGAAACATAGGCAATAAACAGTATCAGTTGGTCTGGCCCTCTTAGCAGTAAACCAGTTAGGACCAGTTAGGGAGCAAGCCTCTGAGTACAACAGTGTACAGGTACAGTCTTACATTGACACAGCTTTGTCATGATGGCCTAACTAGCAGGGCATTACAGTATAATAATTGAACCATGGGGAATCTTGGGTTAAGACTGATGGTTTTGACCAAAATTAATAAAATTGTAAAGCTATTATATCACTTAAATGCTTAAAACCAGAGGTCACTAATAGGCGGACCGCCGGACCTTGTCCAATGCGGACCCAAACCGATAAACTATTGAGAAGGATTTAATTCTGACTCTGTTTATTTTAGGTATATGGGCTTTTCAGTGCAGTAAACTCACAGACCAATCATGTACGTTGTAAAATCACCAAAGGCGCTCCTCAGCCAATCAGATCTGTGCATCTTTGGGCGTGCAGCACACACACAGGTGAGGTAGGAAGTGGGAAGCAGCAATCGGAGAGTAAAGCCAGTCAGAGAAAGTATAACGTGCTCTAAAAAAGTTGATGGCGAAGAACGACGTATATGTTTTTTCTTCCCACGAGCAGCTCTGAACCAACATGGCAAGATGAGAAACAGAATTAACAAAAAGACTGTGTTTTATTTACTTTTCCTATAAATAAGCACTTTAAGATGCACCTCTGTTTTTTTATGTAGCCCTTGTTTTACTCGAAGTGAGGAAAAAACATTTAAAACAATAAATATTGTTGAAATATACTGAACGGTATGTGTAATTTGTTTGTCTTTTAGTAGCTGATGGTATAAGATGCTGATACTAGGCTACTTCAGTATACAGGATATGGCACTGAATCATAACTCAAGTTAGAAATGATGACGGTCCAGACCTTGGCCTGAGGAAATTTCCTCTAACTGGACCTCACTGAACTCTAATTAAATACTCCTGCTTTAAACTAGCCAAAACACCCACAAAAACATACAACATCTAGGACTGGCTGAGATGCTCACACAAGATAAAGATAAAAAAGTAAGTGCTAGCGGCATATTTGAATATTACAGTCTTATGTAATATTAATATTGGCCAATAAAAGCCAACACTGTGATAACAATCAGCATCAATGTCATTTTTCAAAGCGTCAAAAGGCTCGTTCTTGGCATTTTGTGCACCTGAAAGGGCATTTCTAAGGTGTGCTGGGAAAATCAATCAACTAACCGACACCCACAATGAAATAAACAATTGATCGGTTCAATTTTTTGGATGCAAACCAAGTGCGCAGAGAGCTGCTCGCTACAGCACGCTACAGCACGCTGCAGATTCTGAAGGAACTGACGTGGACGCTTATTCGGTTTGTCAGGGCATCTATGGATGCCACATCACTTTGACAAGACACCAAAGTGTTTTGACAGGCTGTTCTGAATGTGCATGCCACCATATTAAAGACAAGCATTTTGTCATCCAGCTATAAACATGCATTTTTCATTGGCGGGGGGGCTCGTCTAGTGTTTTAAACGGCTAGATCGCACAGGTGGTCTTTGTGCTAAAAATCAAAGGCTTGCAGCACAGAGGGATGGGGGAGAGCACAACACGCTGACAGACTGGCATCCCGCTGGGCATCAGAAGAGCAGGCAGCCGATTCAAGCCCTGCAGTTCAGCTGTGGCACAAACACTGCCAGTGGGAAGAGGCCATCCCACCCAGCACGTCAAGCTACAGCCTCCGCTCCGAGGCTACGCTACAGAGGAGCTCTCACCATCAATAACACTGCGAAAGGAACACAGACATCATACTAAAAGATGCCCAACCGAGTTTCTGTCCATCAGGAGAGAAAAGGCACTATGGAGAATCAAAGGCGTCTTGCGGGTCCTGCGTACTTCTGTGTGAAATGTCAGTAACCGCTCGCTCGTTCGCTTATGATGGGGAAGCCGAGCCTGGCGCGCACCTGAATTGAGCTGGATCAGAAAAGAAGAAGTTGCATGTGTGAAGTGAATTTCCACACATGAGCAGGGGCACACGCTAGCACTGGGATGGAGTGCTTCACGTGTGAGTGTGAAAAACCTTTGTAAAGTTTAGAGGTTAAGGTTCTATACCTGTTCTTCCCACAACCATAAACCATAAACCCAAGTCACAAACTATTAAGAACCTGTTTTTAAAAATGTACAATATCTTGTAAGAATCAGAGGCCATCTTACTTATTTGATTTCCAATCACACTGGCCACTAAGTGCAAGCTATTTGTTTTGTTTTAAGATAATATGCTTGCACAGACCAAATTAAAACTAACATAAAAACAATAAAATCTGCAGAGAAAATGTAGCTCCTAACAAATACGCAAGGATTGGTGGACCACCAAAAACTGTTACCATTAGAAAAAGGAGAATGTTTGCAAAACTAAATAATAATAAGCTGCTAGTATTCTTAGAACAATGAACTGACCACCCCAGACAGAATGATCCAAAGAAAATACATACAAATACATACATCCAACGTCTATGACTAAACGTTGGACTTCTTTGGAAAAACTGAAAGGAATGCATGCTGTAATAAAGAGTGGACGAACTGATGTTTATCAGAGTTGCTGAGATTTCTGTGTAATTTTATGTGAAATACATGTTCAAGCTTTTTAAAAAAATTAATGAACACTTAATGGGAATTTAGACAGGACATTAAACAGAGAGTGTGCTCACACGTCTGCACAGCACTGCATTGATTCAAATAACATATTCAAATAATTATTGAATTGTTGAACATACTGCACTAGTATAAGGATTTGAATGTGTAGTAGTGCTTTTTAAATATTAATATTTATAATATAGTTCATTAGGGGTGTAAGAAATAGCTGAACATTTTAATCCTGCAGTATTCTGTTTGGTGATATTGTGTTGATCCTCATAAACTACTGAATGTCCATTAACGGTTTACATGCAGAGATTTGTGGTGAACAGCAGTATATTTTGTGAACCTCAGACTGCTGGATAACAATGTTGTGATCTATCTTCAGCAGTTAGACTCTTCCACTCCAACATTAACAAGTAGTTTAAGGGGCACAGCTAACATCAGCATTAGCAAATGTATGCACATAGTGAGATTTTTTACAGTTTTCCTAAAAAACTAATTGTAATGTATCACCTTACTTACAATATCACAATGTATCCCATAATATTCAACTGTAGCCCCTTTATTATCATAAATATCATATCACCAGGTATTTGGTAAAGCACAACCCTAATGTTAACCATTTTGCAGAAACACTAAAAACTAGGGGTGTAAGAAAATATCGTAAATATCGAATATCGGGATATTATGTTTTGTGATACTGTATCGATTCTCAAAAACACAGTATGGATACACAGATTCCTGGCAGACAGTGACTTACTGTGTGTTGTGTTAAAACCTCTGACCGCTAGATGGCAGTGTTATCCATTTTCAGCTCCACTCCAACATTAACAAGCAGCACAAGGGTGCAATGTTGTTGTAAACATTGGCAAACCTGTTTATATAGTGATGTGTTTTAATAGTAGGATTTGAAAAAATTGCAGTATATCACTTTGTTTGCAGTATCGCGATATATTTTGGATCGTGACCGCTGTATCACAATACGTATTGTATCGCCAGGTTCTTGCCAATACACAGCCAATACAATCTAGTTTCTCCAAAATAATCTATTATAAGTAACAAAGGGGTTAACTAGATAAAATGGCCTGCTTCATGAGTCTTTTTATCAGTGTCCCTTTGTCTGAGCAGATCCTTTTTTTTTCCTTTCAAGGCTGACAGAAACAAATAAGCATTTGTTTGGTCTAGAGATTTCCATATCACACTCAGAGGCCACACTGGTTCTTGCCCACGTTATCACATGGCTGTTTAGTCACACGCGGCTCAGGTCGGCGCTCGGCTGCAGTGATGATACGAGTCCCGAGCTCCAGTGCCAAAGCTTCTGCGTCAGGTTCTGTGAATGAGCAGCTACTGACACGATAATTATGGTTTTACCAGTTGTGCTTCAATCTTAATGAATGAACGCGTGCACAGTCAACTGCCCCTGGCTGTCCAAGTGCTGCAAGTTCAAGTGCTCGTGTACGCTGCATTCTGCCCATTAGGCTCCAAGCCTTGTCAGAAAGTCTCACTCCCCCACAGTCAGCAGAACTTTTCCGAAAAAGAACGTGCCTGAGACCCGTGCGCTACAAGACAGAGACGTTCTGGACACGTCTGGAGGAGCAAGTGGAGGAAATCAAGTTGCCTTCTTTCTCATTACTGGTCCAGGCTTGGTAGTATGGATTCCTATTTCTGAAAGAATGTGTGGACTATAATTAGGCTCCATTCCTTTCCCTTATCCACATATAATTGACTTCTATTTTGGGAAAGCCTTCATTGCTGGCAGGCATACCTTGGCATGTTGTGTTCAACCAAAACTGAAAGGTGCTTTCATGTCAGCCAAAGCTACTTGTACCAACTTGTAGGCCTACACATCAGCTTGCCAAGTCCGCAAAGTAAAACAATCAACACTGAAGTTTTTTAAGGGGAAAAAGGGCCAAGTCTATCGTCCTTTCTTTCTTTTCCTTTTTTTTAGTTAAAAAGTGCAAGAAGCGTGAAAGTTTGCCGGAGGGCATGCTTTGCATTTAAGAGAGTCTGAAAGATCTGTTAAAGAGGGAGCGAGCAAGCGAGAAAGGGAGGACGGGGAAGAAGAAGAAGAAGAAGGAAAAAAAAAAAGCACTCCAGTTTTCTAAAACATTCGTCCATGACCGCTAGCTGAACCTGCATGCACAGTCTCAGTGGGTGGAAACCACACTCCTCCATTCGAGAATGCTGGAACGGGGTTGGAAGAGAGTTCAGCGGTGACATTTTCAAAGCGCGGGTTCAGACGGAGGAGACGGAAGCACAGTAGAGAGCAGGGGGAGACAAGAGCAACCTGAAGATGATGAGAAAAACCTGGCTCGGGGCTTCCTGTCCACACCACCCCACCTCATACAATCTTTATCAGGCGATCGTTCATTCATCGTAAACGCAGTAGTTCTGAAAACGGGCCAGCCCATTGGCGTTCCGCTGCTAGACCTCTGGCTGAGCGGGGAGGAGATCAGCGGGAATGGCTAGGTTAGTGACGAAGCACATTGACAGGCACTGTGACTCTGATCTCCATCAATAATTCACACTGGATCGTCAGGCTGTTTTCGCAGCAGACTGCAACACAGACCCAAGCCCTGCGCTATTACTGCTTGTTCCAATAAACTATATTTCACTAACCTGAAGGGTTTTTTTGTTGAGATGGCATCGTTTGCCTTTGAATATCAAAGTATGTTGTTGATCAGATACTTGATTTTTTTATGTAGCTACCAAATTTGATATTGTTTTCCGTTGTGCTCTCGCAGGCGAGTCATACCCGTGTGTAATCACAGACACTGAATCAGTAGAACTATAGAACAATATGCATTATTGCTCTGCCTTATTGATCTGTGGGGACCTACTGACCATCCGAATAAATACAGCTTTGTTCACATTCTCGGAAACAGAACTCCAGTGCTCCTCTAAAGTCTCTCGCTGTGAAAGTGCACAGATGTCTTATGGAATAATGACTCTCACTCACAGAACTCCTCTGACACATTCCCATATCCAAATGCATGTTGTTTCAGGAGTGCATGAGTCTCATGACGTCTGACACTCATTTCAAATTTGCAAAAGCAGAACTTGATACAGCTCGTATGAGGAATGAAACTTCCTGTGGAAAAATCTCTCTCACACTGAAATGGTAGCTACCAAGCGTCCTAGAAAAGCTTAACAATGATAAAATAAACAAAGTTCCATAAACAAACATTAATAAACACTTCTGGAAGATCTCAGATCACTACACTAAAACTAGGTCCAAGAAAGTTGGAGGTAAAGCACTGGGCAGTCACTTTCACCAAGAATATGTAAAAATAACTTTTTCTTTTAATGTTTTTCTTTTTGGAGACGGGGAGAAAAGCTAAACGAAACTAAGTCCTGTGGATAAAGACGGCCTCAAGAGGAAAGATATTCTAATGAACCAAATAAGCTCAATTAAAACGGCAAAATTAGAACAGAGACTGGAATTACTGTGTCTGAGTCTGACATGAGCAACAAAAGTCCTTTAGTTGAAGACTTTAGCAGTGGGAATAAGAAATGGGTAATAATCCCGACTCCAGACAGTCTATTCATTCATCAAGGCCCTTTGTTTACAGTGCACCAGGCACTTCCCCCTGCTTGAGATGTAAAGCTGAGAGACAGGGAGCTGGAGGTTATGGGACTGCTGGAGACAGTCACTGAATACGCTCATCACTACAGCAACAGCAGCAGAAAGTAGGCCTATCCAAAAGTGCCGGAGCCATGGACGCAATAAACACGGCCTTCTGGCATCAAGCGTATCACCGCTTTCACCAAAAAACTGACTGACAGCTATAAAGCTACATAGCAATCTGCTGCAGCTCAGCTGTCCCCAGTCGTGTCCTGGAGTACTCTTGCCTGGGAAGGTTTTTTCTTTCTCACACATCTCATCTTCATATCAAATCAGGAAAGGCCTGGTAATCAGCTGATTAGTTTCATCTAGTCTCTTGGAGCAAGAGAACACTCAGGACATGGTCCCCCTGCACTGGTCTAGCTCAGCGTGGACAACAGTAGTAATAGTAAAAACTGAAAGAGCAACACTCACATATGTCCATTCCCTGAAGGTGGGGTCCGGTGCAGTTTGACGCGCAGGTGGCATAGGCGCCCTGGTGACTTGTACCCACGCCGCTGCCAAGCACATCGCTTTACCACATGCTGTCCGTCAGCCCGTCCGCTGCTCATGCTCTAGCACATTCGGGCTAATGCGGCCGTCCTCTGCCGCTGCTCTCACCAATGCTGCTCTCAGCGTGATTAGGGAGGCGGACTCTGTGACTCCCCCTACCACCCAGCCCCCCACCCGCATCACCGAGACAGACGCTCTCGCAGACAAGAATACTGAAAAGCCAGCTAGAGGGCTGGTGCTCAGTACCGTGAGCTACACCTACAGTTCATACCAGACACAATCAAGGCGAGCAATGCGGGAAATGCGAGGCGTAGAAGCCTGGGTGCATTGCAATGCGTCAATCTGAAGGTGAATCAAATGCAATGATTTTGGAACGGCGGAATTGGGTAGAATTGATTACCGGCATGAAATTCTGAGACTATTCTCCTCTGTGTCAACACCCCTACCTCAGAAAGAGCTCGGTGCACTTGCTGTACTCTTTTTATTGTTCATATTCCAGCCCAGTGCACAGAGATACTCCAGTCACATGTATCTGGTCTATTTTTATTATTCATGTATTCTAATCAAAACATGGTACAACTTGAAATTTCATGATGCATTTCCTAAAGAACTGTAATTGAACTGATTCAATGTGCAGGCAGACATTTACTCCACTAGAGAGAGACAGGGGTAGGTAACCTTGAGGTGACCCCACTGTCTGGCCCATTTCAGGCTGCAGCCGCTTAGCTTGTACCACAGTTAGGGACGCACACACAGTGGAAGAGGGGGCAGGGTGCAACCTCCTAGAAAGCAGCAGCAGCAGCCAGCCATAACAAAACATGAATCAATTAAGTAAAAGCATGTTTCTCAGAAATTCCTTTTTTCCCTCTTTTTTTTTTGCACCAATATATTCTCTTAGCACAGCGGTGGTTCTGAGGCTTTCATGTTTGTGTTAATGCTTCATGTCGTCCTTCGGCTGTCTGCTATACCCAATCCCAGATGTCAGAATAAAATTTAAACGATTAAACCCTTCTCTTCTGCCCACTCAGCTACCAATTCATCCCAGTAGGAGACAAGCTGACATTTATCTGTCTGACGTCTTGTCTGGAAGTCATGTCCCCCGCCAGCACACACACGCAAGCGCGCACGCACCAGACATGGGGGTAGACAAAGAGGGAGGGGGAGAGGTAGGGGTCAGGACTCTGGGTTTGAATGGGTGTCTGAAGCAACATCCCAAGGGACGCTAGTGTTGGACACGCTATGCATGTTAATGTTATTGTGGCTGGTTTTTACAGTTCCTCTAGAATTCACAGAATACATTTAAATATCCACAAGCGAGACCTCCAGTGCTGGCTTTGCACATTTGTAAAGATATGCGTGCCTTGTTCGTGCACGCCAAAAGAGTAAATGAGAGAAGTCGTATCATTTCAAGTTGGACAGCAGCAGATGACAACTTCGCTACCGCAAAAACAAGATACTAGCAGCTTGAGAACTGTCCGTATACGCTGGAGCCATTGACTACGCCCCACCTAGTGCCCCACCAGGAGAGTGAATTTTGCAGAAGGAAACATTTTTATATTTAGTTTCCAGTCACATGGCCAACCACATAGCTTTTGCACAGCACAGACTAAACACTGCCCTAAACTAGGCTTGGGTAGCATGTGAAATTAGATATTAGCAAATATGTCTTTGACCATAAGCTTCAAGGCTTATTGATCAACAGCTGCTTCAGGAACTTAGTATTCAGTAAGCTGTTTAAATTTAAATAGAAAATTCAAGGAACTGGCTGTGGAGTTCATTCATTTACTCCTGCATATATAGCAGTCTGACGTTTCTCCAGCAGGGGGAGCTATTATCACTCAAGTCACATCTATGTGGACTTTTAATGAGAAGAAACAACCAAGAATCTGACAAATGCACGTGTGCATTAACAACTTTTAAATCAAGGTCTCTGCAGGACGCGTGTGGGAAGGAGGGTAATAATTGTTTTTTTGGGTTTTTTTTTTTAACAAAACGTGTTTTCTTGTTAACGCTGAAGCAAAGAATCATTTGTAACTGTAACTGACTAACTAGTATAGCACCCATTCACCTAAACTAGAGAATTTTAGCTAGAGCTTCCCCAGTTCACTGTGCTCTGAACAAGCAGTCCTATCTCCATACCCAACGTGTATAAATCCAAAAATCCAATTCACAGCCGCCTAAATCTTATTTAAGGCTGTACTGAGATCTACAAAGTCTCCAGCAAATGCGGTTTGACCAGTCTTAAAATAAGATGAATATCTCCACATTCCTGTGTGAGATTCCTTTCTCGTGATAATATTGCTCACAGCTGTGTTGGTCAGCTGAAAGGCTGCATACAGGCTCAGAGAACCACAATGTTTTAGAGCGCATCCTATTCGGGGTAGCGCTGCTGAGGCCTGGAACGCGGCCGAGTAATCCTGTCTGCTCCAGGGAGCCTGGATCACAGATGCCTTGGCGTTCAGTCTCTTCTCTGGAGATTAGATTCAGGTATATGCAAAAACGGAGCAGTTGATGTACATATGCAAACTGTGTACAAATGGCATAGAAGGCCCTTTTGTCAGTGTTAGTATAAGATGGCCTGAGGGAGCAATGCTTCAGCAGCGGCGGGGCAGGGCAGACAGGGCCATCCCACTGATAAGCTGCAATTTTAATGTGGGAGAGGCCAACTTAAGCACTCTCCATTACCTGACTCATCTACCACCAAAGCCAGCATGCTGTGGCATATTATCTTCATACTCATCCCAGGAGACGGCGTGTGTGTCTGCATGTGTGTGTGAGTGAAGATTGCCATCTGTAGGGTGGGAATGTGACGTCTGCGGATTTGTGCTGCAGTGTGTGTGTGTGTGTGTATAGATAATCACCAGGTATTGAGTTTTTCCCCCCTCTCTCTCTCTCCTGCAGCCTGCTGAGCATCGTAATGGCCCGTCTGCCCAGTAGGGTGAGGTAATGTCTAGGTTTAATGCCAACCTCCCTCACCGGCACACACACAGTGGGCAAACGCGCACGCACGGGCACGACAGGAAGAACAGCAGGCACAGCAACTCCCAAAATGGCTGCTGTTGTGACTCCTAACGATTATGACAACATTATTAGCCTTTCACTAACGAGCCACATGGCAGACTCTTCCTTCTGCCCGTCCACACGACGCTGTAACGCCACCAAAACACAGACATACTGACGTGAAACAACGATAACTGGCATTCATTTATAATAACATTTATCAAATGAGTTTATTAATGGTTATTAATTATTATATTAGTTCACAAACATCTTAAATACTTCATTAATAAGCAAAAATAACACATAAACAAAAAGGCCAGTGACCTGTTGCTTGCCAAATTGGGAGCCCAGGTATACTAACTGTCCTTTAGTCAGCACTATGCATGTTAGCATAATCAGATATTTCCTATACATTACTGCCATTTCATCACCAACAGGATGTGTTATTAGCCAGAAATGAGCATTTGGCCTCACATACGACCAGCAAGACATGAGATTTAACAATATAGATGAATGCAGGTGCTCTACTCAGCAAGCAACAGGTCACCGCTTCCCTATTGATTTGTGCATTAATATCCATTTGTTATAATAACCATTAATAACCTCTCTCCTTAAACCATTCATAAACCTATTATGAAAGTAGTCTTATGGTAAAGTGGATTCCATTAACTATGACAAATAACTTGCTGCAGCCGACACCACCATCAATAAGCAATGCTTTTTAACTTCTGTAAACTTGCTGCAAGTTCAGGCTACAATCTACTGTGTATCCGAATTACACTGACTGAAGGACAAGTCCAACGTCTAAAGGTCACTGAATAATTTCTCATGCTCACGACATAATGAAATTAGACAGGATAATTACTGTGAACGTTTATATGTGTATGTAAATGTTTTACTAATTACGCATGGCAGGTGAACAGACTTGCCAAAAGGGACTGACTAGGCTGAAAAGGTAATCAAGGCCTGTCACCATAATTTTAATTGACTGATTAACTGTCCTACAAATAATCTGAATTACACTTTTAAACAGTCCTTTTAGTTCACTGTATGCAACTTTCATGTTGAGCACTGGCTAATGATAGCTATCTTGCATTCATCTGTATCATCAAAATGCATTAAAGCACCTGCCTCCACACAACTAACGGGAAGGCAACATATTTATGTTTTGGTTGTCGTTATCTAGTTGTTATGTCATTGTGAGAACAACGCTCAGAAGTAACTACAGTCAACTTGTGATTAGTTTAAAAACTTAATAACTGTGACAGGCAAAGCAATCCAACCTCCAGTCTTCTGTGAGTAGGCATGTGGTGTTATCCACTATGCTATCCATATGAGTAAATGAAAAAGAATGGAACCTCCCTTTAACGTTTATCATTATATTATCATGCAGGCTAAAACTAGGGTTAGCCATATTATAAGGCAACCAGCTACAATATATATATATATATATATATATATATATATATATATATATATATATATAAAATATATCGACTATAATATAACAATACAGAACTGGCTGCTCTAGTCAGCTGGATGATGCACTATGTGGCAAAAACGAGAGTCAGACAGAAGCTCCAATTTATAGGCAATGGCACAGATTAGATTTACAGTACCACATAATGCACCACGGGGAATAAGCCTTCCTGTCTGACGAGAATACTTCAAAAAGTAGTCTGTCATTTCAGAAAACTGCAGTGACACAATCCCACACAGAACGACAGATTTACACCGGGACGTGGTGCTTTCCTCAAACGCTTTCCAGCTGTTCACGTAGGATGGGACCAGAGTAGGCTCCGTTCGATTCCAGGTTGTTTTGTTTCTACAGAATAATGAAACGTGGACGTCTGAGATAGAGGAAGAAAACTGAGCATAATATAGAGAGTGAGACTGAGCTGGATCTTCAGGAGCAGTAGTCAGATCTCGATGGCAGGTGGCCAGCTCTCCTGCTGTCTGCGGCACCATTTTTTTAATAAACCTGTCAGCGGCTACACGTCGACAGCATTGGACCCCCCACTGACCGCAACGACACAAGGGGCAACAAGATGAACATGTCACAAACTGTATCTACACAAGAGACATCACGGTGACCACATAGTCTAGCAGATTAGAGAAAAACAATGTCAATTCAATAGAGTTTTGATTGTGTCTTATGAACCTTCAGTTGTGTTAACAAGGTTCAGAGTTACACAGTTACAAAATCTAATGATATGGTACAAGACAGGACGTCTAGCATCTTACCTACATTAATCAGTCAACTGAATTGTGGTCAGTTGAAGGGAATATGGTTTATTAAAGCTGAATTCACCCAAAGACAGCCAAACCTTACCACAGAAAGTTCTCCAGTTTAGTAAAACATTGTACTCCTTTACAGAATTCCTCACTGTTTGTGAAAAAGCTATCATAAATAAACTCACTTTCAGTGTCACCCTGGCTATTGAGGAAAAAATCCTATCCATATACTACATAGTTCTTTTCAGAATTCTAATATGTTATAAAGTACTGTACCTATTACCTATTTACCTATTAACTAACGCCAAAGCAAAGATCTACTCTCGGCCTTCTGTAATGTAATTTTTCTGTGATGCTGCTGGATATATTTTAATATGCAAAAAACATCCATCCATCCATTATCTGCCACTTAATCCCACTAGTCGGGGTCACAGGGGGCCTGAAGCCAATCCCAGCGTCATCAAGCAAAGGCGGGGTACACCATGGACAGTTCGCCAGTCCATCACATAGCCAACACTCACTCATGCACTCACACCTACGGGCAATTTAGAGTGACCAATCAACCTATCATGCATGTGTTTGGACTGTGGGAGGAAACCAGAGTACCCGGAGGAAACCCACTCAAACCCAGGGAGAACATACACACTCTACACAGAACAACCCGGATCGTCTTACTGTGAGGCGACAGTGTTAACCACTACACCACTATGCAAAGAACATGAAAGCCAAAAGCCTGTCCTTTGTTACTTTTGTTTATTTTACCAACCATGTTTTGGGGAAGTAAACAAAAGCCTAAGAAAATTGTTGCCATCCAAAGAAAAACAAGTATCTCTGCAATAGTAACTTTATAGTAGAGGACAAAGACATCCTTTATTTTCAGTGCAATTTTATGCAAAATGCTTTTATTCCAAGTGATTCTGGGACATTTCTGTTGGTTCACTCATCAAGAAACTTTCACAGGATATAAAGGGCAACTCATGTTCAAAAGACAGAAATAATTAAATTAAGAATGGAGACACATGGACGGCGGCAAATATACTCTGGTTGCATTATATTGTTATTCTAACGAATGAATGAATAATAATATTAATAATAATGTGTGTGCATGCTCAGAAACTCACACCACACTCACAGTACTGCGCTTCGTTTTATAAACATGTCGGACCACCGAGAGCTCAGATTCTGACTTGTGGACATCGTAGACAGTCTAGCAGCAGGTTTGAGGGAGATAGAAGGAGCATCTTTGAGCATGTCCCTCACTGTACATTAGGTCACATAGGGTTGATGGAAATTTCTACTTATCATTTCCTCACAGCTCGATTTACTTTAGCAACCTCAGCAGCACGTTTCCCTCTCAACATCACTAATTGCTTCCATCTACTCACAGGAGAGGACAGAGTCAACAGGCTGGAACTCATCTGGAACTCATTCTAATCTCGCTGCTGGAGCTTTAGCATTGAGTCGGCTCTCAACACTTACTGTGTATGGCAGTCAGTCATAGTCAGTGATGGATGATGGGGTCCACCCAGTCATAAATCTTTGAAAACTACCTGAAAACAAGCACTTCATAAAGGCTGAATGGGACAGCGAGCCTGTGGGCAATCTGACGTTCTTTAAGACTGCCTCAGACCATCACAGCTCTGGAGAACCGTCAATAGAGAAACATCAACAAGCAGCTCTTGAGGACAAAGAGAAGAACGAATCAGTGCTGCATGACATATCTGCAGATAAACGAGAAGGTTGAAATATTGTTATTGGTGCACTATTGGAAATACAACCAATAACTTTGCGTATTTGTTTTTGGCCTAAGCGTGCAATGACATGTTCAGTCACTAGTGGTGGGAATTTCACGTCTTTTAACCACACATGAATGGAAAAGAGAGAACTTCACTGCTTTACACAACACGGCTCAGCATTCAATTCCCTCCCTGCCTAAGCACACCACTGCTGCAGCAAAAGGAGAAGTGCCAGAGCAACACGGCGTGCCTTCAACAAGACCCCTGTGTTACATACACTCCTGCTTGCAGTAATGTTCTGAATTCATACAGCATGTGTACCAGTAGGGAACCGTCATGGCCCTCTACGCCTACAAAAAACCACCCCTTCTGAAAACTCGAGCGCAAATATGGCCAAGGCTTAAGGTATTGATGTTACTACTGATGGTGAGCTACTGATGTATACTGGGCGCTCTTGTGTAAAGCAGTGGTTCTCCTGTGTAAAGCAGTGGTTCTCTTGTGTAAAGCAGTGGTTCTCTTGTGTAAAGCAGTGGTTCTCTTGTGTAAAGCAGTGGTTCTCTTGTCTAAGACAGTGGTTCTCTTGTGTAAAGCAGTGTTTCTCTTGTATAAAGCAGTGGTTCTCTTGTCTAAGACAGTCGTTCTCTTGTGTAAAGCAGTGGTTCTCTTGTATAAAGCAGTGGTTCTCTTGTCTAAAACAGTGGTTCTCTTGTCTAAGACAGTGGTTCTCTTGTGTAAAGCAGTGGTTATCTTGTGTAAAGCAGTGGTTCTCTTGTGTAAAGCAGTGGTTCTCTTGTCTAAGACAGTGGTTCTCTTGTGTAAAGCAGTGGTTCTCTTGTATAAAGCAGTGGTTCTCTTGTCTAAAGCAGTGGTTCTCTTGTGTAAAGCAGTGGTTCTCTTGTATAAAGCAGTGGTTCTCTTGTCTAAAGCAGTGGTTCTCTTGTCTAAAACAGTGGTTCTCTTGTGTAAAGCAGTGGTTCTCTTTAAGACAGTGGTTCTCTTGTATAAAGCAGTGGTTCTCTTGTGTAAAGCAGTGGTTCTCTTGTGTAAAGCAGTGGTTCTCCTGTGTAAAGCAGTGGTTCTCTTGTCTAAGACAGTGGTTCTCTTGTATAAAGCAGTGGTTCTCTTGTCTAAGACAGTGGTTCTCCTGTGTAAAGCAGTGGTTCTCTTGTCTAAGACAGTGGTTCTCTTGTATAAAGCAGTGGTTCTCTTGTGTAAAGCAGTGGTTCTCTTGTGTAAAGCAGTGGTTCTCTTGTGTAAAGCAGTGGTTCTCTTGTGTAAAGCAGTGGTTCTCTTGTATAAAGCAGTGGTTCTCTTGTGTAAAGCAGTGGTTCTCTTGTATAAAGCAGTGGTTCTCTTGTGTAAAGCAGTGGTTCTCTTGTGTAAAGCAGTGGTTCTCCTGTGTAAAGCAGTGGTTCTCTTGTCTAAGACAGTGGTTCTCTTGTATAAAGCAGTGGTTCTCTTGTCTAAGACAGTGGTTCTCCTGTGTAAAGCAGTGGTTCTCTTGTCTAAGACAGTGGTTCTCTTGTATAAAGCAGTGGTTCTCTTGTGTAAAGCAGTGGTTCTCTTGTGTAAAGCAGTGGTTCTCTTGTGTAAAGCAGTGGTTCTCTTGTCTAAGACAGTGGTTCTCTTGTGTAAAGCAGTGGTTCTCTTGTATAAAGCAGTGGTTCTCTTGTGTAAAGCAGTGGTTCTCTTGTGTAAAGCAGTGGTTCTCTTGTGTAAAGCAGTCAAAAAACAAAGGATTCGAATGGAGTTGGGCTTAATACATCCATAACCAGATCAATCAAAGCCTAGATCAGCTAGGGGACATCCTTAGTCAAGTCATTAGTTCAAATACTGCTTAGAAAGATCAGAAAATGTGTAAACTGCAATTGTTGTAAAGGCCCAGAAATTCTCTCTGCTCTAAGAAGGAACATAATAGATGATCAGCCTAAAAGAGGAGGATCAGATCTGACTTTGCTCAGCTGAGGAGGGGAAACTCGTTCTGTCCGTCTCTCTCTGCCTGTGTGGAAAACCAACACTGACCTACTTTTCTGGACCCAAAACACAACCAGTGGTGGGAACACAGAAAACACAGTTTTGGCAAGTCTGCAGATACACACACACACACACACACAAATACAAAACACACACACGCGCATGCATACACATATCTATAAACGAGCAATAGCAAGAACGATGGGGTCTTTTTCCAGCGTTCAGCTTCCCTTAGTTCAAAATATCACAGTCTTTCTGTTACAAGAAACCAAAAAACTAACCTGACTTATTCAGAGAGGAGAAAAGGCCGGACATGGTGGGTGAACCATGACCGGTCAGCCATGCTGATGGGGGGGGCAGGCTCAACACAGCCACAGGAGAGTAAACTCAGACTTCAGGCCAGTAAAACTTCTCAATGCCAGAAACACTCGAAAGCTCCCTGTAGTGCCTCAGCAACCTTTCCAGCCTAAAGACCCACCTGTAAAGGTTTTACCCAACAGCTAACTCTCAAACTCAAAGCTTACTGGGCAGATCCCACCTCAACTGCACCCTGCCTGATTCCATTAAGAATTTATGTAGGGGATGTGGAGATTTACTATTTCTCTTCAGCCAAATGTTCATTAAATCCTGAAAAATAGAAAAAAAAACAAAACCAGAAGCTGCAAGACAGCGAGGAGACAGCGAGGAGCTATTCTGCTTTGTTCTATCTCTTGTAGCAAGTCATGGTGGGAGGAATTATAACAACACTCATGAGGAGCCCTCACTTCACCAGCTTTACAGAAACACCAGGAAACAGAAAATGGACCAAAAAACAGAAAGTAGACTGGGGAGCATAGTCGGGGAGGGGGCATGAGCAGGTGCAACATGAGTGACAGCACTCCTAATTTCATAACATGAATAAGTTTATACACTTCTGCACTGCCTTCATGGTCCCGTGGCTACGAAATATTGATATTTATTTTTAACCATGTTGCTCAATCCTACTCCCAAACCTGTTTCACACTTCCACAGCTATCACGATCAGGAACACTGACAAAACTGACAGCAGGAATTTTTATATCTTGCAAAAGTAAGACAAGCAGCTAAGTTACCTGCTAACGTGTCTTTAGATAAAACATTCCACGCAGTGTGGTCGTAACACGTTAGACTCAAGGTAAACCTGATGAAATCACCAGAGAGGGCAAAGGAGTGTCATTCCTCAAATTCTGCAAATGTTTACATAAGAAAGAAAGCAAGGACAGTTAATCATGAAACCCATGTAGAGTAATAACAAACTATGGGTAACAGGAACTTCCGCACAGCAGCACTGATCACATTTAATATCACAATATTCCCAAAATATATCACATTACTGCTAGGGCTGTGTATTAGCAAGAACCTGGCCATACAATATGTATCGTAATACAGCGGTCATTATTCGATATATCGTGATACATAGAGATACTGCAAGCAAAGTGATTTATTGTAATTTTTCTAGTCCTACTATTAAAACACACCACTATATGAACAGATTTGACGATGCTTACAATAGCACTGCACCCTTGTGCTGCTTGTTAATGTTGGAGTTGAGCTAAAAATAAACTCAACACACAATGAGTTACTGTCTGCCAGAAATCTGTGTATTGATACTGTGTTTCTGAGAATCGATACAGTATAACAAAACATAATATCCTAATATTCAATATTTAGATTTTTTTCTTACACCCCTACTGTATCGGATAAAAGTTTTCATCAGTAAAGGCAGTGGGACCCATGGCTTGTTTTGGTTCTGTTTTTGTCTTGTACAACTGATTATCTACTGGACCAATAACTTGAGCCGATATTCAGTATTTTTCCATAATTGGAATTGGCACTTACATTTGCTTCACAGCTGATACAAGTGATTTTTGTTATGATAAAACAATAATAAATACATAAAAAAAAAAAAAAAAACCCACACACACACTTCTGTATTCTAGCCCATTGTCCCGCCTACGGAGTTACTGGACAGCAACTCCCATAAGTTATTTATTCTTATCTGTTTAAAGATAACTTTCAAATGTTTAAGTTACTTTTTCTGTAATATATACTGTCTACAACTCAAAGCCCTTCTGTTTTTATAATGTTCGAATATTTATTTAATGCAAGTTGTGAGGAAGCGTTGCATTACCGCAAATGTTATACAGCAAATACCAAATTTATGGTGAATATCAGCATCAAATATCAGTTATGCGTGTCGCTGATTACTAATAATGGGTATCAGCCCTGAAAAAAAGGGAAATATAACAGGGAGTCCCAACCTTTTATACAGTAGTGTAACCATTAACCCAATCACGAATGTTGCTATTTTATAGAATGGACGGATCTTAACATTATCTGTCTATGCAGTCAACGCTGAACGTCTCTGTAGATCACCCAAAACAACTACAAAAAAAAAAAAAAAAGCTTTGAACAGCAGGACAGACCTTAGGGATTCTCCAGGCACCTCAAAAGTGCAAAAGCCCAGCACACAGACATGGACCATTAACATTTTGGCAACTTCAAACTGTTTACTGGTGCTGAGAGCGGAAAAGTGTGTGAAGAATGTGTGTTGGGGGTGGGAGGAGGTGTTCAGTGGGCAGATGATAAGACTGCTAACCATGGTAACACGGGCAGCTCGGAAGATGCAAGACGGATTAAAACGCGCTGCCAATAACACAGAGAAAGATGGAGAGTGAGACTCAGTAATTGGGTGATGAAAACGAACAAAAAGTGACAAACAATAGGAATATTTCTTCATTCTGTACTTTATTACAAAGCCGTTACGCACGACGGAAACGTTATAAAGCTCCATGAGTGACAGAACGGCGTTAGGAAACAACCATGTTGCAAACTTTGGGGCAACACTGGGGCTGAGCTGAGGGAGCCGCCGATGGGCTGGAACTCAATCACCTGCTTAGACCACAGAATGGGCCTCCGTCAGCATACTAATGCTAACAGCTGGGTCCTTTTAGACCGGCCACATCATCTGCATCTCAGCGCCTAATTGGCCAGTTTGATGGTAAAGCCGGGTCTTTTCAGTACGGGTTACTATAGGCTAGTCTATTCACTACTGTATCTCTTATTCCAGGCTTACCCACACCAACATACAGACACACTGGGACAATACGCAGACAAACGGCTGGACTTCAAACAGACTGCCTTCATGTTCATTTCCTCTCTGTGTGGCCTCCCCCCTTCCCTCTTTCTCTTTTCTTGTTTTTCACCGAGTTTCGTTCTAGCCTTTGAGGAAAAAAAAGGGAGAGTAATGCCTAAGACTAGTCCATTTATCGCCATGCTTTCTTCTCCCCCCCCCACCCCACTTCTCTGTTGCTCTCCTAGTCTTTGAGGGGAAAAATTGAGAGAGTAGAGCTGTCAGTTTCCCACCTTTAATGGTCCCAGTTGCATCATTAGCCACCATACCCACACAGGGTCAAACTTACTGTGGAAAGAGACGAGGAGGGAGAGATGAAGCTTTTGGGGAGGGGGTGTCCTTCGTAGTGGGTGGCTCACCAGACAAAATGGCAAAATGACAAAGAGAATGGTGAAGAAAGGAGCCCAGCAGACCTCTGTGATAAACAACCCAGGACCCCCTGCGCTTCCTCTGTCAGGTGACACTTTCCAATATCCATCCATAATGATGCTGACAGTAAGCGTCTACTGAACACCACAGCAGAAACATCTCCAGCAAGCTGCGCTAATGGGACGACGATGTGTGAGGTGCTCAGATTAAAGACACAGACGACCACAGGCTGGAAAGTGAGGCTTTTTGCACCAATGGTGATTTCCACACTTATTACTAAAGCCATGTCCTGGGTTTAGATTCTGAAAAGTAACTAAATCAGTAGTAAATTACTCAACTATGGCCACCTTTATTCAAAAACTGAGTTCTGTATTAATGCATCAAGACACTAAGAACTGTGAAATGACGTTTAGGCTGCTCTCCTGACACACAGGAGGCTGGTTTTGTTTAAACTGAAGAATTTACTTTTCACTATCCACGTTTTTTTGGTTGATCTTCAGTAAGTAGTACTGAATGCAGGAATTTGCTATTGGATATGAACATTATCAGTCATAAGTCAGTGCACAAAAGCTGAATCTAATGCGAAACGTTCTGCATTCCTCGCTGCTGTAATACAATCTATTCATTCATGTTTGGCAGAAAAGTTGATGAAATGATGGCACTTGCAAGCTCTTGCCCAACTTCAAGTCTCGGACTGCATGGCAGCCACAAGAAGATGTGTTACAGTGATTTTTACAACAACAGGTAAGGATGTTTCAGGCACTCCGCTTCCCGCTGTGCCCAAGACCACCCCTTACCTATAATACAATCACAGAAACACATAGCAGAAACACAGTGGACAAATCCACTGCTCAGAGAAAAACCTCTGCTAATGAGTTGTGATTGGCTCAAACAAAGCAGCAAGCTGGCAGAAATGCACAACCATGTCATAGCTAAAGAGGTCCGAACTCTGGCTGCGCTTTTCAGAACTAGATGATAGAACTGCCAGCAAGTTCATTAACTGCACGGAACCAAGTGAAAGTTATGATAATACCCTGAATTAATCTCAGTCAAGAGAACTGGAGGGTTGTTGAATGCATGAGACATTCCACTCTCTTGCTCTCTACAGTGATCTCATCTCCATCCCGGGCGTAACGTACCACAGCCGCAACGGAGCCGCGAGTAGACGTCAGTAGCAACCCGTCAGTACTTCTGTAGGATATAAAAAAACTTTTGGAGAAGTTCTCTATTTCACGGCTGTAAGGGCTGCGAATGCGTGAAAAAGAGGTTGTGAGGCTTCATCATTTAGAACAGATAGCATTTCTTTTTCTGCGGCTTTGTGTGTGGCGTTGGCCTCAGCAGATGAAATACAGCTTTCTTGTTTGCATTTTGTTTTATTTAAATGTTGAACTAGGGCTGTGCGATGTTGACAAAAAATGATATCTTGATATTCTTGGTAATTTTGTTAATAACGATAATAAACGATATTTTACATGATTTAAAAATAACTTGTACTTCTTAAAGGATATTAATATCCATCCATCCATTATATTCCACTTTATTCCGCTAGTCGGGGGCACAGGGGGGCTGGAGCCAATCCCAGCATCATCGGGCGAAGGCATTTTTTAGTGAATGACTCCACTGAAGTTTGCTGAGTGTGTGTTTGGACACCTTAGCTGGTTTAGGTCTGTCTTGGACAGTGGTCTCCGGAAGGTCTTGATACTCCTCATACTTTGTGTGGTGGTTTGTTTGGAGATAATAGAACAGGTGAGCTGTTGAGCGATCTTTAACATCTGCTTTCTTACAAAGTGCCATCTTCTGAGCAACATTAGTCTTTTCAGATCCAAACCAGCTCCACGCGTGTGAAGATGATCCTCACCTAGGAGTTAAATCTAAGGCAGTAGATGGCGAGGCTGGCGCTGTCTGAGTTTCTTCCTCTGGCGCAGTGTGTTCACTCATTTTCAGCTTTGGGTGTGTCGTTTAGGCAGCTATGCTAGCTTCAGCCTGTGTTAGTACATAGTATCAGCACGCTGAATAAGCACTCGCAGCAGCCTGTACTAAAGTGTGTGGAGTCGAGGAGTTCTGATTGGTGTTTCGATAACGTCAGCTCGCGCATCATTAACACAGCAGTTAAGACATTATCATAGATGATATATATCACAAACCCCTAGACTGAACACACAACAGTTGCAGGTGATGCATGTTCCATAGGAGGCTTTTTAAAAGCCATGGAAACAAATTCCAAACATTTGAAATGATTCCTCACTAAGCTCACTCAACACCAACACCAAGCAAACGCTATTGACAACAACTATTGACATCACAGAAGCTTCGCACCTGAATTCAACGCACATAAATACATCAGGCTACTCAATTTTCATTTGGTTAGTTGATATGTAAATCACTCATGTCTAAGTCTGGAATACCTTCAAAAAGCCACCACAACTTCCAAGT
The DNA here is from genome assembly GCA_021613375.1 of Megaleporinus macrocephalus. Classification (NCBI taxonomy): domain Eukaryota; kingdom Metazoa; phylum Chordata; class Actinopteri; order Characiformes; family Anostomidae; genus Megaleporinus; species Megaleporinus macrocephalus. The sequence goes on from CM038705.1 coordinate 35,390,676, forward strand.
CATCAGCCACCCTCAGCTGAATTACTTTTCTCCTACTGAACATCAAAGAGACAATGAGCAATAAAGAGAACTGAGGAGATCACAAGAAAAGGTGCTTCAAACGTCTTCAAAACATGAAAAACATGAAAAGTGACAAAACAAGTGATTCATTCAAGCCACATTTTTCACTACTCGCCCCCCCAACAAAAAAAAAAGACTCTCAAAAGACATTTTATTCGCATTCAGCTCCTTGTCTTTCCCGTCCAGCATTCCAGGGAGCAAAACAACTCCATCAGCCACGTCCTCTTCTCTCTCTCCAGGAACTTCAATGCCCCCGTGCCTGACTTTGCCTCCCTGAGAGTAATGTTGACTGCATAGAGAAGAGGTGACGTCGGTTTGGCAATGAGAACGTTAGCATGAGAAAGCGGTGGGCTGCGCTGGGCTCAGATTAGCACGAGATGATGAGGATTACGCATGGAAATCCCAAACTCAAACAAACTGCCGGTGCTCTTCACTCCAGACAAGACTCAATCAAAGCCAATGAACGTGACCTGGCTGACCCCCTGACCCTGACCAACCTGGTTAAAAACTCTTGCAGGGAAAGGAAGGATTGGCAAGGGAGGACAGAGGGAGGGAGGGCGAGGGAGAGCAAGCAGGAGAGAGAGTGCAAGAGGGAGCAAGTGGAAAAGAACACGGAGCCCAAAAACAGTAGAAGGTAAATGTTGAGCAGGAAGAGTGGAAAAAAATAAAAACAAAATAAAAAGGCAATAAAAAACACAGTCCAGTGCACAAAACAGAGCAGGACGGCCTTCCTGGGGGTCCCAGTCTGTACATTTCTACTTGCTCGCATCTACTCTAACACCCCTGATTCAACTAACCACCAAGACCTTCCCAGTTAGGTGCTTCAGATGGAAGCGGGGCTGAGAAAGCAGGAGAGCACTAGGGCAGGTCTGAGACTGTGATAAGTGGGAATAAGAACACAGCAGTCAGCAAAAGGGATAAGACTGTATGAGTGGCAACAGAGTTTGCAGCTGTTAATGAAGGCACTGCTTAAATGTTTTATTTATTTATTTATTTATTTATTTTCTGTACCATCTCTAGTAGTAACTGTAACCATGAGCTGAAACGTATATAAAGCAAGCACAAGCATTTGATTTGTGGTCCAAAATGATGTTTTATGCTGATAATGATAAAAGAGTAGTAAATGAGAAAAACATTACTCCATTTTTGGGGTACTCTTAACTCCACCATTAACGTATTAGGCCAAAATGTCAATGCAAATCTACAGTAAAACAATGTTTAGTCTGACAATGTGCAGTAACCATTTAATGCAATAGCTTTATGGAAGTAGCTTTTGTGGAGAGGAGATTTTGCGTAGTTATATTCATGTTGCTGGGAAAATCAGGTAGCTATTTGATGGTTGTGATGTTCTTTAGCCACTTGAAGACAGAGGTGCATACACTCAGTTCACTGGGTTCACTGACTAGCTTACTGGGAAAAACTGTAATGCAGGCAAAGCTACAGTCAATGAACCACATCCTGGAATAAATGTTCCCTTTCTTCTGTGGATGAAGGGCAGGGAGATGAGCTGGACAGACTGCAGCTCACACAGATATGTTTGTGCAGGGGGTCAAAAGAATCAGGACCGGTGCTATTGATGTGTGCCATTCAAGTACTTCATAACCACAAAAGTGAGTGGCACCGGTTGGTAGTCATCTTAAGATTTTGTTGGCAGCGGCACAATGGTAGCCCTTTTGAAGCACAGTGGGACAATGAATGAAGTCAGTGAGCAGTTGGAAATGTCTGAAAACAGCTGCTCTGTATAGGTTCTGAAAAAAGAAATAGTCTGGCACAGCAGCTTCGCCGGCTTCCCCTTAAAGTTCTTCTTTCGGTTCTCTCTATTTCTGTGAGAAAAAGACATAAACCTTCTGAAGCGATGAGGAGGATATGAAAGTATATTAGATGCAAGCTAAATGAGAAAACAGAGAGAAAGAGACAGACGAGTGGAAAGGAGAAGAACTCTTGTCGATAGACGCTTGCAGAGAGCGCAATGCGCCTGTTACCGAGGCACAGCACTCTAAGAGCGTCCAGCTGGCCGGTTCTAGAGGAACAAGCTCCTCCATCTCTCCACCACCCTGGAGAGCCATTAAAACATGCTTCAAAGTGTGCCACTCTCAGGCCCCTTCTGAGGAATGAGCCTCTAAGGATTTCTCTAGAAAAGAGTGAAGCGGCTTTTTAACACTGACCTGAGATCAGCCTCGCAGCTTCTAGTGCAGAACAAAAGCTGTCATGTTTATTCAGTGCCACTCAGATAGTCTACTTAAAATAATCCCCTAAATCACACGGACAAAGAGACTGATCTGAAAGCAGTGCAAGATAGAACAACAGAAGCCCGGATCTGCATATGAATGCCCAATTGCCTATAGCTCTGCATGGGGGTACTGAGGGGGCATAATCATTGAGTTCCCCCATCAGTCTGCCCAAGTCCCCCTATGGAGGAGCCCCACACCGAAACAACCCTGTCTGGGCACGCGGAGGTGAAAAAGCTTCTTAAACCATGGTGGCCCTCCGGAGCTGGGGTCCTCTTCGCTTAAAGCCACGGGTGACCGTAGCCCAGGGGAGCCCATGCCCGTCTCCTGCCGCGTCTTTCAGCTCGGACACTTGAACACACTCGTTTTACGCTTCATTGACTGGAGAGTCACACTGGAGAACATGCAGAGCAGCTGCAGACCGGCCCTGCTGTTTGATCCAAACAGGACTATGGCTTTCAGGCCCATTAACCTTGTAGTGGCCAAACGCAGTCATGGTCCACAGCAACACGCTTCATCCACACAAATGACAGTTCTGGAGGTCTGAGCCGAGCTCAGACAGACCGAAGTCAAAGGAGAACATGGTTTCTTTTTTTAGCATAAATATCCAAAACTAGACCCTTAAGAATCAGATCCTCCAAGCGTTCTTCATAAAGACAATCTCCTCTGTGTAAATATATATATATATATATATATATATATATATATATATATATATATATATATATATATACACACACACACACACACACACAAATAACCACACAAGAACTCCTTAACGATAGAGAACCTGTTACATATGATTGATTAACAGAACTATTTAAAAACTGGCATCATTCAGGATCTGCTGTTGTTCCAAGTCAGAATATTTCTGGTAGAGTATAAAACCTTTTCACAGAGTGCGGTTAAAAATAGAAGCTTAAGAACTACTCAGGCAGATGTGCTACTATTACAAGGCCCCTGTTTTCTAATGTACAAGTAAACAGGCCCATTGAACAAACATCTTCAGCTGAAATCGGTAAAACACAGCACTTTGTTTTGTCCAAAGATAAAAAGCCAGAAAATTTGTGCCAAAGTATAAAAACGGGCTTCCAAAATCCAACAAGAATCCAAAAAAATAAAAATAAAATTAATCCAACGCTATATAAAGACACTTTAAAACTGACTGCCCAGAAAACTGACCTCCTAGAATGACCTACAAACTCTGGATTTCATAGGTTTATACTGTACAAACTGCAAATATGATAAACATAATTTTTATATTAACTGTTTACTTATTGTTAGCTTAGTTTTACCCTATTTTTTCTCATTAACCTGCAGTTTCAAGCCTCATTAAGATGCCAAAATGGCCTCAAATGCATAAATAAATAAATAAATAAATAAATAAATAAATAAATAAATAAACAGTCCAGTTTTTAGCCAGTAACAAAGAAATATTTTTGTTCTTGCATGTGACTCATCAAATAGTTAAGCCCGAGTCACCCTGGGAGCCTTTAAGGGGGTCAAACCCGGGTCAAAGCTGAAAGCGGTTGTAGGGGGGCAAGAGCACGAGCATGAAAAAGGAGCTTGAGCTAGAGGAAGCAGAACAGTGGGACAAAAAAAAAAGGAAGTTAAAGACAAACAGAGAGATGACTGGACTATAGTTACAATAACCCTGCATGCCGCTGCAGCAGATGGAAAGATGACTCAATTTAAAACTAGAAACAGCCCCGGTCACATTCTCTCACTTTTCCCATTCATCCAACAACTCTGTGAGCGTTTAACATCTTTTTAGTAAAGCAAACATTAGGAGCATGCAATCAGCTGTTTATTCCCATTTAAATCAGCCCTTAGCAACAACTATTGTGCTAATCTAGTTTCCATGTGTTTCTATTTGACACACTATAAAGGAATCAGACCAGAGTTATCATTCTTCCTAAACAACGAGTTAAGTCAAGGTTATTCAGCCACAGCCACGACTCAATTCCTAGAAAAGTGAACTGTTATTGTAAACAAAGTCTACAACACAGACATCAGGCTTCCCGTTAAGCTTGAAATCATAGATTAGGCGCATCTGTGCAACTATAAAAGTGAGCTGGTATTTTCATTAACTGTTTTAACAGGTTGACGGTTTTCTTTTTGTGTGATGAAAGCACACTCGGAACTGACCAGGCACTTTCAAGACTAGGATTATATGGTAAAGCCAGTTAGCTCTGAAAAAATGTCAGGCTTACTTCAGGACACACCTCTCTAGTGGCTAGATAAGTATACTGCTTTTAAGTTGTTTTTTCCCTCCTCCACTCTCCTTCCTATTCTCTCGGTGTCCTTAAACGGGTGGTAACAAAGAGCTAGTGCACATCAAAGTGAACTGGCTGGCTGCCACTGCCTCTGCCTGGTGTCCTTCACCCAGCCTATTGATGTAGCTGAGCTGGAAAAACACAGTCTTGCTCTCTCTCCTCTGCCTTTAAGAACAAGAAGAGTAGAGGATGGAGAGCCTCATCTGAACACTGAGCTTCATCCCCACACACAGAACTGCAGGTGACTACGGGACCACAGTGTATACAGCATTCCAATGGGATGCAGACTAATAAGAAACAAAGGCATTAAGGAGTCGTATGACTTCCACCCAAGGAAAGCCGAGCGAGGGCCAGAAAAAAAAAACAAAAAAAACATCAATAACAGCACAGCAGATATGAAAGAGGCATTTGAACAACAGAGAATCTGGCTGAGGACAGAGCACTCACAGTAGAGGATGGCAGGCGGAGGGTGCTGGGTGGACACGGGGCAGTTCTCCTCATCACTGTTGTCTCCACAGTGGTTGAGCTGATCACAGACCATTGAGCCGAGGTCCAGACACCGACCATTAGTGCACAGGAACTTGCACTCTGAGAGGGGAAGATGAAGAGCATGGTTAAAACCTAGTTTGCTGAAAGCTTCTAACATATTCTTGATCAAGATTTGCACCCAAATTAAACTGCAACCTTTACCCCAAAGCAGTGTGCACTCACAACACAAGTCAATCAATACAGACTGGAGTCAACCTTTAGAACCAGATCTAAATCATTTCAGATGATGATCATTTCTATAATCTACTTAACTATAGACTATTATTTGATTCACTGACTAATGAAATTATTATGCCCTCTGCCATTTTGTCTCCATGCCCTGAAGGGTTTGCCTGTGGACAAGCCATTGATGGAGTCGGGTCCTGAGCCTCTGGGATGTAATGTATTAGAAAACTGGTGTCTTTACTTGCTGCAGGCATTGCATTGTACAAAAGTACACATACAGAAAACAAGCAACAACAACAAAGTCAGCCCTACATGTACAGATGCACAAGGAGCAGTCATGGGCTGAAGTCTGGGAACCGGTCTTGTGGTTGGAAGGTCGCCGGTTCAATCCTGTAGACCAACAGCACATGACTGAAGTGCCCTTGAGCAAGGCACCTAACCCCTACCAGCTCCCCGGATGCCGTGGATAGGGCTGCCCACTGCTCCAGGCCAGTGTGCTCACTGCCCCTAGTGTGTATGTTCACTAGTGTGGGTGTTTCACTGAACGGATAGGTTAAAATGTTTACTTACATTTTACCCTTTTACATATTTAGTTTTATTTATTTATCTGTAGTCTTTATTATTTATTTTTTTGTTTTATATCTTATTTTATGTTATAATATTTTGTATCTACATCTTATTAAAATGCTGGGTCTTTTTATTTTATTTTGTCAATCCCCTTACAATGTATAATGCTCGGCTACATTGTAAATGAGGGCCACCCTCAATGTACTCAGAGATTAAATAAAGGTTGATTGATTGATAAATGCGGAGGTTGAATTCTGTTGTGTGCAAACACAAGTGGCAAATAGTTCTAATTACTTACTTAAATGCTATTTTTGTGGCCAAATTCAATTTTTATAAAAAAAAAAGTCTGATTTGCCCACTGATTTGAATTTCAGCCAGTTTTCTTTCTAAGAACTGATTTGACAGCATACATAACATCTTTGGTAATCTGTAAAATTCTCACATCTCAAAATAAAACTGCACTAGGTCAAACCTTAACCTCCACTGAAAATGAAGTGCAGTACTTGTAAATGAAAACATAAACAGCTGCAATGGGTGGCAGAAACAGACAACTAGCCTGTAACAAGACATCTTTAGGTTATCAAATAAATATATTGTCCAAATGGAAATCTTCGACCACCCTGGGTCAACACTGACATCAAGCTCACACATCAGCTAACTGCTGCTTTGAAATCAGCCTGTAGTGGCGAGATTCTGGTAGTTCATGATTTTGAAAAATAATTCTGGTAGCTCGACGCCTGAGAAGCACCAGCTCTACCCACCACTACAGAAAACGGCTGGTCATCCACTGCTCTGAATTCCAGAGCTTACTCACAATGGCTTTGCTCCTTTAACTGTTAAAGAAAGATGGCGCAGGCTGCAGGTGTTTGGCTGGCTTTGGGCTCTTACCAGTTTTAGCTTCTTAGCCTTTGCCACCGTCTTTAGGTTGTACATATTCAGTGGGAGATGTTCCACAAGACTGGGGCTGCTGTTGTGCAACATGAAGCATCGTGCGGTGCATGACTGTAAATCTGGCTGGCACAGAATCTGATTTGTGAGGCTGATCGACTGGTCACTAGTCCTGACTGATCAAGCTGGAAGCGGGTAGATCGATCGGTGCACCTTAGTTTACATGCCTTTCATTATAGATAAACCTTTCATAGGAAGACTTAAAGAAAAAATATGGAAAATAGGAACCTGTTAGTCAAGCAGTAGGATGTAGAGCAAGTATGCTAGGAGACTGGTTTGACTGCACACAGACATTTCCTTTTTATATCAGACTGAAGATTTTTTTTTTAATGAATGGCTCATTATGGTAAGCAGTGCTGAACATGACGCTGCTCTCAGTTGTCAAAGACTGCGCTTTCTACATTTAGGATGTCGGCCCTCAATCCTAGTCGAGTCATGAGTCAGTCAACATGCAATTAGACTCTTGTTGACTAATCAGTTTTGTCATTCAATCATTAAAGCTTATTAAGCTGCAAACACTATTACTGGTTTCTAACACACTCATTCATCAAATTCAGAGTGCATGTAAGTCCAGCTGGGGGTAGAAATAAGGCTAAACTAGTTGCTGAGTGCAGACTCGACGTTGTTGAGGTGCTGTGAAGTCATACAAGGATACATGAGGAGGACTGCTCACAATGTATATCTCACCTAACACTTCCTCTACATCCAACCACACACTCAACTTTTCTGAAATGAGCAGCGGACAACAGAAGGCTGTTTCTAATCTGCCTGACCCCAGCTCCAGGGACAAGCTCCTAATGACACGGCCCTTTTCTCCTCCACATAACACAACAGCTTGTTCTTCACTCGTCTAGACAGAGGGAGCAAAGAAAACAGAGGTCCTATTTAGAGACCAAAGCAGCATGACCATTCCCCATGGCAGTGCCTCTCTGTCCGGACGCCTGCTTGTGCATCAGTCTGTCTGTGCGTTTGAGGGAACGACTGCTGAAGCACCAGTGCTCTGCTCAGTCACTCCCCACCTGCTTGGGCTTCTTACTCACATGATTTGCTTTCTTTCAACCAGATTACATTTTTTTGTCTACTCTACCGACAATCAGAAAACAAACGCTCACAGGAGCCCTCTGGCTCAAATTGGTCCAGTCACCAGTACTCATCACATACACACACACACACACACACACACACACACATATATATATATATTAGAGATGGGCCGATCAGCGTTTTTGAGGTCGATTCCGATCGCCGATCACCTTTCAGCACAATCGGCCGATACCGATAGAGGGCAGGGTATACGCCACGGCAGGCTACATGTAGTTATAAGCGCAAACAAGTCATGAAACCTGGTCTAAACTGGTTTATTACCTTTTTAACGAGCTCATGTGAAACAACACAATATTTGGTAACAAAATTAACAGTAAATAAACAAAGTATATCAAACTAATATCGCCAATACTGCAATCATTCAATTTAATTTAAAACAAAAAAAAAGCTAATTTAATAAATGCAGTAAAACTGCAGTCATTGAACACAGACTCTGTGTTATTTTAAACAAAAAAAGAACTGTTGCTGCTGTTCATATCAGTCAGATCTGGTCTGCATGGTGTTCTGGGTTGTTTGTTTTGTGCTAGCTGTGCATGCTAGCTCTGCTGTTGGCTGATGCTCACTGTACTCAGCCACATGGTGTACTATTAAGTGCCGTATCAGATTAGTAGTGATAAATGTCCTTGGTTCCACCACGAGACACGCTGATTTTACTAATTTTACAGAACGTCCTGGATGAGTCTGTATCACATACGGTAAAACACTGCCAGGCGGACGTGCTTTCTCACAGTGCATGATTCACTCACGACGCCGCTGCTTCAGTCTGTCGAAAACGAAAGGGTATGTATTTCCACCTAGTGGTTCAGATAAGAATAGCAAGGACCTGCCTGCAGGGGGTTTCACGTACGGCTCCTCTTCCTGCTTCCTGGATGAAACGCTAGCTGTAAATACAGATATTAGGCTCATTTGTTTAATGCCATCGATCGGCTCCCGGGATCGGCTGAATTGGAGAAATATCGGCCAATCGCCGATCACATATTTTGATTAAAAATCCGCTGATACCGATACAAAGCCGATCGATCCTTCCATCTCTATTATATATATATATATATATATATATATATATATATATATATATATATATATATATATATATAATAACATAAAATGAGGTAAGTTAAACTTGGCAGTATGCAATTTGCAGACAATAGAGAATGTTATGTTCTGTATATGTTGGTACAGAATTTCAAAGAAAAGACTGAGGGGTGTATCTACACTGTTGAACATTAATTTGTAGATTTATAACTTTGTCCGAGAGTTATTACACCCTTAATAAGCTAAATTTATATATTCTTTGGTTCATAATCTTAAAGGAAATCAGAAAGTACTCTATTTATAAAGCTCCTGCAAGCAAAAAAGATTAAGCTATGCAAAGCATATATCAACCGCACTGCAATAAAAGGCATGATCTGCGTCTGACGGGATGCATTCATGGTTGTGCTTCACTATCGGTAGATCAAGGGGGTATTATATGTCAGTACGACAACTTGATACTGTGGCAGAACATAATACTGTTGTTACAGAAGTACTATTGAGTCATTCATAAAGCAAGAATGCACATTTGCATCTGAGCTGGAGCCTATGATCCAAGGCTGGGCTTATTCAAAGCTATATGATAGAACTGACACTTCAATATAGACATAAAAAGGAAGAAAACAAAACAATCGCTTCGTTACATTGTTTTATCCTTCAAACTCTATAGTACAGTGGCCTAGATCTGTCACCTGTAAAACTAAACGAGCACCATTATAGACAGCAGTGCTGTTCTGGAGCATTTCAAATTATAGGTTGAGAAGACTCGTACTGTAGTCATACCAGGAGTTAACTGCTTAATGAAGTTCATCTTCCCCTTAATATTGGGATTGGACTAATATCTTGTATCATTTACAATGCATCAATAAACCAACACTCTAGTAAGAGCTGCTGGTCCAATTACTGAAATGTTTCAGTATCCAAGACTTTGTTTAGAACCCATTAACACCTCATTATCCTAGCCTGAGCAGTACGTCTGCACAACAGTTAATACGTTTGATTACATATATAATAAAAAATATCCTGCACACAAAACAACAAACCATTATTTTGTTCACGCTCTGTTTGATATTGGGGAACTTTAACCCAGAACAGGATTCATTTGTCCTCTGTCTTTCGGATGGAGATCAGATTCCCAAAAGTAGCTCAAACAGTGAATGCTTTCAGAAAGTTCCAGCTCACATTTACCTGAAAACATCCGTCCTGTTTGCTGGCTTTTGTTGTGACGTGATAAGGCTAGATACTCCTGTATTCTCTCCGTTTGGGTTTATACTTTGTTTTCTCAGTCTGAGATTAGGTAGCTAATCTTTACTTGCAGGTGACCCAGACTTAGAGTCATTCTTTTTGAAAGACATGTTTTAAACATAAAGAGAGATAACAAACAAACACAGCTAGTATTTTGCCTGGCTAATAAATAAGTTCAACTTAAAAACGATAAGCTGTGAAACAAAACAAAAAAAACATAAAAACATATGTGGTTAAATGTCTACATGTTGTAAAACTAAATAAACAAACTGCTGCTAAAACAGCCATGCCCCCTAACAGTACCACCCACAGGCTGAAAACTGCTGTAAACAAACATCCACTTTGTTTACAAGGACAGTTGATTGTACACGCAAGGACCCCATTATCTGCGTGAACCTAAACAGAAACTCGACAGCTCTGGAGTTCTCAACCAAGTCTGCGCGGCTGGTTAAGAATATCATCCGGATCTAAATCTGTCGAGGCTGGCTGTGGAGCGCAGGCTTGAGGTGTAATAAGACAGCAGATGTCATCTTTAGCATTAAGTCACATATTCTGCAGACCAGTCAGTCATTAGTGGCTCCTTCTGTCAGAGCCGCACCACCACGCACACACGCACGCACACAATTATGATTCTCTGCACCCAGTGACCGTATTTACAACCGGAACACCAGCCACACAAAAAGATTAAGGGAACCTCACCACACTTCGCAAGACAACCAACTGTTATTTGAATGGACGTGACAAAAATACATCTCAGGAATTCTCCTCGGGAAGCCGAAAACAAGACCCAGATCAAAATGCTGCGGTTCGAAACAGTTTCAATATCTAGAGTTAGGAGTTCTACAGAGATACCTGGGAGAAAAAGCAATCTCCCAACGAAATCAAAAGGCGCAGGCTGATTCTGGTCTGACTGATCCTGGGATGCAGTCTCGCTGTTCAAGGCCACATCACCTCTATGACAGAAAATATCTGCTTCGCGATATAGAAGAAATAACACCTAGTTCAAACCCCGGACCTTATTTTGTAATAGCAGCCAGTTAATAACGCAGGAATAAAGATCTAGATTTCCTAACTTTCGCTATACGGGCTACAGGATCACAATGAGCAGTAAAGACATTCCACACAGTGTCATTCATGAGAAACACGTTCTAATTTATAAACTGTAGTTAGAAATAAAAAAGGCATATTTATGTGCTGGGCATGCATACTGTAGTAACTCACATCCATGATAAGATTTAATTTTAAAACAAAATATTCATATTTATTATTTTGGTCCACAGAATCTATGTCCAAATACAGCCAAGGGAACTCTCCCGTTGGTTGGGACTTCAGAAGCTGAAGTGAGCTATTGCGATTTAACTTGCAGTGATTTTGAGAGAAAGAAATCAGTCTGTCAGTCTTTAGAACTGGAAAGCGGCGTCAGCTCGATGTCAAGGCTCTGTAAACAGTGTATTAATGTGTCTGATACAAGCTTTAAACAAAGCATGCAAAGTCTCCTCACTTTTAAATGGGCATGTTTACTCTAGATTGGCCAGAAATGTCCAAACAAAGTCTAGTTCTAATATTTACCCCCCACCACTGCGTTCATTTACGTGCTATAAACCCAAACAAAAGTAAATCAGTTTGTCAGTCTGACCTTCACATACCACATCTGCACATTTCGCCTGCCGAAAATTCGAGAAACAAAAACATTACATTCGTTTTCAAATTCATTACATACGACTGCGCTTCTAGTGTTTATTGGTCTCGGTTACTGTCGTGAGACGGTAATGACGGCAACATGCCACATCATACAGCATTACGTGGGCCGAGGGCACACTGGATAAATGACTCCTTCAGTTCTGGGTTATGGATAACAGCAGCACTAATTAACCGAGAAGTATAAAACATTCAACAAGGCTTTAACGGCTTGTTCGCAAATTTCCTCTCCTCTCATTTCGAAGTGCTCATCTAAGGCGTGGAGTTAATCTCTCAGACGTTATGTAGTCAACACTGTTCCTCCACCCTCCCAAATGATATCACTCTCATTATGTCAACATGGGTTTTCAAGGATACACATCAATAGCTACTACTCCAGATACTGGACATCTGCTGGCCATCGGATTACTGAAGAAAGCATCTTGCCACATCATGTCAACAGTAAGGTTTACAGCATGTTCAAGCATACATTAGCAACAACTAATGCAAACCAAACTAGAACGTGAATTGATTGGATTATAGAGAGAAAGTATATATATATACACACAAACACACAATATGGCCCAGTTTTTGTGAACATTCCTAATGAGTGGGTTCATCCACACCCTTTTCTAACACATGCACCAGTAAAAACACTGGCAGTGTCACACTGAAGGAAAGGGGTGCACTTTGTCATAAGCTCAACAAGTCTGTTCATAAAACTCTGTCCTGCTGCAGTAGTGAACTTTAAGTGCTATTATTGTGTAGCACCAAAGTCTAGAAGCAGCAAGAACATTCCTGACGCAAAACAACAGACCACATAACCTTCTATATAGAGAACTCACTTCATATTTTAAGACAAAATTATTGTTTGTGTTTTATTGATTATTTATTTGTTTATAATTGTTTTATTTATTTATTTATTTAAAAGGTGACATCCCTTTTTCAGGTTTTACACAGATTCATGAGGTCCAAATAAAAAGTATCTGTGATATTCTTTGGCCAAAGAACCACTGGGATGAAGTAGGGCTGGGTGATATTGGGGGAATAAAAAAAATCTCCAATTTTTTCACATTTATGACAGATTCTCAATTACGATTTCATTTTTTTAGTTCTTGAATAACAACGAAAAAAAAGAAAGTTTAATTCTTTTATTTTTTATTTAAATGGAAAATGTACAGGTGGCAAAATAGAACAACAGCGCCATCTAGAACACCTAAACTGTTTTTTTACATTTATTTTTGAGCGATCGTGTCTTTAGCGATATGAAAAGCTGCCGCCTCCGTCACTTTTGCCATACGGGGGTCGCTGGAAACCGAAGCGACTAACGTTAGCTGTCTTCTAGCGGGAGCCTCGGGAGTTGAAGAGCAGCCGGCTGTTTCATGCCGTTGTTTCAGGCATCGCTCCTGTTCCTCAGGGCATTTGAGTTGTAAGTGCTGGAGCAAATTTGTTGTGCTGCTACTTTTAGTGGCAACAGACTTTGACACAGTCTCCACAGTACATGGTTTTGTTCAGCATTGGACTTTTTAAAACCGTACCAGTTCCACACCACTGAAGAGACATTTCCACCTTTATTCCATACAAACTCAGTCCTGCTTTGTTTTGTTTTGTGTGTGCGCTGGTCTGTGGGACTCGCCGGTAACCAAGGTTATTTTTGCGTTTATATCACTTCAGAAATTAGCAGCGTTTTCCGATATTTTTTATTAAAAAAATAAAATGTCTGCATGTAAAGATGTAAAATCTCGATTTTAATTTTGTTATAACTGTTATTCGAATTAACTGAATTAATTCACTCCCAGCACTAGCAGTACAGCACGTTTCTCCCAATGTCTGTTCCACAGCTCACCTTGCTCACCTCTTCAACATATCAGTGTGACAATGGCTTCACACTACTATCACCATAATGTTCAGCTTACAGATATTCCACCCTTGCAGAGGACACCAAGTGAAATGCTTTAAGGTGGAATGTAAAAATCAGTCTGTGCCGCCACCATAACTGCTGCAACATTTAAGGTGGTACTTTAAAGAATGGAAAAAGAAGCTTGACAGCCAGTCTGAGGCATAAGCATAACTGCTGCTCCGTTTAAGGTGCAACAGGAAGATGAGAACAAGAAGCTGTCTTCTTAGTGGTTAGCTTACACTTCCAGGTTTTTGCTTATCGTAAAAAACTGTACTTGACCCAATCAGGTGCAGCTGACAACAGAGCGATTCCCAGGCTTAGCTTTTAGCTACCGAGAAGAAAAAAATGCCACCCTTTTGCAAAAGTTAGTTCTGAAGCTGCTGTCTGTGTCAATGGGTTAGTAGGCACTCCAGATACCCAAATGTATGTATACAAGCACTAAAAAGTGAGTATTTCCAAATATGTGTCCATTAAAATAAAAAACTAATACAAACTGTGGTCTGTGAAAAGGTTACAGGACAATTCATGTGTTGTGAACTAAAAAAAGAAAATTGCACTAAAATGCTAAAAATGTTTAAGGCTGTTCCCCTCATTCACACTGTGTATGTGGACACCAACACATCTTTATGTGCTTGCTGGACATCCCATTCCAAAATCATGCACCTTACTATGGAGTTGGGACCCACCTATGTTTTGTATGTAAACAGCAGTACAGTGAGTGTAAGGTGCAGTTAAAATCAGACCAGTTAAAACCAGCGCGTGTGAACACCTCACGCACTACGAACTGGTTTTAACTGGTCTGATTTTAACTGCACCTTACACTGTTTACATACAATACAGTTTACATTCACTACTCGCACAAAACATTATTGTTTACATTTGTTACTTGCCACTTGCACTTTATGGCTGCTGCTCTTCATACTTGCACATAAAAGCACACATAACTTTTAATTTTCATTCTTTAACTATAAAAATACTTTTATTTACTTCAACTTATATTATTATACTTTATATATTTTGTATATATTTTTTATAATTTCTTTTATTTGTTATCTTTATCTATTGGTGAATGGAGGAACAGCAAAGTAAGAACTTCATTGTACAGTGTAACTGTCTGATCTGCTGTACACATGACAATAAAACTCTTGAATCTTGAATCTATGTGACTATAACAGCCTCCCCTCTTCTAAACAGGCTTTCTATAAGATGTCGGAGTGTGTCTGGGATAAGTTGTGCTAGTTTAGTCAACATAATTCGGTCAGACTCTGATGTTGGATGAGATGGCCTGGCTCGCCACTGACGTCCCAATCTCAAAGGTTCAGCAGTGTTGAAGTCAGGGCTGTGCCAAACGCAGATTCGTCCATCAGACCAGCACATAGTGTGAAGCGTGACCCATCACTATGGAGTCTATTTGTTGGAGGTGGGGTTTTACACCAATCCATTTGGCATTGCTCAGGGTGATCTTAGGCTTGTGAGCAGCCGTGCAGTCATGGGAACCTGGTGCATGAATGTATAGATCTTCCACTAATGTTGCCTCCAGAGGGTGCTCTGTAGTGAGTGATGCAACAGAGGATTGGTGATTTCTTACTTGCTATGCTCTTGAGCACTTGGCGGCCCTGATCTGTGAGTTTGTGTTGTCTTTGCGGCGGTTGTTGTTCCTTTAAAGCTGTTTTTGTTTCTAGACATCACAATAATAGCACTTACAGTTGACCGGGGCAGACCTAGCAGGGCAGAAAGTTTGCAAACAGACTTGTGCTGGCATCCTATACACTGTTATACTGACACATTTTTATATTATAGCAAAAAAAACGTGGCTTTAACACCTGAACTCAATAATGAGAGAGAGAGAGAGAGAGAGAGAGAGAGAGAGAGAGAGAGAGAGAGAGAGAGAGAGAGAGAGAGAGAGAGAGAGAGAGAGAGAGAGAGAGAGAGAGAGAGAGAGAGATCAAAAGATAAAAAGATGGAAAGAAAGACATGGATCGAAGGCGAAGGCCTCTACTGTGCAGCAGACTGAGAGGAGTGGTTTAGTATGCTGCTCTGTATCTGCTTCCCTCTCCCCCTGCATTCCATTCCAGGCAGGGGAGAAAACACACAAGCTGCCGGAGAGAGAGGGGATGGGAAATAGAGGGCAGGAGAAAAAGAAACTGAGGGAAGAATGGGTGTAGCATCACGAGAGACAAAACCAAATGAATCTGAGGAATGTAAAGAACGAGCTGTACACCTGTATGACCTGCTGGGAAAAATGAAAAAGGAATGACACGGAGGGAATAACGAATCAGAGACGAGAGGGAAAAGCAGAGGAAAGCATGGGAGAAAAGGAGTAGCCAATAAATAGTTCAGGAACTTGGCTTCCCATATCCTCAGGCTAAATCTCTCTCTCTCTCTCGTCCACTGCAGCAACAGTCATCTCTCTCTTTCTCTCTTTCTATGTCTCTCTAGGAATAGTCGGCTCTCCAGCTCTCTGCATGCTCCTCCCAATGAAACTCATCTCCGCTACATGGAGAACAGCCAAGTACATTTCCAACTGCTCGCATGGCCTTTTTGAGTCTCTGTAAAATATTTTAGCAGCCCCGAACCTGAAACACTCACTGTCAGAGCGAGGTATGTAAATGAGAGTCAGCATACTTGAATTCAACCAAGCAGACTGCTATGCTTCACAGAGCAGTGCTTGACAATACTTAAACTCCTTAGCAAGAGCGCGGCACGTCCCTTACGCTGCTTCACAGAACGGCTATGTATGAAAACTGAGCAGGCAAGCGATGCTGTACAAGTTGCGAAGGGATCGTCTTTTGTTCTGGCGAGAGCGAGTCGATTCCCGGAAGCAGCCTTTTTCAACGGTGATGCAACCTCAAGGAAGACATCGGCTTTCTAAACATTTGTAAACCAGGACAATAAATAACAGCCGACTGCATAATATCACTGCCTCTGCAACACTGACATCACAGAATATGCAAACTGCTTGACCGCCTGACTGTCTGAGGTTGGTCAGGATGTTCTAGATGGGTTATTGTTTGGCTGTTGTAGGGAATGGTGGCATTACTGAGTTCTGACCATTATAAACATGTTAGTTTAATAATAATAGAATAATAAAGAGGAAGCAGAAAAAAGGATTTGCTGCTATTTTAACATTAGCAAGTTTAGGTTTACTGGTCACTGGGTATAGTTAATAAACTATTTATAGATGTTGTGACCCCTGATTTCTATCACCGCCACTGTAAATAAAAAACATGTCAGTAAGCTTCTATGCATTCAACCATTTCACTACAAACCACTCTTAAAAGCTCTGTTTACACATCAAAATTTTAAAAAATCAGAATTAGCACCTTAAAGTCATCAGTTCTTTTATAACATGTATATTGTATCAATCTACTGACATGATTATTTACGTTGTTAACATTAAGGTTTCTTTTTACTATTTTTTCCACCTCAAGCAGAGAATAACTACACACTCGTGGAGGCACTCGTGGGCTGGAGGTTAGGAAACCAGCCTTGGGCCCGGAAGGTTGCCGGTTTAATCCCATGAATTGACAGGACACGACTGAAGTGCCCTTGAGTGCTGTGGTAGGGCAAGTGTGCTTTCTGCCCCCTAGTGTGTCTGTTCACTAGTGTGTGTGTACATGTGAGTGTTTCACTGCACAGATAGGTTAAATTTGGAGATCTTGAATTATCAATAAAGTATCTATTTAATCTAAATCACATGTTAAAGAAGTTTCTCCTCTCACACGTACAGGCTTGAAATTGAACTACAAGAGATGCCCCGATCATGACTGATGTAGAATTCTGTGCTAAACTGTGCCAAGTAAACCGGCCAATTGCTAAATTAACATATACAGCACAAAACACATTTCTACTAGCAAAACCTGAATCTGAGTATCACTGGTTACTCTTTAACTGATCAAACTAAAAATTTGACTTCTTTTAGGTGAAAGAAATCAGTTCATGTATATCAGAGTCGTGCACTAACCCTAACTCTAAATTTGAAAAACCCTTATTAAATTACACGTGCTGCTGATTTTCTAAGTAAATGAAAGAACATATTCTCTAGAGCTGAAATCACTAATCTTTTCTTGTCTTTCTACAGTATAAGGGCTTTACGGTACAGTAAACTCACAGACCAATCGCGTACGGTGTAAGATCACCAAAAGCCCATACAGGCGAGAAACGAAGAGAGAAGCAGCAGCAGGAGAATAAAGCGAGTCAGAAAGAACAACATTCTCTAAAAAAAGAAAAGTCTATGGTGAAAACTGACTTTTTAACCAGGAATGGATCGAGACATGTTTATTCTTCCCACAGGCAGCCCCAAACCAACAAGATGTGAAACTGAGTTAACAAGAAGACGCACCTTTTATTGACTTTTTCTATAGATAAACACTTTAAGATGCACTTTTTTCAAAAGCTTTCTGTTTTTTTTTATGTAGCCCTTGATTTCACATGAAATGAGGAAAAAAAACATTAAATAGAAGTTTTATAAATAATGAATTCAGTTCAGCATTTAAAATAATACATTTAAAAAATATATACTGAATTGTATTTGTAATGTGTTTTTGTTCTTTTAGTTGCCGATGGTATAAAATGCTGATAGAACTACTAGGCTACTTCAGTATACAGGATATGGAATGAAATGATCACTGTCCAGACCCTGGCCTGAAGAAATTTCCTCTAACTGGACCTTATTGAATTCTAATGAAATACCCCTGATCTGGGCTGAGCTCAAAATTGCCATTTTCTTATCCATTCAATGTAACATATTGAACAATACACAAGTCACATTTTAGAGTTTTACGTTTAATTCCCCCCAAAATAGTTCTGGGGCTTCCAAACACAATACATATGACATATGTAGGTGTAGCTGTAGCATACAAATGTAGTGTGAGCGCTCTTACTCATCTCATATACACACAATCACAACACAAATCAGATAAAATTAAAAAACAAACCAGCTGATCACACGCCTAGAGCAAAAACCTGAGTACAGGCTGATTTCTGAATTGTGCATCCATACAAACTGTATCTGACACCACTTACCACGAGCATCTAACAGCAGACTATTATGCAGAACCTACTATGAAGAAAATATATAAGGACCTGAAGGTGTGGCACAACAAGCTCTCCTCTGCTGCTCACAAACACACCTCCTCTGTCTCCCACTGGCTCTAATGCTCGGCGATGATCAGAGAACAGCACTTGCAGGTTTGTCTTTCAGGGTCGTTTTGGAAAGTGTGATCTTGATTAACTACACAGGCACACAAGTGCTTCTTCCACATCAGGACATTCAGGTGTGTATCATTTCATCAGCGGCTGGCTAATTGCCAGCCAGGATCACTCAAGTGCTGATAGACCACATAATGTGATTAGTCTTCAAGGTGAATTGGGAGAAATCTTGCATCAGCACACCCGAATTCCTTCTCGTGTATCTGGTTGCTTCCTGAGAGAACACACCCCGTCTGCTTGCTTTCCCGTCATGGCTTAGATAAACCCCCTCCAAGCACTGGCCCATGTGTCTGTACTTCCTCATTCATTAACCTGTGAAAGGAGAAGGTCAGAAGAACGCTCCATAGCTCCATATACGCTGACGAGTACGACATTTACTGAAGCTCCGAGCATTGCCTGACAATGGAAGCATGCACTGCAGCCTTTTGTTCGAGGCACAGAAGCTGCTGTGTGCCATACGCGCTGCACGGCTTGACACCAGATACGCTGGTCCCTCAGTGGTGCACTCGAAGCTCACACAAGTTGCCAGATTCTGTCTATATACGGGCTGTATGCACTCGCTGGGAAACACAACTCATATTCCATGCTTAACTGCTGCGTGCTACATGGCATCTGTTCATGCGTTAAAGTTTATGCTGACGCACTCAATCATAATCCAGTGTCTCGGGTTGACTAGACAACCACAAGAATCTAAATCAGAGTCGAAATTAAACAGCAAGTTAAAAAGATGTTTTTTAAGGTTTCGCAAAAGTGTGTGCAGAGCTTTTCCTGAGAATTCATTGTAGCTCATTAACAAGCATGTATCATACTGTATAATCAGAGACCACCTAGTCAGAGACAAGGTCAAAGCGGTCATTACGTAGAAGCTTTACTTTTCTTTTTATCCCCCTCACTACAGCTTCCAGCCCCCACAGCACTTTACAGCTCAGTCTTAAAAGCTGGTTGTGTTTGCTGCTTCTCAAGATCCAAGTAATCAAAATTACTCAAACCTTACTGCACATCTCCAAATTCCAGTTCTCGAGCAGATCGTCTTTGTCTGTTTTCTTTCCTCAGTAATGAATTCTTGACAGCTACACATCCTTTCAGCATGGACCTCCTTTCTCACTAGGAGTGGTTATGGTTAGGATTGTACTGATACTGCTTATCAATACAGATAATTCTTGATGCTCTTACTGATATTACTCTCCATGAAAGACATGACTTGAAAAGACGGTGGCCATCTCCCTGAAGTTGAAAATACTAACAAGCAATACAAAATGAGTTCCCCTCAGAAGCGCTCACACTAAGTTTAAATATAAGCTACCAGACTGCAGTAGTTCCAGTGCAGACTCAGCCTAATATAATAATAGGAAGTGTTAGCATGCAAATGCTGCACCATTAAATGCTTAATAGGAAAATTCAAACCAAACGCTGGTGCATTGTTAATAGGAAGTTAACTTCAGCTTCGTAGTTCTAATGCTGGTAGCATTTTTGTTAAAGTGACTAGAGCTATCAAAATGTCCCACCTAGAATTTTATAAATGTAATTAATCATAAATATGTGCTAAGATAGAACATTCCATTATGGTAACAATTTCTCACAACACTGGGAGAGTGCACATGCAGATTTATAGCTTGGTGTGTTTGTAAGCGTTTCATAAGGTTGCTGGTGTTACTCCCTTACTCTCGTAACTACTGCTGTACATATTATTGCATATTACAGCATTTTATAGTTCAGTTGGAAACACAAAAAAAGAACAGATGTTTATGTGAGGAAAGGAAAAGTGTATATATATATATACACACACACATATATATATATACATATATATATATATATATATATATATACACACAATACACATATATATATATATATATATATATATATATATATATATATATATACATACATATACATATATACATACACACTTATATATATACATATATATACACATATACATACATACACATATATATACATACATATACATATATACATACATATATACACACACATATATATATATATACAGGGGATATATATATGCTCTAGCTAAGGGAAGCTGAACTATTTGAAGCTGTACTCGCTCTACTCTGGAATAAAAAGCATTGGTTATGGACCAGACCTGTGAGTCCATGCATTTTAGCAAGGAGATCCTCTACGTTACAGTCCACTGGATTTTGTTGCATTATCATTATATGTAGTAAAGTGAGACTTCCTACCCGACTGGAGAGCACAGGATAAAGCCCTGAATTTGAAAGTCAGAGGCCCTCACAGCACCTCTCCTTCTGATTCAGTCTAGCTCCAACCATTTGAAATGCCTGCTATGTAGAATTACTTTAAGGGGAACTTCACCAACAAAAAAAAAATCTCAATAATGATGTCCCTGAAATGTAAGATACAATGAAAGTGGTTTGATGTGAAGTGGTTCACTGTAGGAAAACGTACAGACTCTTGTGGTAAAAAGGAACCCAGGTATCATAATGTCTACAACACAAATATTTCATCTACTATTCAACCACACAAGTGAACGTCTATCTATCTTCTGAGTTTTTTGTAATGCACGTTTTGTGCACCCCTCCCTCATGAACGGATTAAAATACACTGTAAAAATCGTATCACTAAACCTTCATAAAACAATATTTTCAACATCTTTTAGAACAAACATAACCATTTCATGTAATGGTGCTCCATGGGGGAGCTTTTAGAGGTGGACATATGGTTCCCATCACCACCACTGTCAACAATCCAGATTCAGCGAGTTTCTCTAGGACGGAGTATTTCACACCAACTACTAAATTTTAAGAAATGGTTGGTGTTCCCTTTAACATTACACAAATACTGATATGCGCATTATCTGTACCTTATTCATGTTTTGGTAATGACCAGTCAGGAAACGATACCAATTCAGTACCTGTTCTTGATGCCCTTCCCTACATCACATAGAGGAAGGACAGACAGAAGTACATTTGATTTTTTTTGGTTTTTTCAGATCTAAAGCAAGCAAAGTGTTTATTTGATGGGAACAGCATTTGTGGTCCACCAGGTCTTGTATGGTGGAATCTGTTAACAATTATTTGAACCCCTGTTGTTTCACTTTTTGTTTACATGTTGTTTACATCTTTTGTGGATTATTTTATATGTAATATGCTCAGGAATAGCTCAGCTAGACAGCTAAAGTGAGTTTGGGTATTTGTTTATGTGAATGATAGTAAAAATTTGGATATAACATGGTTTAAGATTGAACAAAAGAGTGAACATATTAAATACTGACAGATTTGATGTGCCTTGTACACTATGAATTACGGTGTTGCTACAGAATGAATAACTTGTACTGAGTGGCTGTTTTGACTGCACAGTAAATAAATGAAAGGTCTCTGAGTGTTTGACTCGCTCTATCCTTAGATTGATATATTTCTACAGCCCTAGCTACAATGTCAAGTCTAAGTTGGCTTCTTTTGAGCTACTGGACTCATCCATGAGCACGCCTCCTCAGTTAAAATGTCCCCACTCCTGGCACTTGCACTCTGTGATAATAGGCTACAGTGGTAGAGTAACCCTGAGACCAAAGCAGCTTTGATCCCTGAGGTGATAAAAGTCTATGTTTATCTCTCATGTGATCAGTTTGCCTGCCTTTGAAAGTTTAGCAAGTCGGTGTATGTGTCGCTAGGTGACAGTGGCTTTCTCAACTGGGTGATCTATTATAGCCAGTTGTTTGCAATACTACGGGTGACTGTGTTGAATTCATCTTTCCCAATACCTCACATTGTGCCTTATCTGATTGGACAGCTTCATACACACAAACATAAAAAAGCTTGTTTTGACACACTGTTCATGAGCTTCAGGGAGGGCTTCATCTCAGGAGCACTACGGTATGATTGGTCACCCTTGTTCTGCACTAAAGACTTCACACTTAAAGCGCATCAGTCTTCAGTTTGAAGACCAACAGGCTGGGGCCTTGGGTACACCCATGTCATGCCCCAAGAGGTTCAGCAAGTTCAAGACAAAGCTCCATGTTGTTGCTTCCCAAAAAAACAAGCCTCTTCAGAGCTCAACGTATGTTATTAATTGAGTATTTCTATTGGTTCATGAATCATGCAATGTTTGCACAACACAAAGGACAGCCCCCATGTTTAAATGCCAAAAAAACCCCAAATAAATAAATAATTCAATTAATAAATAAAATGGAGAAACACATTGTCTTTGGACAGAAATAGAGCCTGTTGTTATTTTCGCCTCTTTTGAACTGTACAGCCAAATGGTTCTTAAGGCCATACTGCTATCATTTCTATCTGCTGTGCTGCTAAATCAGCACCAAGAAAATAACAAAGCAAACTACACAACAGACTGTCTAACTGCTAACAGGCTAACAACCCCCCAACGCACACACACACACACACACACACACACAGTACCACGCCTGATTCCTACTGCTACTCCAACACAACCTAGTCCGCACTGTGCTCCCTAGCCCTGTTCACATTTGGCATTAACTTGTATCCTGTGAAACATCTTGTGTTGTTAAATGCGGGGGGGACTTGCTATCTACTAACCACTTCTGCCACTTGCTTGTCGGGACTTGAATCAGACCACCAGGTGATCTGATTTGTATAGGCAATCTATTTGAATGCAGCTACCATGTAATTTTACCATGTCACTTGTTCATATGTGACATATGACATATGCTGATAGCAGTTGTCTCCAGAACTGGAGCTAGTCCAAAGGTGAGTTTATTGGCTGGTCATTGGACTATAGCCACAGGTCTTTATTCTTTTCCACTGCCAAAGTATTTAATATAAATATGAATTATGGGCTCAAATAACCACTGAATCGCTTGTGGTAAATGTATCCAAGTTGGCCTTTCCATAGTCACCACGACTGAAATACAGTGGTAGTGGAACTTCTTTATTATATAGTTGAAAACATCACATATTTTAATGTTGTGTTGAGCACCTTTCAATTTAGAAATCTGGTCACCTTACTACAATACATCTTAAAAACAACTTAAATAAAGTCTGGAGGTAGTCAGGGATGTATACGACCACATGCTGAAGTGTCTGATGCGTGTTTAACAGCAACAGCGCACCGCTTTCATCTGCTGCATCGTCACAGCAGAGGTGTAATAATAGATTTGCTTTTGTTCTCGGTATAAGATTCACACACTAATTGTACATAACGCAGGACTTTGTACACATATTACACTCGTCATCAGCATTTTGGGATGAGAGGTGAATAAATAGAAAAACCTAATCCTAACAACTTTCTACACCAGTCCAGAATCACACCGTACTGACCGTCCTTAATTTAGCGTCTAAAGCACCTGATCTCATCCTATAGTCTGTTTACAATGTACTAGTCCTGAACTCTCCGCCCAAATCAGTGACGCACCCGACAATCTTGGAATCTGCTAGGGAAGGGAGACAAGCAGTCCTCCAACAGAAGTGAAGTGATCAATCAGTCCTGCACTACGTTAGCGATGTGACAAACTGGACTTGCTGGACTGGAAAGCGAAAAGCCTCAATGGACAGGAAATGGATAGAGGCTTAAATCTATACTGCAGTCTCCGCAAACAACTTACAAACAACATACCGTTTGGCCTTGTTCAGTGGTGTATACGCTAAACTGCCTCTTCTGACAGAAAGCATGTGAACGTTTTTCATTACGTACACATCTGCTAGTCACAAGGCTCAAAATCGAAAGACCGAAACCAAACTGAACAGAAATGCGAGGCTGAGAGGCAGCGTGCCCACCTGATCTGAACCCTGAGTAGTAAACACACACACTCTTTAACCTTGCAGTTATTGATCGCACTCTCTGTTTGTGTGTCTCTGGAGTAACTTCCACACAGTTCCCGCAGGGCCTGCACTCACATCTCTGCTGCACTGTCACGCACAGTACACAGTCGGTACTGCACAATCGAACACAGGCCCACGACTGTACTACTCAAGATTTAAAAAAGGAAAAAGTCTTCATGTCATTTTGCTTGAGATGTTTAATAATATGGAAGATGTACTGACCATATCAAAAGCACGTTGACTGACCACAAGTAAGACGAGGTATGAGTGTCCAGTAGTGAAAACAGGACTGGTTTAATTACACCAATATATCGTGCGATGGGATATTTATGTACACTACTGTGCGAGAGCTAAGGCACCTAAGCTCATTGTATAAAACCCTTTATCTTAGCAATAAGCGTATTTCCACCAGTAACAACACCAGATATCATTAGAACAGACATAAATAATCATACATACATACATACATACAACACAGAGTAGCATAAAGATCTTATTTTGGAAGAAGTAGATCATATCTTGAGCGCCAGTTTGAAGAACAAAGTGTAGTTTCAGATTTCTCCTGGACGCCCCAGAACTTACATAAATGCATTCAATTCCTTCCCCAGCAATCTTGATTCAGCTTAATGAAGTACTGAGTAGTCAAAGCATTAGTATTAGATGAGAAATGTAAATAATACAGGGTTACCACAAAGAAAAGCTGGGAAATGGTTAAATAAACACACTGACATATGTAAAATCCCTACCTACTGTATTTATACTACATGCATATAAAAAAAGTTGGAAATTTCTAAATATAATGTCCCCCAAGCACCTAAAACGTTTGCACAGTACTGTACATATCTGCTGATGCCAATACATTCATAATCATTCATAAAATAATGAACGCTAGAATTACCTGAATTACAGAAACGTAAAGCTTATTTGTGGAAGATTATAAAGACTAAAATATATAAAATGCAGACACTGTAAACTTAATGTGCTATCAATACATAATCAAATATCAGTGTGAAATTCCAGTCAAACATCTGATACAATATTTAAAAAAATGCAAATACTTATAGGATTATGCAATTGTAGCGCATCTCTAAAGATTAGATACTACTTAAAATACTACTAATAGCAATGGTAATAATAATATTTTTGTTATTATTGTTATTATTATTATTATTAATAACACGTGACATGTATAATGCCCTTTTCAAGATCCCAAAGAAGCTGACAGTTAAATCAATACATAAAACAAAACATAGAACAAAGAACCTAAAGCCCTTCAGAAATGTGATATAACTACTTCATCAATGCTATTCTTAGACAAATCAGTCAATACATCAAAGGATTAGATTTGAGTAGCGATCTATGCTGTAGATCTATTCCTCACCTGTGAAAGCATTTGTGGCCGGTAGGTCAGCCTCCTGCATACTGCTCCTCCAGCACAGCGCGTGTCCGTCGTTAACCGGTCCGATCCAGAGAGGGCTGCTGGAGACGACACAGCCACCGTGCTCCCATCATCTTCTCCTCAAGAGTCCATAGCTCTCCTGCTCCGGCTTTGGCTACGTCCCGGCCGCTGACCCCCTCATAGGCAGCAGAAAGGCCGGTGGAGTGCAGGGACACGGGGCGACGACGTAGTGCACAGAGAGACCACGTATCTATTCCAACGAGGTCAGGGCAGGGTCGTCACGGCAACCAGCACGCCTCTCCTCCAATTAACACGGTTAACCCCCAAGCCAGAGCACGCAGGTCATGGCTGCCTTACAAAAAGAGAGAGGGAAGGGCAGAGAGAGAGAAAGAGAGAGAGGGAAATCGAGTGAAAGAGACAGAGAGAAAGAGAGAGAGAGACAGAGAGAGAGAGCGCGAGACCCAGACAGGTAGATCTGGTAGCTGATGCAGGTGTAGACAAGCTCTCAGGTACTGGAGACAGGTGTGTAGTTGTTGCTGTTCTCAGGGGAATGAGCTGCTCAGCAGCACTCTAATCAGCATGCCAGCTCATCCCTCAGAGTGCAGCGTCAATACACTCTCACCGGGGGGAGTGCTGGAACACCGTCACTGCAGCAGAGAGAGAGAGAGAGAGGGAGAGAGAGAGAGAGAGAGAGAGAGAGAGAGAGAGAGAGAGAGAGAGAGAGAGAGAGAGAGAGAGACATAGAGAGAGAGAGAGAGAGGGAGAGAGAGAGAGAGAGAGAGAGAGAGAGAGAGAGAAAAGAGCAAGAAAATAAGAAGAAAGAAAGAAGGGAGAACAAAAAGATAGAGAAGGAGAAAGAGAGGTTAGATAAGAAGTAGAGCAGATAAAGTGAGTAAGATAAGAAACCAAAACAGCAAGAAAGTAAGGAGAAAGAAAAAGGAAAAGAAGAAAGAAAGAGTAGGAGAAAGAAAAAGAGTAAAAGAAAGACAAAAGAGAGCAATCAAAAGAGCAAGAAAGGAAGGAAAAAGAAAGAAAGACAGAATGACAAAAGATAGAGAATGAGAAACAAGGAGAGAGAAGTTAGATAAGACAGAAATAGAGCAGATAGAGTGAGAAAAAAAGAGAAGAAACAAAAACAGCAAGAAAGTAAAGAGAAAGAGAAATGAAAGGAAGAAAGAAGGAGAAAGAAAACAGATATCAGGGGCTGTTTTTCAGAAACAACTTAACTCTGAAATCTGTTTAATCACTGTGACAAGTTCAGCTAGGACTGAACTCAGAACAGAAGCGAGTACAGATTAACAGTTTAATAGTTCTTACGCTCATAATCTTCCCCGCTACTACATAAAAACCAGTATCACACAAACATCTCAGCTGCTCATACAGTCCAGCTGCTGGATTTACAGCATGACAGCGTACTGTCAACTCTGATGGAGTAGTTTAAGACTAAGAAAACCTAAGAAGACAAAAGAAACGATCGCAGATAAAAAAATAATTTCTTGTTCTGTCTGATCTCAGCCCTGCTGCTCCACCCACACGTAGACGGACAGTCAGTCTGCTATATTTAGTGTTAGTAGTTAGTAGCAGGGAGTCTTAGTTTCCACTGTACACTGTATGTTACCTACAGCACTGTTTATACCATCTATTTGTTTTTAAGCCTACCTCCTCCTAGGGCTGGGCGATATGGGAAAAAATCTTATCACGATAATTTTTTTCATATCAGTCGATATCGATATATATCACAATATAAATCAAATCACTATTTCTTTTAAGTGAGATATGGTATCAAAATTTAATTTTTTTCTTAAATTGTTTTTTATTTTCAGACAAATGTACTATAGAACATTACACAACTGTATTAACCACATACACACACACATTATATATATATATATATGTGTGTGTGTGTGTGTGTGTAATACAGTTGTGTAATGTTGTGTATATGGGGCAGTATTAGTATGTATAGACACTGTGTTAAGCAGGCTGTTGCTGGCCCTTTAAGGAGGAGGAAATGTGAGTCGACTCTCTATCGGCTGAAATGGTGAGTTCGTTTAGCGTTTAGTTTCCCTGCTTGAGTTTTTTTATTATAAAGTCAACTTTGCCTCAGCGTTCTTACTCGAACTCATACAGTTTACATGTTTATGTTTATCGATTACGAAATTACGTCGATTAGCATAACATGCGTCGCAAAGGTGGCCGCGTCTACTGAAAGCATGGATTTATCCGGAGCGCAAGCTGCAGCTACAAACAATCACTCGCGTGTATCTAAAGTTGTGAGAATGTTTCACACAGAAACACAACAGTGTGGTGCTCTGTCAGCTCTGCACAACACAACTGTACAGCTGCTACACACCAGCACTTGAAGCTCAAACACCCCGTAGAGCTTCATCAACACAGCAGCAAGACCTGAACCTGAACCTGAACCTGTTTACTTGTTATTCTTATCTTAGCAGATTATTTTAAGATTACTGACACAGGTAACATGTTTCTTTCAGTAGTAATTAACGTTTTCTGTCGTTGTTTTTTCTTATTTTATTCTCTCTGCTCGACTGTGGTGTCTGCAGTAACTTATTACTAGCGCGTGGGTTACTCTGCCGCTACGTCTACACTCTGCGCTGTTTGAGCTTCAACCGAACACGAAGTGGCTGGAACTCTGGTTCAGCCACCTGATTGGTTGGGGGCGGCGCTATTCTCATTCTTATTGGCTGTTCGTGTTGTCTCTCAAAACACGGACGGAACTTAATTCTATCGACTTTCTATCGACTACGTCTTAATGTTCTATCGAGAAAATGTTATTTCTCGATAATTATCGTTATCGTTTTATCGCCCAGCCCTACCTCCTCCTATACATCATGCCAAACAGCAGACTTGTGATTGGTCACTTTGCGTGGTGGTAGTGTGCGGGTCTTGGCTTTGTTAAGTAGTGAAAGGTACCAGACTCTCTTTAGACCTTAAAAGAAAACAAGTAGATAAGACGTTTCTGTACTACAGCTGGACTTCCTTAGAAGCTGTTATTTTAACCAGTATTATCAGTATTTTAACATTTTTTATATTCTGTGTGTGAAATGAGCGATGCATACTACAGTGTTAACGATGCTGAAGAGCGGTGCAAAGAAAACGGTGCAAGTGAGCCGTTCATCTAAAAAATTCCTCCAGCTTGTAACTACGCTGTGGCTAACGCTGATAATTCAGCCCCTAAACACCCGAAAGGAGCTCGTTTCCAGAAGTACACGAGCAGCCCAGCCCTGCTCCAATGTGCTGCCTGGCCTCAGATGACCCAGAGAGCAATTAGGGGTCTCAGCGGGCGACCGGCTACCCGCTCCGACGTAGCGACGAGCGCTCAATAGGCCCGGCCCTGCCGAGCAAGTACCCTCACCTCACATGAACCACGCCGCCCAGCTGCACAGGGAAAACACACTCCACCGACACGCAGACGCTGCCTCAGAGGAGCACGCGAAGCCTTGTTCTGTGAAACAATCCAACAGCGTCCAAATCAAACAGACAAACGCTCTCACAGACAGCCGCGCACAGCCGTGCACACACAGCCCCCGAGGCCGTTTAAGGACACCCTCACTACATTCTGCAGAGATCAGGCCAAGGTATTACTGACTACGCAATTAAAGCCGGGTTTAAACATTCTTGGAACGCAGACGACTCAACAGGTGTGTACAGGTGAGTTAATGTGAATGAGTGCAATATACTTTAACAGTAAACCTAGAGATGAAAAGATCGATCAGCTGTGTATCGGTATCGGCCGATTTTTTTTCAAAATATGTGATCGGCCGATATTTCTCCAATTTAGCCGATCCAGAGAGACGATCGATGGCGATGACAAATGAGCTTAACAGTTTGCGTTCATGGCATGTTCTGTCCGTTTGGCAGTTTGTTGCCGTATGTGATGCAGACTCGTCCAGGACGTTTTGTTAAATTAGTAAAATCAGTGTGTCTCATTGGAGAACCAAGACAAAGACATTTATCACTAATAATCTGATACGGCTTTTTAGAGTACACCACACGGCTGAATACAGTGAGTACCAGCAAACAGCAGAGCTAGCACGCACAGCTAACACAAAACAAACAACCCAGAACACCAAGCAGACCAGATCTGACCAGTACGAACAGAACAGCAGCAACAATTCAAGATCTACATTTAATGATTGATGTTTTTCGTTAAAAATAACAGAGTCTGCGTTTACTGACTGCAGTTTTTACTGCATTTATTTAATGATCTTTTTTAGTTTTAAATTAAGGGTCTAAATGTAATGATTGCAGTATTGGGGATATTTGTTTGATTTACTTTATTTACTGTTAATTTTTACAAATATTATATTGTTTCACATGAGCTTGTTAAAAATGGTAATAAACCAGTTTAGACCATGTTTCATGACTTGCTTGCACTAATAACTACTTGTAGCCCTGCCGTGGCATATAGCCCCGCCCTCGATTGGTATAGGATATCGGCCGATCGTGTTCAAAGGTGATCGGTGATCGGAATCGGCCTCAAAAACAGCAATCGGTCCATCTCTAGTTAAACCTTAAAATCTAGCTTTACATGGTGTGCATTAGCTATCTATGCTAACCTCATTAATTAGCTTGAGTAGCGCTGCAGTGGAGAGCAGTGGGTTCTGTTCCACGTCAGAACAGCTGTAGGTGAAGTACATGTTGTAGTTTTGATCTCGCTCCTCAGCTGCCTCAGTAACAGTCTGTGTAGCACAGGTGACGGCAGGAATCTGAGGTCAACGCATCCAAGAAGCTCCAGTTCGGGTTGTTAAAGTCTTTTGTGCTTGTTGAGCTGTAGACATGCACCAGAGGACATGCACCAGAGGACATGCACTGTGTGATTTTATAAATCTTGTTCTTTGGCGACTCATGTGGTCCATACTAAGCTAAACGCAGTCCCTACGTGCAGCTCTATGTAGAGAAAGTTTTAAATAAAAGTTGTTTTATCAAAAAAAAAATACCACGCTGCGCACAGAGTACTGAGCAGCTCAGTTAAATACAGCAAGCACAGAAACAGTACGACACTAGGGTCTCTCTACAGCCTAGCTACCAAAATCAGCTTCACACCGTGTATTCCTGGGAATATAGCGATGCAGGATCTTTAACCTGACCCTTGTGGTCAAGTGCCACAGCATCAGAAGCCTGTTTATGCAGATCCTCCTTTACTGCCAGGGATACATAACAAGGGTATCGGTTGTCAGTATTGGTGAATTTTTAAGATCGTGAGTTAATGAGTCTGATATCAGCCTAATACCCAGTACAGTCTAATCAGTAACAATACACCTCTAGTCTTGGGAATTCTCAAAGATCTGTTCCAGCAAAGTTTCTGCAATGTGCCTACACTCATCAGATTCGTCCACGCAAAGGGTGTTCTGCAGAAAGAAACATGTTTTATAACGTGTTTACCTTTGAGCAGTAAGAAGAAGTGTTAATAGCTTGTTACACAAATCTTCAGTATCTACACCAGAATCTACGGAGCTCCTTCATCTGGAACTGCGATGCGAGTCTCGGTCTCGGTTTTAGAATCGTTGCACTAGTGCTGAATGTCGCCAACCAAAAGCTAATAATCAGGGAAAGCTTCGCAATCTTTATACCCTTTGCATGGAGGCGAATGTCTGCTGTGAGTTTCAGTCAGTAAAGCACTCTGGAAAACTACTCTGTCATCATATTGTTTCATTCTCTGCTATGGATTTTCATCAGTCTTCACAAAACGCTCATATCAGCTGGGCCCCCAACACATTCTGTGCATTCTCCGTTAATGTTACATACTGCTAATGGATAGATTACGGGTTAAAAAGAGAACACATTAGGGAAGCAGGCAGAAGTGCATTAGATCAAAAGAAAACGTCTCTCTCTCTCTCTCCCTCCCTCCCCTCAGTTCCTCCTCTCTTCCTGTAGAAATCATCACCAGAGAGAAAACACATCAGCCCCATGCCTAAGAGAGCGCATGGAGTAAGATGATTACGCTATTCTCTCCGTGTGCAGGCGCGCTGCCTTGGTGGATGTGTAATGCGATCTCAGTAGGGGGTCTGTCTGTCTCCCTGTGGCTGGTGAAATCAGGCTGAAGCTAATGCAGGCAACGCTGCACCGAGCTGACTTACCCAGCCAGACGCCAAATCAATCGCACCAGCCAGCCTGCCAGCCAAGGTGAGACAACGGCTTGCCCGGGGGAGAGAGACAGAAGGGGAGCCAGAGAGACAGAGAGGGATGGAGGCAGAGGGGGGAAAAGGAAGGAAAATGCCGGAGACGGCAGGAGAAAGGGTAATCTTTGTTTTGCACGGAAAGCAGACACAGCTTGCTCATTAATCAACGTCGAAATAAAACAGCCTCCAGGTTGCGTTTCGCCAGGAGGGACCGGCAACAGGTTTCCAACAGGTAGCCCACTGTAGCTAATAATAATAATAATAATATGCAGTCATGGGTAAACTTCTGGCTATTTCGCCCCCGCCGGTAAAAGCAGGCCATGTGTTTGGTGGTATCTGACTTTCTGTGGCACTGCCGGCTTCATGCGCAGCGTTCTTTAGCGGCGTCCTGCTTCTAGAAAGCACCGAGGTACCCAGGTGTTCCCTCCGCAGTCCCACCTGGAGCTCAGCCGTGTAAAAGACAAAATAGCCGGCGATGGCATGCAGGGATGCTGTGCCACTCAAACTTGTCTGGCAAAACACTCGGCTCAGCTGGCAAACTGAGTGAACAGGCCTTAACCATCTGGATTGCTAGGTGTTCCATGAAACCCATGACATTTTCGATTCCAATTTGGACTGCGTCTGTACGCTTTTCAGCAAGCGCTGCAGCCAGTTGCTTGGCAGTTGGATAAACACAAAAAAAAAATCAACTTGTTTTTCTCATTTATGTTTTTTGCTTGACCGAGTTGGAAGGTTTAGACAGGCTATCAGAATTTTCAACATACGAATATGCAAATATGGAAAAACAGAGAAAGAAGTGAGGAAAGCTTTCATCAGCTTCAGTGAGGTCATTATATAAAAAACTAATTCAAACATAATGGGGAAGTAATGAGGGGATGTCATTGGATTTGTGCAAGCCATTAAATAATATTACTGATTACACATTTTTTAATCCTTGTATTTTTTGGGGGGGCAATATCAGCTGGGGACAGTTCCCTGACTATATATCTACAATTACTCTGGAAAAACCAAGCTGGTGGTAATGGAGCAGCTGCAGAGGCTCTTGGTCAGTTAGTGGGTTGTGGGTGAAGAGTGGTTGGAGGTATCGGCGTTGTGGTGACAATTTTTCAACGCTGTGGTGTTTGGGTACCTAACCATCATGACATGTGATACCACCACCAGAAGGGGGTGGGGGGGGGGGGGGGGGACCACACACAAACCATACGTGTAACATTGCATAAGGTTGTCTATGGTTTGCTCCACTCGCCAAGGACAAACACTGCGTGAGAATACTGTACATACAGCATGTGTGCATATAGTATACTGTACTACAGCATATCGTTTGCAACAAGCAGCCAAAAAGGCAACTACTAAATAAATCAGATAATGCATATATGTATGTGTATATATATATATATATATATGTTAGGGGTTTAAAAAAATATCGAATATCAGGATATTCTGTTTCGTGATACTGTATCGATTCTCAAAAACACAGTATCAATACACATATTGAATCATTGTGTATTGTGTTTAAACTCTGACCACTAGATGGAGTGGAGCTAAAAATTAATTACAACACTGCCAACAATAACAAGCAGCACAAGCGCGCAATGCTATTGTAAGCACTGGCAAACCTGTTCATGTAGTAGTGTGTTTTAATAGTAGGATTTGAAAATCCCAATACATCACTTTTGCTTTGAGATTATATATATATATATATATATATATATATATATACACATATATATGCTCGTTAGGAGAACTTGTTAGTGGAGGGGCTGGGTTTGCATGTGTAGGGTTGTGGGGTTGTGGGGTTGTGCTGAGAAGAGAAATGCACTGGCACAGAATAAATAGGTCATATATTTGAATGCAACATCAGTCTATATGGAAGTGATTGGTATTGTCTCCTTGTGCAAAAATATCTTGATATAACTTAAAAAGTCGACCACTATGCTCTAAGAAATAAACAATAAAAGGCTTTTCTGATCATATGATGTACTTCACTGGCCAACTGCATGTGCTTTTATAATTTGCTCTGTTTAAAGTT
This sequence comes from Megaleporinus macrocephalus, assembly GCA_021613375.1. Classification (NCBI taxonomy): domain Eukaryota; kingdom Metazoa; phylum Chordata; class Actinopteri; order Characiformes; family Anostomidae; genus Megaleporinus; species Megaleporinus macrocephalus. Next base: position 35,424,986 of record CM038705.1, read on the forward strand.
AAGACTGTGACATCACTGTGACAGTAGGCTGGTTCAACTCAACACGCCACTGCGCTACGAGTGTGCGATATATATCGTCTACAATAATATGGATAGATAGGTAGATACTTTATTGACACGCTCACTACTGCATGCTTTAGTACAGGCTGCTGCGACTCTGAGAGTGGCCGTACTGTGTGTTAGCACAGGCTAAAGCTAGCATAGCTGCCTAAACAGCACACCTAAGGCTGAGAATGAGTGAACACACTGTGCCAGGGAAATAAACTCAGACATCGCCAGCCTCGCGGTCTACCGGCTTAGATTTAACTCCTAGACGAGGATCATCTTTATTCGCGTGGAGCTGGTCTGGATCTGAAAAGACTGACGTTGCTCAAACGATGACAGCTTGCAGCTCCACAACTAATCATCTCCCAACAAACCAGCACACAGAGTGTGAGGAGTATGAACAGAGTATGAGGAGTATGAAGAGAGTATGAGGAGTATGAAGAGAGTGTGAGGAGTATGAACAGAGTATGAGGAGTATGAACAGAGTATGAGGAGTATGAACAGAGTGTGAGGAGTATGAAGAGAGTATGAGGAGTATGAACAGAGTGTGAGGAGTATGAACAGAGTATGAAGAGAGTATGAACAGAGTATGAGGAGTATGAACAGAGTATGAGGAGTATGAACAGAGTATGAGGAGTATGAAGAGAGTATGAGGAGTATGAACAGAGTGTGAGGAGTATGAAGAGAGTATGAGGAGTATGAACAGAGTATGAAGAGAGTATGAACAGAGTGTGAGGAGTATGAAGAGAGTATGAGGAGTATGAACAGAGTATGAAGAGAGTATGAACAGAGTATGAAGAGAGTATGAACAGAGTATGAAGAGAGTATGAGGAGTATGAACAGAGTATGAGGAGTATGAACAGAGTGTGAGGAGTATGAACAGAGTATGAGGAGTATGAACAGAGTGTGAGGAGTATGAACAGAGTATGAGGAGTATGAACAGAGTGTGAGGAGTATGAACAGAGTATGAGGAGTATGAACAGAGTATGAGGAGTATGAGGAGTATGAAGAGAGTATGAAGAGAGTATGAGGAGTATGAACAGAGTGTGAGGAGTATGAACAGAGTATGAACAGAGTGTGAGGAGTATGAACAGAGTATGAGGAGTATGAACAGAGTATGAGGAGTATGAACAGAGTATGAGGAGTATGAACAGAGTGTGAGGAGTATGAACAGAGTATGAGGAGTATGAACAGAGTATGAGGAGTGTGAGGAGTATGAACAGAGTATGAGGAGTATGAACAGAGTATGAAGAGGGTATGAACAGAGTATGAGGAGTATGAACAGAGTATGAGGAGTATGAACAGAGTATGAGGAGTATGAGGAGTACGAACAGAGTATGAGGAGTATGAACAGAGTATGAGGAGTATGAACAGAGTATGAGGAGTATGAACAGAGTGTGAGGAGTATGAACAGAGTATGAGGAGTATGAACAGAGTATGAGGAGGATGAACAGAGTATGAGGAGTATGAACAGAGTATGAGGAGTATGAACAGAGTATGAGGAGTATGAAGAGAGTATGAGGAGTATGAAGAGAGTATGAGGAGTATGAACAGAGTATGAGGAGTATGAACAGAGTATGAGGAGTATGAACAGAGTGTGAGGAGTATGAACAGAGTATGAGGAGTATGAAGAGAGTATGAGGAGTATGAACAGAGTATGAGGAGTATAAACAGAGTATGAGGAGTATGAAGAGAGTATGAGGAGTATGAAGAGAGTATGAGGAGTATGAAGAGAGTATGAGGAGTATGAAGAGAGTATGAGGAGTATGAAGAGAGTATGAGGAGTATGAACAGAGTATGAGGAGTATGAACAGAGTATGAGGAGTATGAAGAGAGTATGAGGAGTATGAAGAGAGTATGAGGAGTATGAACAGAGTATGAGGAGTATGAAGAGAGTATGAGGAGTATGAAGAGAGTATGAGGAGTATGAACAGAGTATGAGGAGTATGAAGAGAGTATGAGGAGTATGAAGAGAGTATGAGGAGTATGAAGAGCTTCGGGAGCGTGCTGTCTAAGACAGACCTAAACCAGCTAAGGTGTCTGGCAGAACATGCACTGTGGAGTCATTTACTAAAGAAAAGCCTTCACCTGATGACGATGGGATTGGCTTCTGCCCCCCAGTGCGCCCCACTAGTGGGATAAAGCAGAAGATAATGGATGGATGGATATTAATATCCTTTAAGAAGCGGAAGCTAGTAAAATAAGACTTTTACAAACACATTTTTTACTTTTTATTATTATTATTGACAAATTTACAGAAAATATTGAGATAAAATTGTCAGTAGCTCACAACCCTACACTGTACATGCTGACGGAATTGACTATTGTATGCATATTTAGAGCCAGGAGAGTTGCTCTCCATCCAGCTGTGCGAGCTAAGATATGGCTTGATGACGACAGAGCCTGGTCCTCACTCTCTTCACGCTCTGTTGACAACCACGTAGACACAAACTGCAGTGTATGCAGCACTTAACCTATTAAAGTGTGTCGTGTTTGTGTTTTTTTTTCAGTAGCAACCTTTAAATAATAAGCATCTCTCTACTTTAGTGTGGTGCCTTGGTTCTTACTCCACCATTCTCTGCCAAATCAAACTCAAGCATTAGTCAATGCTACATTGTTCATGTAGCCCATGTGTTAATCACTGTAGCTGTTTTTTAAATTGAAACATACGACAGTAACGCTACGTTGCTTAGTGGTGCCAAATTGTGAGTATTAGAGCTAAATCTACTGAAAATGAGGGGCAAGAAAACAAAAAAGACCCCATGTGCTATTTCTGAGATTCTAGAAGTACACTGGCTCTGAACTACCCGCAATGCCAAGGCCAAATCATCACTGTGCTAAATTAAACATAGACTTCTGAAGCCTGTAAAAGACACAGCAGTAGTGCTGCACAATACTGACACAAAACGTAACGTCTGATAAAGCGGTCCAGCATCACGACGATGACGCGAGAAGCCATACACTATTATTAAAACTGTGTGCCTCTGACTGGATGAGACAAGTATGTGTAAACAGAAATCTAACTAACCTCTCCTTCAGAACTAACCCCCCACTACAGTCTGTTTGTTATGACAGCAGTCATTACTGCCCACTTAAAACATAACACTGGGTTTGAGAACAGTCCTAAGGTTTAGATGATGTTTTACAGGCTAGTAGTTTAGAGGAAGGGGTAGATTTTGAGCTGTTTGTGTGTTTTGTAATTGGCCGTTTGGCCGAATGGTTAAGTTACTCGTCTCCCGTGTGGGGGAGCAGGATTCAACCACCGTGCAGTGGAGCACTTCTAACTGTTTGTGCTGGTAATGTAATGTCGTCTCTCGGGGGCTGCGTGTATGAGGTAATTTAAGACTTGTTCTGTGATCGCCGCTCTAACGATGTTTATCACAGATAAATGGTAGAGTCCTACATTCCATGTTTTATATGAAGATTGTGACAAATATAATTATTGGTGTTTACATGGTTTAAGAATATCACTGTGTAAATGGACCAATAGCAATGCTCTAAAATGACTTGCTTCCATTGACTTCCATTGAAAGTAAAGACTGTTTTTGGTCTCTCCTGTGAAGCTGCCGTTTTTCTTTGGACAGTGACGATATATACCTTGTATGTATCATTTAACAGTGAGTCCTTCAGTCAAGAGTCCTGCCATAGAGCTGCTACTGATTTCCAATTCTAGCAACGGACCTCAACCAGGTTAAACTTCTGGTAGTAGAAATGTGTCTCTGGCTTCTAGGTGGTCTGCACTGACCTTTCTTACACAATTACTGAGACCCATATTAAACAAAACATTACTGGTTGATTCCACATTCAGTTCTCAATTAAGTCTAGGGTTGTGGGATATATATCATCTATGATAATATCTTAATTGCTGTGTTAACAAAGCGTGAGCTGACTAGGGCTGTGTATTGGCAAGAACCTGATGATACAATACGTATTGTGATGCAGCGGTCACGATTCAATATATACTGCAAACAACGTGATATATATATATATATATATATATATATATATATATATATATATATATATATATATTATATATATATATATATATATATATATATATTATATATATATATATATATATATATATATATACACACACACACACACACACACACACACACACACACACACATCAGGTTATGAACAGGTTTGCCAATGTTTACAATAGCACTGCACCCTTAAGCAGCTTGTTAATGTTGGAGTGGAGCTGAAAATGGATTACAACACTGCCATCTAGTGGTCAGAGGTTTAAACACAACACACAATGATTCACTGTTTGCCAGGAATCTGTGTATCGATACTGTGTTTTTGAGAATCGATACAGTATCACGAAACAAAATATCTCGATATTCGATATTTTCTTACACCCCTAGAGCTAACATTATCAAGTACGCTACTGACTAGGAAAAAAAAACACCAATCAAAACTCCTCGACTCCACACGCTTTAGTACAGGCTGCTGCGAATGCGCATTGAGAGTGGCCATACTGTGTGCTAGCATAGGCTAAAGCTAGCACAGCTGCCTAAACAACGCACCTAAATCTGAAAATGGGTGAACACACTGCGCCAGTAGAAGAAACTCAGACTTCGCCAGCCTCATCTACCATCTGCCGACTTAGACTTAACTCCTAGGTGAGGATCACTCGTGTGGATCTGGTTTAGATTTGAAAAGAATGACTTTGCTTAAAATATAGTAATTTGCAGACTTTGTAAGAAAGCGCTCGCTGTTGAAGCACACTAGTTAAATAAGACTTTTACAAACACATTTTTAAATAATGCAAAATATTGTGTACTAAAGTTATTAACAAAATTATAGGAAATATTTTTTTGTCACAATCACACATCGTTAATTAAATCTAAAGTCTTTATTTGTTTTCCTGTGTTTTACTGCTTGTCTGGTTCTTTGTTCTACGTAGAGATTTTATTGTGCGCTATAACTATCATGTATTATAACCATGAATCTGAGTCTCATTAACTGCGTCTACCTGGACACCATTTAGAAAAACATCCTGATCAGACAGTTTGGGGAGGTTAACCATTTTGTATTTAACCAGAACTTAAAGAAACAAGACTACTGCTATAATACTGCTGAGTTTAAATACAGGCCTGATTATTCTATTGAATGAAAACAAAGTTAATTTTTAGTTCCCAGAATTATTTAGCCTTGAGGGTTCCCATCTGTTGTTTAGTCTAGGCCAAAAATAAAAACAGCACATGGTCTGTATATTAACTCGTAGCTGTACTACGACAGCAGTAGCAGTAGCCCTGGGAGGGTCACACAGGTCCGACTAGCGATAGTAACGGTTCAGTAGCCCCTCGTCAACGACCAACACAGCTAATAAAAAAGGAAAACGTTGTAGAAGAGGTTTTACTGCAGTCTGCTGAGGGGTCCTTGTAAGAGCTCTAAGCCTCATGCCATGCAATGTCTGAGGCTGCGGCCAATGTGGTGTGCGGTGAGGAACAGGTGGGTCAGCAGCAGAGACAGGAGAGTGCGCAAGAGTCCTGGTGATTTGGTGAGGCGTGACTGACTGTCTGGCTGCCAGACTGGAAAGAGAACAAAGAACACCAGCAGGAAAAAGAGAGGAGGAAAGGATGCCAATGAAAGAGAAAGAGAGAGGGGTTAAAGAGAGAGAGAGAGAAAGAGAGAGAGGGAGAGAATGTGAAGAAGGCACCCTGCCGAGCCCACTCCCCTGCCTGCAGAAATCTGAGTTCTTCATAACCTTCACTTACTAAACACACGCATAGAGCAGACCCACCCAACAGATCTGCTTTGAGTTCAGCGCCAACTAAACCAAATACACAACCAAAATGAAAACAGCGGGACTGCTTTACTTTCTGACACTGAAATAACTGCACACACAGGAAGCAGTGAGTCTTTTACACTAACCTCACAAACACTACTAGTCTAGTCACATATCTTTCAGCCTGAAAACAGAGTTTATGAAGAGGCAGTCAGTTGATTCCAGGCGTGATAAACGATTCTGAAAGCTTGATGTCATTCAATTTAAACAGTAGAGTGTAAAATTAACTTCTTTATACGCCATAGTGTCTCACAACGCTATACCCCACAGCGCTATACCCCACAGCGCTACACCCCACAGCGCTACACCCCACAGCGCTATACCCCACAACGCTATACCCCACAGCGCTATACCCCACAGCGCTATACCCCACAACGCTATACCCCACAGCGCTATACCCCACAACGCTATACCCCACAGCGCTATACCCCACAGCGCTATACCCCACAGCGCTATACCCCACAGCGCTATACCCCACAACGCTATACCCCACAGCGCTATACCCCACAGCGCTATACCCCACAGCGCTATACCCCACAACGCTATACCCCACAGCGCTATACCCCACAGCGCTATACCCCACAGCGCTATACCCCACAGCGCTATACCCCACAGCGCTATACCCCACAGCGCTATACCCCACAGCGCTATACCCCACAACGCTATACCCCACAGCGCTATACCCCACAGCGCTATACCCCACAGCGCTATACCCCACAGCGCTATACCCCACAACGCTATACCCCACAGCGCTATACCCCACAGCGCTATACCCCACAGCGCTATACCCCACAGCGCTATACCCCACAACGCTATACCCCACAGCGCTATACCCCACAGCGCTATACCCCACAACGCTATACCCCACAGCGCTATACCCCACAGCGCTATACCCCACAGCGCTATACCCCACAGCGCTATACCCCACAGCGCTATACCCCACAGCGCTATACCCCACAACGCTACACCCCACAGCGCTATACCCCACAGCGCTATACCCCACAACGCTATACCCCACAACGCTATACCCCACAACGCTATACCCCACAGCGCTATACCCCACAGCGCTATACCCCACAGCGCTATACCCCACAGCGCTATACCCCACAGCGCTACACCCCACAACGCTATACCCCACAGCGCTATACCCCACAGCGCTATACCCCACAGCGCTATACCCCACAGCGCTATACCCCACAGCGCTATACCCCACAGCGCTACACCCCACAGCGCTACACCCCACAGCGCTACACCCCACAGCGCTATACCCCACAGCGCTATACCCCACAGCGCTATACCCCACAACGCTACACCCCACAGCGCTACACCCCACAGCGCTACACCCCACAGCGCTATACCCCACAGCGCTATACCCCACAGCGCTATACCCCACAGCGCTATACCCCACAGCGCTACACCCCACAGCGCTACACCCCACAGCGCTACACCCCACAGCGCTACACCCCACAGCGCTACACCCCACAGCGCTATACCCCACAACGCTATACCCCACAGCGCTATACCCCACAGCGCTATACCCCACAGCGCTACACCCCACAGCGCTACACCCCACAGCGCTATACCCCACAACGCTATACCCCACAGCGCTATACCCCACAGCGCTACACCCCACAGCGCTACACCCCACAACGCTATACCCCACAACGCTATACCCCACAGCGCTATACCCCACAGCGCTATACCCCACAGCGCTATACCCCACAGCGCTATACCCCACAGCGCTATACCCCACAACGCTATACCCCACAACGCTATACCCCACAGCGCTACACCCCACAGCGCTACACCCCACAACGCTATACCCCACAACGCTACACCCCACAGCGCTACACCCCACAACGCTATACCCCACAGCGCTATACCCCACAACGCTATACCCCACAGCGCTACACCCCACAGCGCTACACCCCACAGCGCTATACCCCACAGCGCTATACCCCACAACGCTATACCCCACAACGCTACACCCCACAGCGCTACACCCCACAACGCTATACCCCACAGCGCTATACCCCACAACGCTATACCCCACAACGCTATACCCCACAGCGCTATACCCCACAGCGCTATACCCCACTGCAGCCATTTTCAAACAGCAGACAGAGGCGTCCAATGAGAGTCTCCTCATTCAAAAATAGAACCCAACGCCCCCGAAACACCCTTTCTTCACAGAAGAGAAAATACTAGGTTCAAACATACTCATCGCATGTTCTTTAAAGGAGCACAGGGATGTATATTAAACTTAGAAAAAGAAGTACAACAGTACAACAGAAAATAAGTTTTAACAATTCATTAAACAAGCGAGATCTTCACACGGCTAGCTGCTGAACAGCTGGAGCCCTCCGCACAGAGAACGCCTTCCCACATGAAAAATTAACAAGGGCTACAAAATTAATAAGCTACTGCTGGCTACTGAATATGCTAAAATAACGTGACCAAGCTCACCAACAACCAATACAGATACTAAAAACATTGCTTATAGCACAAACCAGAGAACAAACTACCAAACACTAGCAGAAACTACCAAACACTAGCAGAAACTACCAAACACTAGCAGAAACTACCAAACACTAGCAGAAACAACCAAACACTAGCAGAAACAACCAAACACTAGCAGAAACTACCAAACACTAGCAGAAACTACCAAACACTAGCAGAAACTACCAAACACTAGCACAAACACATGTTTAGTTACTTTGGGTTCTCTGTTGCACTACCTATACCATGTAAGAGGCCATACAGGGTCATTTTATTACTGCGTGTGCTCCGGCGCCCACCTTGACTATCAAAATAATGCATGTTTACCATTAACGTTGGTGACACGGGGTGTGCACATTTACTCAGGTACTCACTCAAAGTTCCAGTATTTCATTACTGAAGTCACTTTTCAGGTACTAGGTCTTATTTATTTAGACTGGCTGCTTTACCACAATTATACAATGACTCCATTTACAACATACAGAAACCACAATATATTGTTTAAAATTGTTTAATCTAGTAACATCACTTGCATTATGTCAATTTTGTGTGGCAGGTTTACTTATGATTAGGTTCATTACACTAGATTACATTATTACCTACGGCTGCAGCTAACGATTTTCTTAATCAATTAATCTAACGATTCTTTTTTTTTCGATTAGTAAATTTTATATATATATATATATATATATATATATATATATATATATATATATATATATATATATATATATATATAGTAAAAGTGTGTAACAGTCTACGCTCTGACTCGACTTTTACAAGCACAAATAGCATGTAGCCTACACACCTCCCGCACAGTTTGTGGACTATGTATTTTGGCAGAGAGCCGTCTGCGAAGCAGCTACGTGTGTTTTAAAGCTCCCGCAGTATCGAGAACAGTCTTAGGTTCTACACTGGACGATTAAGAAATGGTTAGCAATTAGGGGCAGGCGATATGGCCCTAAAATAATATCACAATATTTCATGGTATTTTTGGCGATATGACAAAACATTGAATTAAAAAAATTTCAACAATACACTACTGCAACAAAGTGAAAATTACATTTTTCTTATTGCAAATGACATCATATGGCACAGCCCTAACTGAAATATTAAAAAATACAAGAATTTTCATTAGATTGTAACAGAAGTCAATGATCCAGAATGTCACGATACTAAATAATGCACTCCAAATATATCCATATATCCAGGGCTGAAGTAAAATGAATGATACTGGACAGATAAAATCTGTCTCTAGTAGATATACAATGAGAAAAGTGTGAATTTTTCTTTTGCTAAAAACAGTAAAAAGTAGTAGCCTGATGTGATAATTAGGGATGGGCGATAGGGCACAATATTTCAGGGTATAATATCGTTCACGATATTCAAAAATGTTGGCGATTTTATTGTGCACAATACAATATGGCACTCCCCTATTAGCAATGCAACTTTTCAACTGACACTACTGAAAGAAATATGTTCCATGTGTTAATAATTTTAAAATAATCCGCCAAGATAAAAACTAGGAAACAGGTGCTGTCTTGACAAAGCGCTAAGGGATGTTTGCACTTCAAGGTCTCGTGTATAGCAGTTGTACTGTTGTGATCATCTCCACAGTGCAGAGCTGACAGAGCACCACACTGTTGTGTTTCTGTGTGAGACACTCTCACAACTTTAGATACACACCAGCGATTATTTGCAGCTGCAGCTTGCGCTCCGGATAAATCCATGCTTTCAGTAGGAGCAGCTATCTTTGCGACACGTCAACATATGTTATGCTAAATGATGTCATTTTGTAAGCGATTACGTCGGTGGGTCGAACGAGCCGTGTATATATATATATATATAAAACACTATTACACAAATTACCACATTTTTTCTAAAACTAATAAAACACTAAAGTGTGTGTTACCCTATGGTGCTTCATTCATGCCAACAAAATTAGTGAAAACATCCCTGCACACGCCTACCCATGACATCAGTAAGTTCCAGCAGCCGTACTGTAAACCTGACCTCTCCACACCGAGCTCCGATCTGCATCTGTTTCTGGGTGAGGCCGAAACATAGAACTTTTCGAGAAGTGCGCAAAGTAGGACAGGCAGTACTGTAACGGCACGTGGAAGGGCCTTGTGAAAGCTCCAGCATTGTTCCTGCCTCAGCCGATGACATCAGAAACACTGTTACGGTCTACTGCTTCACAGCCCAAGACACAGTCTGATACAGGGCCACCAGACAACTCTGCTCTCCGCTTCCTTCAGCTCTGCTCCCTCTGAACGGCTCCACCAGCAGATGTTTCTTCTGCAGTATGGATCAGAGTCTGTATGATAAGCAGGGCTGTCACATTTACAAATGCTCAGTGTGGGTGCACTCCAAAACCTGAAAAGATGCATCCAAGAAGGAGGAATATAAACTCTGCGAGTGGCAGTTTACTTACTACAGAACAATTCAGAACGACAGGGCACTTAAAAAAACTCAGGTGTGTGAAGTGCTGTCATGGTAAATTGTAGCCGGCTACGCTCGAGAAGAGTAATAATAATAAAAACCGCTCTCGATCATGTACGGTGAAATGAAAACTTCCTTTTAAGATGCAAACTGGTTTCTACAGTTCTACAGCCCAGTGTCGTCTGATGGGATGGGAGTGAAAGGTCAGCTGTTGGATGAAATCAGTCCTCCTGGTAAGTTAAATTATTACTGGGACAGAATTAGTTTTTGAATTTTCAATACCAAATATGAACTGCAGAAATAACTCCAGGCTATATTAAAATAAGAAACTGTAATATCTGTATACATCCCATTACGTGATCTCATATTGTGATGTGATTTGGGCACAAACTGAGGTGAAAGTAGAGCTGCACCTAACGATTCATTTCTTAATCAATTCATCTAATGATTCTTTTTTTTTGATTAGTTGATGGATCTAACCACTCTAATGTGAGTGTGTTAGGAATTTAAACTTTCCTTATTTTGTTATACATTTGTAATTGGACAGTTTGTGGACTATATATTTTGGCAGAGAGTCGTTTGAAAAGCAGTTACTTGTGTTTTAAAGCTCCCACGCTATCAAGAACAGTCTTAGGTATCTACACTGGATGACACTGCTGAAAGAAACATGTTACGTGTGTTAATTACCTTACAATAATTTGCTTAGATAAGATAAACAAGTAAACCAGTGCTACAAAGTGCTACAGGATGTTTGCACTTCAAGTGCTGGTGTATAGCAGTTGTACTGTTGTGATCATCTCCACAGTGCAGAGCTGACAGAGCACCACACTGTTGTGTTTCTGTGTGAAACACTCCCACAACTTTAGATACACGCCAGCGATTGTTTGTAGCTGCAGGTAGCAAATAAATCCAGGCTTGTGGATAAATCCATGCTTTCAGTAAGCGGAGCCGTCTTTTAGCACGTTATGCTACTCGACGTGATTACTTAATCGATTGCGTTGACGTGTCGACGCAGCCTTAAGTGAAAGTAGAGCTCCAAATGGAGCTCAGCATCGTTTGATAAACAACAAGTCTGCAGTTAGCCCATGGATGTAATGTCAGTATGCTAACTACTTACTGTTGGCTACAGATACCCATTAACTAAGCTAGCTTGTGCTACAACTATATTCCAGACATTAAATGGGCTGCACAACAGGAATGTGGGGGTGGGGGGGCTTTTTGGGGGCGGAAAACTCACTAGCAGCGGATTTTGACGCAACTCACTAGCTGCGCCGTCATTACAAGATTGCATCTGGTCCCGTGAGACTATCATGGATGCACTCACAGTAGAAACCAAAGCCTGTCAATCTTTGTTGTGTCTCAAGCTGATGTCTACTGAACTTCCTAAAATACTAGAAACCTTTAAGTGTAATCAGAAGTTTTTTTCACCTCAGGAGTCTAACTCCTCACAGAGCAGATCATACAGACTCCAGCCTCAATGTCTCAACCTTAAACACGACACTAATGCTGGCTGTCCGCACCACACCTCCAGATTCACACCTGCATTCGTCTGCATTCTCTTTAAATAAGGAGGTGTGGTCAAAGATCAAAAGACCACAAGATAAAACCACATTACATGAGGAAGGGGCCATCACCCCGATTCATCATACAAAAAAGGGCTCTCGGTGTTCCGCTCAGAGAGAATCACATTCCTCCTGAAGACAACCCATACCTCTCTTGCTCTCTCTCTCTCTCTCTGGCTCGCCCCTTCTTTTCTTCTCTTTTTCTTTTGCCTCTCTCTCTCTCCCTTGTTTCTCTCCCTCTCTCGCCCCTTCTCAGTTCAATTCAATAGTCAGATACAGTATTGCCAAAGCATCATTAAAAACAACACAGATGAACCCTCTGAACATTAAGCAATTAAAATAATAATAATAATAATAAAAATGTAAATTTAAAATAGTTAATGATACGTTAACAAAACTGTAGAAAGAAAACATATACATACAGGAAATGTTTACAAATAAAAGATATTTACAATCAGAGCAACTATATTCTCTCTCTCACACACACACACACACACACACAGCTTTTTTCTATCATCTCAAATCAGCTGTTGAAGCTCCAGACAAATCAATGACAAGCCCATCAGGATGCCTCCCCATCGTGTCTAGACGGCCAGACCTTTTCTGCTCGGCAGTCTGCACCGGCGCACGCAGCAGAGGTCACTGAGGTGAAGGCACACATGACCTATACACAGAGAACAGGGCTCCAAATGGAAGGGAAGTCAGCACTAGCACACAGACTCAGAGAGCAACGCGCTCAGTGTTTATAATCTCTCTCTGCACTGCACTGCTTATTACAGGAAGTAACGAGGGATTCGGGTAGACTGTGCTAGAAGAGGAAAATGCGCACAAATAAATGTCAGACGGCGTCAGTCAACGCCTTAGAGGAGCTCAGATAAAGAGAAAAACATACTAATTATTATCTCATGTAGCATCAGATCCATATGTTATCAGAACTCATCACAGCTGGCTTATTAAGCACTCATTAAGCATCCAATGACTAGTTTGGTTTTTAATGATGTTGTGTTGTAACATCAACATCTACAGTAGAGAGCAAGTTGAAAAGCAAACTTTCAAAACAGCGCATCATCAATTTCAAACTGAACTACTTATGTAGTCACTACCAATAGTCCATCTTTTGGAAGCCCCTGACAGCGGTTACTAGGTATCTGAGTGCGTCCCATCATTAAAGTGGAGGGTGAGCGGGTGGGCTGAGTTTATTGTGGATAATATCAGAACACTGACTGACAACGTTTCATTATGAGGCAAACAAAAATAAGGCTGTTTAATAGGATATAGTGAAGTGCAGACTGTAAAGATACAATAAAAATCATTGTATTTGTAGGTTATTTATTATTATTATTATTATTATTATTATGAGGCTCTACATGTGTTTTCAGTCTGCTTTAACATAGTTTCATAAAAACTATATAGCTAAATATCATTACAGATATTGTGTATCGTGATCACGTCCTTAAGTCCTATGTTATAATATTTTTGCTGAGATTGCCCACCCGTACGCCCACATCTAATCAGAGCTCTGCAGTAGTGTAGAACACTAACTGTCCAAAATCTAACCAAATCTTGATCTCAGATTCAAAAGGGGAACTGAAACTGGTGTTACATCCCTGTTATTGTCTGCACATATTATATTTAGGTTCCAGTCTGTTCCAGAATATTCTGCTTTAGCCGGTGCTTCGTACACTAAACAGTGGGCAATCTCTCATCCACTCAGACGCATTGAGTACTGACTGAAATCAGGCACAAGGGTGCGAGAAGAGCACTGCTGCATTGCAGCGGGACAGATGCCACAGAAAATAAGGTAATTTTTTTTAACTAACCAAACTTCTTTATACGTCTGTGAAGGCGTGGCCAGCGTCTGGAATAAAGTGTAAACGGTCAGTGTAATTTCACTAAGCATCACAAGGCTGAGGTGTTTGCTGTGCCCTCTGGTCGAGCTGTTGTCAAAGGCACGCTGCGTTTCATGGGGCAGCAGGGAGAGGGGGAGGAAGAGTACTGCAGAGTGCTGCAGTGGCCAGCACCAGGCCAGGGATCACACACACCACACTCTGGACTCAGCATACACACTCTTCAGGGGTGGGGGCTACTTCAGGGGCTACAGTACAACAGAGGACTTAATCTTAGTTTGTGTCTGCAAAGTGATGTTCTCTGGCATTGATTCCTTGGTGGATACAGTGAAGAGGATTTAGACTAGGGTTGTGCGATATTGACAAAAAATGATGTCTTGATATTTTTGGTGATTTTGTTAATAACGATAATAAATGATATTTTACATTATTTAAAAATAAGTTTGTAAAAGTCTTATATTTTACTAACCTGTACTTCTTAAAGTATATTAATATCCATCCATCTATCCATCCATCATCCTCTTTATCTGCTGCAGCCAATCCCAGCATCATCAGACGAAGGCGCTTTGTTAGTGAGTGACTCTGAGTGTGTGTTTAGAGACCTTAGCTGATTTAGGTTGGTCTTAGACAGCGCGCTCCCGGAGCTCTTCATACTCCTCATACTCTGTGCGGTGGTTTGCTCGGAGATGATAGAACAGATTAGCGGTCGTGCGATCTTTAACGGCTGTTTTCTGCAAGTTGCCGTCTTTTGAGAAACGCCTTTTCAAATCCAAACCAGCTCCACACGAGAGAAGATGATCCTCGCCTAAGAGTTAAATCTAAGGCGGTAGACTGCGAGGCTGGTAATGTGTGAGTTTCTTCCCCTGGAGCGGTGTGTTCACTCATTTTCAGCTTTAGGTGTGTTGTTTAGGAGGGGTGTTGTTAGCCTATGCTAGTACACAGTATGGCCACTCTCAATGCGCATGCGCAGCAGCCCGTACTGAAGCATTAAGTAGTGAAGGAGTGGAGTCGAGGCGCTTTGATTGTTATTTAGTTCCCAGTCAGTAGCGTACTCTATAATATCAGCTCACACATCGTGAACACGACAATTACAATACTATTGTAAATAGAGATGGAAGGATCGATCGGCCGATTTTTAATCAATATATGTGATCGGCGATCGGATGATATTTCTCCAATTTAGCCAACCCCGAGAGCCGATCGATGACGTTAAACAAATGAGCCTAATTTCTGTATTTCCAACTAGCGTTTCATCCAGGAAGAGGAGCCCTCCGTGAAAGCCCCTCCAGCCAGGTCCCTGCAATTCCTATCTGAACCACTAGGTGGAAATACACAATGTTTCATTTTCGACAGACTGACTAACGCAGTGGCTTCGCGAGACCAGGTTAGGGCACCACATGCGCTGATAGAAAACATTGTCCGTCTGGCAGCTTGTTACCGTATGTGACTTAGACTCATCCAGGGCAGTTTATAACATCTGTAAAATTTGTAAAATCAGCGTCTCTCGTGGAGGAACCAACACAAAGACATTTAACACTACTAATCTGATACAACACTTAAGAGAACACCACACAGCTGAATACAGTGAGTATCAACAAACAGCAGAGCTAGCACAGGCAGCTAGCACAAAACAAACAACCCAGAACACTGTGCAGACCAGATCTGACCGGTACAAACAGTACAGCAGCAGCAACCAAACAGCTAAAGGAACCACAGCCAAAGTGATTGAGTTTATAGCACTAGATAAGCATGTTTCATGACTTGCTTGTGCTAATAATATGTAGCCCTGCCGTGGTATATAGCCCCGCCTCGATCGGTATCGGCTATCGGCTGATCGCGCTGAAAGGTGAACGGCGATCAGAATCGGTCCATCTCTAATTGCAAACAATATATATCGCACACCTCTAATCTAGACACATCAGTACTAAGAACTACAGCTGCCTTCTGTCTTAGGAGTTTGCTGGAATGTTAATATGCAATCTTATAAGACATTAGTCTTCACGAAGAGAGATCTACTAGTATTCTGAAAACAGGCAAAATGGATTGTGCCAACAAAATCCTCTAATCTGGGTAACCGTGTGGGAATGTCCACAGTAAAGAGTTAAACCTGGATGTGGAGTTGAATATTTACATATTTACAAACAGAAGGTTGTAATAATAGCGCAGTCCAGTAAACGGTGTGTCTGTAGTATATGATCATCTTCAATAAGGTCACAAAACTGTAATCCAGCAAGAACGATACGAAACAAAACACTGTCACACAAACTTCACTGTCCAAGACAGCGGTGCCTGCGGCCACTTAGCCTGAGGTTGTTTATTGCCTGATGTCCACCTGTTGTACGGATAAGACATGACCAGTTTCTACCCAGAGATTGAAGCAGTTTTGGCTGATATCTGAGACCTGACACCGTGGTCTGAGGATGTCAATTCAACACACTGCACACTTCTGTAGCGCTTTTTTTTTTTTTTTCCAGGCGTTGCCAAAAAGCAGCTTTACAGAAACCCACAATCACAGGAAAAACTCCCGAAGAGCAAGAGGAAGAAACCTGAAGCAGAACCAGAGCACAACAACAACTCAACAGGAGCACTATGAGTAGACCAAGATGTTTAAAACTTTTAAGTAGTGCTGTGTCCGAAATGGCCTACTAAGCCAGTAGGCATTAGATCAGAGTCCACAAGTGTTTAGTATCCACACAACCTCATATGCACTACATCCTCCATATTACCAACATCCTATGACGCAAGACGTCAGACCACCGCTGTGAATGTCACGCTATTCATTAAAAGCCCCATTTACAGACATCATTTTGAAGACTTTTCGGACACTGATCTGCTTTTTTGTCCGTAGTTTGGAGAAGATGAATTAGAAGGAACGTAATAATCTCTTTACCTCAAAAGAAAGCTTCAGAAAACTCATCCGTGGCTCCCGCTGAATCACGCTCCCAATTCAGTAAGTCATCCGGGTAACGTTTGCCTACTGCTAGATGAGTACTGACACTGGCCGTGCTCGCCTACTGATTTCACCTACTGAGTAGTAAAGAAGCAGGCGATGCAGCAATAGTGTCTCGCTATGAAATACATCAGTAAATGAGCGATAGTATTTTTAAACCTGGTGGTAATTGAGCTTTTACCCTCGTTAGGGGCCGTTCAGGCAGTTCAACTCGGTTAACCATCACAGGCCGGGCTGACGCTTCCTTTGGCAAGCTCAAAGACCAAAACCCATCATCCGGTCCCATTTCTCAATTTTAGAACGAGTCTAGTTTTGAGAAGTGGGTCCAGACCGCATAAACGGTAATTACATCACGCCGAACGACACGTAAGGCTTTTACGCTGATGCAAGCTATGTATTTATCAGGAAACGTATGATACGGCATGCCTGTGCAGCTCGACTCTATGCTCAGAGGAGAGTCTGAACACACGGTCTCGTCTCCAGCACTGCCAGGGAGCAGGATTAGAACACTCTTCAGGGCCCAGTGAGTCTCCATCTGTCAGCCCATAGAGGAGGCTGAGCACAGGCCCTATCCCTACGAGCATGTCCCTGCCATATGGCCTGCCTCTCCGAGTCCACTAGTAAGACAGGGGCCTTTTAGCACAGCAACTTGGGATTCAGAGTGATGTGCAGAAACTTTAAATAAAACTTTATTCCAACATCAAACACAGACCATCAGCCCACCGGAGACGGCAAGATACCACTTCTATCTGATACGGCTCTTATGAAACTCTTTTTTTTTTTTTTCTTTTTTTCTAAAAGGCACCGTGCTTCAACAAACTTTTTATTACCCCACATGACAGCCAACACCACCACTTACACAACCAATCCACTCCAGAGCGCCGACAAAACAACTACGAGCCTCTGTGTCCAGTTTCAACCTTGCACTAAAGGGTGTTGTACCTGAAGCCCCCTCACAGTCGCCATCTGACATTTTCAATGCCAGAGGCACGATGACATCAGAGGCAGCGAGACGGGCTGCTTGGCATGTGATGTCAGACGGACAGACGGATCTCTGTGAGACAGGAAGCTCCTCCCCATGAGCAGCGAGTGTTCCGGTCGGGAGTGGGTAGGAATCTCAGCAGAGTTCGCCCTCATGCCAAGAACACAGACTAGAAGCTAATGTGCACCATGGCTCCGTCTCAAATGTCAACCAGTCAAATATTAATATGTGGGGCCGAGTTCAATCACATCTCCTACAACAGCCCTCAGTAATGCTGGACTGGCTTTACCTGGCCAGGTACTGTAATTTAAGTAATTAGCAACCAGATTTGTGGTTAATCCAGTAGGGCTGTGTATTGGCAAGAATCTGGCAACACAATACAAATTGCGATACAGTGGTCACTATTCAATATATTGCAAGCAAAGTGATTTATTGTGATTTTTAGATCCTACTATTAAAACACACCACTATATAAATAGGTTTGTTAATGTTTACAATAGCATTGCACCCTTGTGCTGCTTGTTTATGTTGGAGTGGAGCTGAAAACAAATCACAATACTGCCATCTAGTAGTCAGAGGTTTAAACACAACACATAATCAATCACTGTCAGCCAGGAATCTTTGCATGTAAACTGTTAGTTAATAATCAATATTAGAGATGGACCAATCAACGTTTTTAAGACCGATTTCGAACGACAATCACCTTTTAGCATGATCAGCCGATAGCCGATACCGATCGAGGGCGGGGCTATATGCCACGGCAGGGCTACATGTAGTTATTAGCACAAGCAAGTCATGAAACATGGTCTAAACTGGATTATTACCATTTTTAACGAGCTCATATGAAACTGCATATTATTTTAAACAAAATTATCAGTAAATAAACAAAGTAAATCAAACAAATATCCCCAATACTGCAATCATTACATTTAGACCCTTAATTTAAAACGAAAAAAGCAAATTAAATAAATGCAGTAAAAACTGCAGTCATTAAACGAAATGAAAAATGAAAAACTGCGATCGCTAAATGTAGATCTTGAATTGCTGCTGCTGTTCTGTTCGTACGAGTCAGATCTGGTCTGCTTGGTGTTCTGGGTTATTAGTTTTCTACTAGCTGTGCGTGCTAGCTCTGCTGTTTGCTGATACTCACTGTATCCAGCCACGTGGTGTACTCTAAAAAAACGTACCAGATTAGTAGTGTTAAATGTCTTTGCTATGGTTCCCCAACGAGACACACTGATTTTAAATTTAATTTTAAAACATTCTGGATGAGTCTGTGTCACATACGGTAAACAACTGCCAGACCTGCTTTCTATCAGTGCGTGCTTTTCTCGCGAGGCTGCTGCTTTAGTCAGTCTGTGGAAAACTAAAGGGTATATATTTCCACCTAGTGGTTCAGATAGGAATTGCAGGGAGCTGGCCAGAGGGGGTTTCACACAGGGCTCCTCTTCCTGGATGAAACGCTAGCTGTAAATATACAAATTAGGCTTATTGGTTTAACGCCATTGGCTCTCGGGATCGGCTAAATTGGAGAAATATCATCCGATCGATGATCACATATTTTGATTAAAAATTGTCCGATACTGATACATAGCCGATAGATAATTCCATCTCTAATCGGTACTGTGTTGTTTAGAATCAATACAGTATCACTAAACATGATATCGCTATATTCTATATTTTATTATAAACCTATAATCCAGTATGAATTTGCATGTGAGCACTTTACTGATTCTGTAATCTGCTGTGCCCTCAGTAGTACTAGTCCAGTTCAAATATACTCCCCAGCATTAAAATAATAAAACCTGTCAGACACTCAGTGTTGTTATTGTTATTAAGCATCGCATCTGTGGTGTAACGCTTGGGCGACAATGACAAATGCAGTGCTGTCAAAGTAACATGTCAACAACACCTGGGCACATCCCTTCCATCACCATGCAACCGGCTCTTTCTGGTTTCTTTGAGTTTCGTTACGAGAGCACAGCTAAGAGAAGGGCATGCAAGAGAAGACATCCCCACTTGCGCATTGGGCTGCGTGTTAATGTGATCTTTAAATCATTGGTGCACCGCCAGCATCGCAACAGCAGCTATGCACCAGTCATTGCTTTGATTTAACATTTAATGATATAAACCTAACCTAACTAAAGTTTAGAGGATCCCAACTGAATCTGTTACGAAGACACAGGCCTGATCTTTTCTATCATACTAAAATCTTTGAATGTACGCTACTCCAGCTCAAACTGCGGTGGAGTTCCAGGCAAAGATAGCTGAGCTAAAGCTCCTGCCTATCTATTTAGTCTGCCATCACAGACATAATAAGTAATCTCTGTAGACAGAGAGGTGGCGTGTGTGTGGGCAGGCAAAGTGCTTCAAACTGTACACGCTCTTTACGACTAGATGCCGAAGTTAAACACACGACGGTCGTTCACCTAACCGTAAAGGCTTCCGAGCGCTTAGACTACCCACAGAGAGCTTTATGGAGACAGGTACGGTGATAAGCAGCTAACCTTAGCCAGCCCCTTCAGCCCCCAGCAGATTGATCATATTTCTGACACTGCGCTCCACGTGCCACTACAGTACACTGTTACACTTGGCTCAGTGCCAGCATCGTATCAGTCGGCCACCACAAAGAGGAACTTTAGCCTGGTGGGGCAGAGTAACATCACGAGAGTGGACTAATTCCAGAAAATCTAACTCAGCTGTAGAAAACAGCATCTCCTGTAATCAAACGCTCTACTCTGAGGTGCCTCTGATGTTTATAGCAAGTGAAATTAGAAGCATATGTTGCAACGATATCCAAAATGAGGTTCCATAAGATACGGCGGTGTCTCCATCCTTCCTGAATACGTACATTGTCCTTATACTTTGAAATGGACATCGTCACTGTCCAATGAAAAAGAAGTATCCCCAAAATAGTAGCTTTACAGGAGGAAACAAAAACTAGGGATGCACCTGCCGATACCGATACCAACTCTGACTTAAATGCTTAATATATGGCTTTAAATCCCGATATTTCTAGTGTTCCACTTTTTATATGTTGTATATTTTATGTCTTATCCTGAATAAGATATAATAACCTTGAAAGAACCATTTACTGGTTGAGTAACTGCACATTACAAAGTTTCAGAGCTATGAAAAAAAAAATTGCCACAATGCAGAAACACGTGCAGCCATTTAGTCAATAAGCTTCATGGTAACGGCGCACTCTGTTGCCGATACCGATACTGTGTGTAAGAGCCAGTATCGGCACCAATACCGATACGGTATTGGTGAAACACTAGTCTTAACTTTTTCAAGTTTTTTCCAAGTTATTCTGAAGCATTTCTATTGGTCCATTTATCATGAAATTTTTACACAACCTTAACGGCAGCTGTCGCGTTTAAATGAAGGAGAAAAAAGAAAATCAACAAAAATGGAGATGTGGACCTATTTTTCACTGGACAGGGATGATATGTTAATGTATGGCGTGATGCTCACAACTCATAGGCATGCACACCGAGTTCAGAGAGATGCAGATGTTCTCATGTTGAATACAATTTTCAATTCTCAGGAAAATCTTTGATTGGACGTTCATTATTCTAAACTGGTAACTAAGCTGAACTGAATAGAAAATGATTCTAAACTCTCCCAGCTCCTGTATTACGCAGCTAAGCTTGGCTCAGATTGTCTCAGTTGTCCAGCAGAACATTTTAAAAACCTGCTGTTCCACCCACTAACAAAATAAACCCTAACAGACTTTAAAAAATCACGACCTTTAAAACTGATATATGAAAAGCCCAGACATTTGAGTGTCTCTACATGACATAAACCCCTCCCACTCTCTGCCCACCTTACTGCTCCCAGACACCCAGCTTTGATCGCTCACAGTGGTTCCAACAAAAGACGCTGAAAAAGAAACCAAGGTGTGTGTCGGCAACACACATTCCAATTTCAATACGCTCCCATTAGTTTTCCCGACAATGGAAAATTGTTATAGCCTTAGCATATCTGGACTAGACAACAACATGAAAGTCAAAGTCAACTTTTCATCATACAATTTCAGGGACTTTCCCAGAGTGACATTAAATCTAAGCCATGACTAAAGGATTTCCAATGGTGAATCACATGGTGTACGGCAATTTGGCCCAACAGCACGCTTAAACGGAGCCTGGTAAACTGGCCTATATAACGTTGGGGGGGATTACCATAAATTAGGTTGCAGAGGGATGTGTGTCCATCAATATACAGAGGAATTAAACAGAAATTAGATGGTGCAGACTGTGGGAATTCACATGTAAGGCTTAAACGTTCGTATTTTGAATGTGAATGGATAGAAACTCTCAACAAAGTCAAATTATGCAAACCAAAATCAGGGGCATCAAACGGCCTTGTTGACAATTAAGCAATCGGAAATAATCTAATACCCTAATTCCAGAACATTGCTGACTTCTTTAAACTACGGCGCTTCCAAAAAGCTATGGCAAAGACTAACACACACACACACACACACTTCTGAACTTTCCAATACTTTCCAAAAAGAAACAAAGTCTCTCTCAAGTCATCTATTCTGTTCCTTTAGCAGATTTATTTTCTAACAGTTCCATCAACAAGTGGTCTTTCCAGGTGAATTTTCAAAAAGGCATCTGAAACATTTGAACTATTCAGATGGTATCTAAATATCTAAACTCCAGAGATGATATAAGCAGGCAGCAGGTGGTGTAGTACACACACCTCAGGCCAAAGCAGCAGCTTGTAAAAGGAGAGCACTGTTGCATTCTGTCTGGCAGTACTCGACATGGCCATGTCTATGTACCACAAGTAGGCCAACGCCTGCAGTGCACAGGAAAGGGCACAGTGAGCTGTGTCTGCAGCCATGGCGAATGCTGGTCACGACAGCCCCAGGCAATGCACTCAGTCCAAGTTTGGATAGAGTGAGCTGGCAGGCCCCCACCTAACACACACACACTCATAGCGGACTCACACTGAGGCTCAGTGACTTGCAGTTCTGCCTGGAGTCTCATATGTACCACAGTCAGTAAAAGAGAGAAATGCACTAATAACAGGACGCTGCAAGACTTTCTGCACTGCAGCATGTTTGAAGACCACATACCGGAGGACAGTGTCCTCAAAATGTTACTGAGTTTTAATGTTACAGCTTGACTGGACTGGGTTTTACTAACGCAAGCAGGCGTGCTATTAGGAATGGGTCGATATTCAATAATAATGTACAACCAAAGATACAGTATTGTTATATTGTGATACTGACAGCTTTGGTATTGTGGACACCAAGAAATACACTCAGGCAATTTCAGGCAACTAAGCAGCAGTTTTATCGGTAACATGTGACGCTAAGACATCTGAAAATCCACAAATGAGTTGAATGGTATGCCATTATACAAAAACTATACCAAGATCCATAATGGAAGACTGCTCCCACACCCCTCCCCTTTATCGCCCTACAATAATATTACAATATTATATATTCAGTATGACAAAACATTGAATTTAAAAAATATTTCAACAATACACTACTGCAACAAAATGAAAATTAAATTTTATTATTGCATACAATATAATATGGCACATCCCTAACTGGGATATTAAAAAATACAAGAATTTTCATCAGATTGTAACAGAAGTCAATGATCCAGAATGTCATGATACTAAATAATGCACTCCAGATATCTCCATATATCCAGGACTGAAGTAAATTGAATGATACTGGACAGATCAGATCTGTCTCTAGTAGATATATAATGGGAAATGAGAAAAGTATGAATTTTTCTTTTGCTAAAACAGTAAAAAGTGGTACCTGATGTGATAATTAGAGATGAGTGATATGGCACGAGATTTCAGGGTATAATATCGTTCACAATATTCAAAAATGTTGGGGATGTTATTGTGTACGATACGATATGGCACACCACTAATGTCTACCATTCCAATATTTCTTGTAATAATGATATTCAGAAAACTAAATGTATGTTCGTGTCCCCCCCCACCCCCACCCCCCCCCCCTTTCCTGTGCATACAACCCCAGCCCTGACCCCCCATTCGCTCATACGTTCTCCTGCAACATGATGGGAGACACAGCGGCGGTCCACACCGCTGAAGAAGACCTGGGGCCGTATTTGCAGAGACTTCCTATCTTTCGTCTTACAGAAGCACATTTTAGCTCCACCTTATCTTACAGCATCTAATCTCCAGCTAGGAAATTCCAAACAACTCAATCGTTATATCTCTTAAATAAAGCATGAAACTCAAACGTGATCAAAATAATGCTGAAAGTGGAAGTTACAGCTACTGCGCCTGACATAAAACGGTGAAAACAGTGTGACAGACTGATAATAAAGAATACCGTAACCGCTCACTCTGCTGGTGGTCCCAGTTTCAGTTTCTATTTCCAAACTGAATCATGTTAATAGAATAGAATAAAGCTTTATTGTCCTGCCAAAGCAGATCATTTTTCTTTGGTTTCGCCACCATACAACAAATTTAACCTAAACAACAGCCACACACTGAACTCTGTCTTTTCATTATTCACCACTAACACTATTTTATCAGACGAGTTTTTACCAACAAACAAGTATGAAAGTAAGATGATGTGGAGTGGTCTTAGACACACCACTGAAGAGGTATGGTCCCTGCTGCAATAATAAAATAAGAAGATTTTAAAACCTGTAAAAACTACTACAACACCAGCTTCTCAGTCTCAACTACTCATCTTATAGAATTGTTAAGTATATGTTGAAGGAATCCCTGTCACTGTATTTTATTTATTTTATTTAACACAGTCTGATTTCGCTGAAGTGCTTGTGACATTCTGCATGAAGCAACTGACACTTTATCCCACTTCTTAGAATATATTGAGATATAGCTCATATGTTGGCGTTCAGCCTAAAAATATAGAGATACGACTTTCTGTCAAAGTCCCCACATCCTACTACAACAGCTTAACAGTGTTTGTCTACACCAGTGGGTTCCACTCCCAGTCTGGGGAGACCACTACACGGCAGTTCTGCATTTTGATGGCCTTCATGCTCCTGACTGAACTACAGGGTTATTCTTAAGACCAAGAGAACCTCAAAATTACAGCAAAACAGGTGGTATTTATATTTCAAATACTAAACAATAACAAACAGCAAACCAGTGGAACATTAGAAACATCTCACACACAAAGTAGATATAATAACTGTAAACAACTACTGGCTCAGTAGGAGTGGAGGAGTGCAAGTACAGCAGAGCACACCACACTAACAGTGCAAACTTATATAAAACGCAGCCGACCACCCTCTACACCCTAAAGGCAACCTCAACCATGAGTTATACGAGGAGCGAGGGCGAGGAGACCCCCGGAGCGAGTCTGAGAGGCATCGGCGGACACGACTGGAGGACGGAAGGAAGTGGTCGGCGGGGGAAGAGCTCCTCAACACAACACCCACTAATTACTACTGAACTATCAGGGAATTAATCTTTAATTACGCCATCATTAAGGACCACATGGTGTATCTGCCTCGCCACCGGGCTCAGTCTGCAAAGCTGATTCCGATCAAGTTCAAGTTCAGGTTCAGGTTCAGGTTCACTGCGCCAGACCGTGGTAACCAGACTGCTGCAGACCAGACTGGCTCAGCACAGCGGACAGCATTAGTTTATATATTATATAACCTCCTTCTGCTGCGACGCTCACACAACCACTGAAAATACCAAGTAGAACAAGCTACCAGGGTTTAGCTGACTAGCTCCAATAACTTAGCTACTAGTTATACATACCGGCGACATGTTATGTTGAAAAACACTCATAAACGTACATATTTAGGCATTTAGCACAGTTTGTTTATCCACAATACAATAAAAAACAAACTAGGGCAGCCAAGTAACGTTGATCAGCCAGCAAACTATTAAAGCGGGTTAGCAGGCGAGGAACGAAAACAAACAGACAACCATAACAAGAATGACAACTCACAGTGTTTAGCTAAAGACAGTCTTTATTGAGAGATTATTAATATTGTTACTGTTGTTGTTTGTAAACTTAACGTTAGCTCGCTTAGTTATACTCGTGCTAGTAACGTTACTGAGTTAGCCAACGTTAGCTAGTTCTAGTGGCGTTTCTTGCTGGAGAAGAAACCGCTAAACACGACTTCCAACAAGGCTGGATTTATGGCCCTTCACGCAGCCGAGCTGAGCCCGTCTGCCCTCCCGGCTGAGGAGCATCGGTAGCGGTCTGTTAGCTAGCTTCCTGGCTAAACAGCCACCAGGCGGAAAAGTAAGACGGTGCCATTAACTTTTCAGCCCGAGTGAGTGAGCGAGCGAGGCAGCCCCTCATATTCATATCATCACCGCATATCAGCCCCGCTTCGGGAGTCAGCGACGCTACGAGCTACATATCAGATGCACTCTGAAACAGCAAGGCAGCCATCGAGAAATGTTGTCGACTTACCTCTCACCAGAGTGAGATAATCACAGAACCGCGGTTTCGCTGCGTCTGCGGAGAGGAACCTATCCGCCACTGCTGCTGGCTTTGTGATGATCCAGTGGCGATGACCTGGATTTCACTGCCAGACACGACACGGCGGAGTGGGTGGGTAGGGGGTGGGGGGAGTGGGGGGCGGAAATAAGAAAAAAAGGGAAAGAAAAAAAAAAATAAGCGGGGCACAGAGCCGTGAGAAGGCAGATCTATGGCGGCCAGCTCACAACTCTTCAGAGTAAAAGTCCGGACTGAAGTGTATTAACAGCTCCAGTGCAGAATCCGCGCTCCGGTGTACGTGGCCATCACTGCTCCTGAGCAGCGGCGGAATAATGAAGCAGAGAATGTGATAAAGCGTTCAACTGGACATCAGAAATATATGAATGCTTCCCACGTAGTTGCAATTTTCCCCCGTTTACTTCGTCATATATAACATGTTTTCAAAACGTGGACAACATTAATCATGTTTTAATCCTCAAGTTCATAGAACATGGCAAGTTCATGGAAGTATGTTGAGAAGTTATATGCTGCCCTCTAGTGGCGATCTGCCATATCTCCTTGGTTTGCTAGTTAGCTGCGCATGTAGGGGGGAGAGGAGGAGGAGAAGAGGAGAGAAGACCCCACTTACTGTACTGTTAACCGTGGGAGGAGATTCATGTTTCATTTAAAAATGATGTGTATGTTTTGGATTGTTTGAAAGTATAACAGCTGATTTCATATATACAAACAAGTGCAAAGGTTTTAGGCAATTAGGGACATTATTATATTTAAAGAGCTATCGTTCCAGACAGGAAGCTTTTATTTGTTCAGAAAAACACTTCACTTTTTCAATATTCTAATAGTATTTATACAGTATGTAGTGGTTTTACATATCAGTGTGTTTATTTAACCCTTTCCAATCTTTTCCTAGTGGAAATAACCCACTGGACTAAATATTATTTACAGTTATCATCTAATACCTACTTTTACTGCTTAGTACTTCATTAAGCTAGATCAAGATTGCTGCTGAAGGAACTGAAAACATTCATACAAGGTCTGGGGCGTCCAGGAGAAATCTGGAACTAAACTCTGTTCTTTAAACTGTTGTGCAAGATCTGGGAAGTGTCTCAAAACCTAGTGAGTGTCTAGGTAGGGAGTGTCTAGGCAGGCAGCTGTTTAAGTAGCAGCGTTCTGTCTGACATCTCTCCTCATAAACCAGATTACTGAGACACTCTAGTTATAGAGCAGCTGCGTCACAGCTTGTTCCCGCCCACTGCAGCACGCGGGAACATGCGACTGCTAAATGGTCAACGATTCGTTACAAGGTTGTAAATAAAATACTGTTTGTGTGATTATATGACAGGAAACATATCAAAACACCAAAGAGAATCGAAATAACTTAAAATAACTTTTTTTTGAGACACACCCCCGACCTACTTCTTTCTTACCGTACTTACTGTATTTAGGCTTATTGTCATCCGTTCTAATGATATCTGGTGTTCTTGCTGGTGAAAATGCAACAACTATGGTGTGCATGGCAGACTTGCAAGGATCTGCCCGTCTGCAGTTTGCCAAAGATCACATGGACGAGCCAGAAGTCTACTGGATCTCTTTAGTTTAAATGAGAAGCGTTATGTTTGGAGAGAGGAACAAACTGCATTCCAGCATAAGAACACTGTGATGACAGTATCATGGTTTGGGCCTGTTTTGCTGCCTTTGGGCCAGGACAGCTCGCCATCATTGATGGAACAACAAGTTCTGAATTATATCAGCAAATTCTAAATGCCATGACATTTGTCTGTCAACTGAGTCTCAAGGGTGTGTGGGTCATGCAGCGAGACAATCACACCAAGCACACGATTTGTACCAACAAAGAATAGTTAAAGAAATATAAAGGAATGGCCAAGTCAAAATCCTTACCTTACTTTTGTATAAATGTTGTGGAAGTGAACCAATCCACATTCAACATTCCAGAGTTGAAGCTGTTCTATACGTTAGAATGGGCTTAACTTCCTCCAAGCTGATATGCAGCTGTTGAAATTGCTGCACAATGGGATTACATCAGACACTGAGAGCACAGGTACTTATTTTCCGCCTCTCACAGACGTATTCGATCATTTTCTTCAAGAGTTAAATGACCAAGTATAATATTTTTGTCTAATTCACTTGATTTGTTTCTCGTATCTACTTTAGGACTGAAACTCTGTGTATGTTTCAGCTGATATCTTCACTTTTAAGCAACACTGAAATTCATATGCGGCTCCTTTCTTAGCTTTGCTTTCATGAAAACCTGTTAACTCAAATAAAGTTACTCAGAATTGCAGTCCTAACAGGAGAATTTGACCTGGAATTTGAAATGTGTGCTGAAATAAGTGGTTAAGATATGAAGAAAGTCATTTAGAGTGATTTGATGTGAAAAGTTTGTTCTAGAGAAAGGTACCGAGTCAGAATGGATCACAGTAGTGGTGATAGGAACTAGACATCTGATGTGTCTAATGCCTTTGAAGATTACCTTGCACAGAATGTACCTCGTCACCTGGTTACGAACATGCTGCCTGACGTCTGAAACATTGGTTAAAGCTTTCCGGTGAGGATTGGGCCTAAAACACATACTCTTTAAAAGCCATTAATGGGGGAAAGGTACATGCAGTGTAGGGTGTTGGAAGGCGGTAAAGCTGTTGTAAGGTGTTGGAGGTTTTGGATAGTAAAAACATTGTGAACTCTGGTTCCAATTAACACCACTGTGAGGAAATCCAAGTTGGAAAATAACTGCAATAAATCTCTTCACTTCAGATTACTCTGAATGAATTTGCTTACATCTCAATCACCAGATTCTATGGAAAATGTAAAAATTTGCTCTACAAACAAATATTTGCTCTTTAAATTTCAAGTAAGTGCCTTCAACAATCTGACTTTATAATAAAATATAACAAAAAACAAGTTACAGTAACAAGGCAGCAGCAAAAACAGAGCACTCTTAATAATTGTATGTAAATTCAGGAACAAATACCTCCCAGGTACGCAGTGATCCAGGTGAAATATCAGTATTAATTAGAGCACATACATTGAGTCAATGTGTTTAGCTAACATGGGGATCCATTATCACATTTTCTTGCAGGGCTTCTTCACACAAGTCATCCGTAACTGCGTATGAGTTTATGAAGACGAGCAGCACTCCTCCCTACGTTATATACACGGCTCTCTTTCATGTGGAGTAAATCTTGTCCAAACGGGTTCAGTCGTTATATAAACTGAAAGCAGGACTGTGTTCTGCCGCTGTCAGTAACGGAGGTTGTTTCACTGCTGATATACTTTAGCAGTAGATTCTAGAGGAGATGAAATGGAGCACTTCATCAGTACGATTGTCATCACAGACTGACAAGAACGATGCAAAGCTCAAACTCACAGTGATTGGAAGAGTGATATGAGTATTCGAGTCATTTCTGAGGTTGGTTAGCAACAGAGAACGATGACGTGTTAAAGATAACAACTCAAACATGACTTTGATTAGGTTGTACCATCAGCAGTACGGTATCAGCAGCACATTTTCCAAATTGTTGCATAATTAAGACATTAATTAAGTAATTCAGTGGTTTGACATTAAAGGTTACATTCTCAAGAAGCTTTCTAAGTTTGAATTGTTTACAGTGGTGGAGATAGGAATCAAGGGTCCACTGCAGTACCCCCTAAGAAAACATCTGCCAGATTTAAAATAGAGTATAATGAAATAAACTGAGTGATAAACTAAAAACTATTGCACAGTTCACAGTTATTTAAAGGCCAATAAACATTTTTATAAAACATGTCCTTAAGCTTTCCAAGTTACTGCAAACTATTCCTTCAGGTGTTGCAGCTTTTGTTGACCACTGTCTCTGTGTATTAAGGCATTGCTGAAGCTACTACACGCTCTGGGGTAGTTTTTGGATAATTTTGAACTGTAGGATGTTGTATACTGTCATTGCAGTGATGAACGAAAGGTGAAGGAAACAGAGAGTCCATTATCCCAGTTTAAGGTGCAAGTCTTTCCTTTTGAGAACTGCAATGAAAGCCAGAGTGAAAGTAAATGTAGTCTCCTACTCCATTAAAAGACACATGGGAACTGGAGGGAAGTCTAACAGTAGGAGGTGTGTCTGACCCAAAGCCCCAGCAGAATCAGAGGACAAGTTTCTAAGAGTCACCAGCCTAGCTCACAGGACACTGCTTAACCCTGGTCGAAGTAAGCAAGTCTCAGTTTCAACTGTGGAGAAGTCCTCGAGCTGCAGGGTTGAAAGGTGGGGAAAGCCAATGCTAGGATGATAAAATAAGAAAAAGAGGTTTTCCAGGCCCACCCAGCATCGCCAGTAGACTACTGAAGACTGGAATGATTAATTAAAATAGAAATTTAATAGGCAGGGTTTTGTTTTTGTTTGGTGAAAGGATGGTTCCTCAACAACAAGCAAACATGGAAGAGGAAGCAGGATGGTTCTTTTGCTTGATCTGGGGTTGAACCCTGAGTGACCTGCACCCTGAATCAAAAGGGCTACCACAACATTTTGCTGCAAAACGCAACACATTACTAAATATGTACTAAATTATTTCTATACCATTTTAAGGTGCATTACATATTTGCTGGTGTATTTTTAATTAATTTGTCCACAAAACCTCAGAAAAAAACTATATACACTACCAGTCAAACGTTTTAGATACACTACCAGTCAAACGTTTTAGAACACTATCAGTCAAACGTTTTAGATACACTACCAGTCAAACGTTTTAGATACACTACCAGTCAAACGTTTTATTACACTACCAGTCAAACGTTTTATTACACTACCAGTCAAACGTTTTATTACACTACCAGCCAAACGTTTTAGATCACTACCAGTCAAACGTTTTATTACACTACCAGCCAAACGTTTTAGATACACTACCAGTCAAACGTTCTATTACACTACCAGCCAAACGTTTTAGATCACTACCAGTCAAACGTTCTATTACACTACCAGCCAAACGTTTTAGATCACTACCAGTCAAACGTTTTAGATACACTACCAGCCAAACGTTTTAGATCACTACCAGTCAAACGTTTTAGATACACTACCAGCCGAACGTTTTAGATACACTACCAGCCGAACGTTTTAGATACACTACCAGTCAAACGTTTTAGATACACTACCAGCCGAACGTTTTAGATACACTACCAGTCAAACGTTTTAGATACACTACCAGTCAAACGTTTTAGATACACTACCAGCCAAACGTTTTATTACACTACCAGCCAAACGTTTTAGTACACTACCAGTCAAACGTTTTAGTACACTACCAGTCAAACGTTTTAGTACACTACCAGTCAAACGTTTTAGATACACTACCAGCCAAACGTTTTAGTACACTACCAGTCAAACGTTTTAGTACACTACCAGTCAAACGTTTTAGATACACTACCAGTCAAACGTTTTAGATACACTACCAGTCAAACGTTTTAGATACACTACCAGTCAAATGTTTTAGATACACTACCAGCCAAACGTTTTAGATCACTACCAGTCAAACGTTTTAGTACACTACCAGCCAAACGTTTTAGATCACTACCAGCCAAACGTTTTAGATCACTACCAGTCAAACGTTTTAGTACACTACCAGTCAAACGTTTTAGATACACTACCAGTCAAACGTTTTAGATACACTACCAGTCAAACGTTTTAGATACACTACCAGTCAAACGTTTTATTACACTACCAGCCAAACGTTTTAGTAACACTACCAGCCAAACGTTTTAGTACACTACCAGCCAAACGTTTTAGATACACTACCAGTCAAACGTTTTAGATACACTACCAGCCAAACGTTTTAGATACATTACCAGTCAAACGTTTTAGATACACTACCAGTCAAACGTTTTATTACACTACCAGTCAAACGTTTTAGATACACTACCAGTCAAACGTTTTATTACACTACCAGTCAAACGTTTTATTACACTACCAGTCAAACGTTTTAGATACACTACCAGCCAAACGTTTTATTACACTACCAGCCAAACGTTTTATTACACTACCAGTCAAACGTTTTAGATCACTACCAGCCAAACGTTTTAGATCACTACCAGTCAAACGTTTTAGTACACTACCAGTCAAACGTTTTAGATACACTACCAGTCAAACGTTTTATTACACTACCAGTCAAACGTTTTAGATACACTACCAGTCAAACGTTTTATTACACTACCAGTCAAACGTTTTAGATACACTACCAGTCAAACGTTTTATTACACTACCAGCCAAACGTTTTAGATCACTACCAGTCAAACGTTTTATTACACTACCAGCCAAACGTTTTATTACACTACCAGCCAAACGTTTTAGATCACTACCAGCCAAACGTTTTAGTACACTACCAGTCAAACGTTTTGGATACACTACCAGTCAAACGTTTCAGATACACTACCAGTCAAACGTTTTATTACACTACCACCCAAACGTTTTATTACACTACCAGCCAAACGTTTTAGTACACTACCAGCCAAACGTTTTAGTACACTACCAGTCAAACGTTTTAGTACACTACCAGCCAAACGTTTTAGTACACTACCAGCCAAACGTTTTAGTACACTACCAGTCAAACGTTTTAGTACACTACCAGTCAAATGTTTTAGTAACACTACCAGTCAAACGTTTTAGTAACACTACCAGTCAAACGTTTTAGTACACTACCAGCCAAACGTTTTAGTACACTACCAGTCAAACGTTTTAGATACACTACCAGTCAAATGTTTTAGTAACACTACCAGTCAAACGTTTTAGATACACTACCAGTCAAATGTTTTAGTAACACTACCAGCCAAACGTTTTAGATCACTACCAGCCAAACGTTTTAGAACACTACCAGCCAAACGTTTTGGATACACTACCAGCCAAACGTTTTAGATACACTACCAGCCAAACGTTTTAGATACACTACCAGCCAAACGTTTTGGATACACTACCAGCCAAACAGTTTAGATCACTACCAGCCAAACGTTTTGGATACACTACCAGCCAAACGTTTTAGATACACTACCAGCCAAACGTTTTGGATACACTACCAGCCAAACAGTTTAGATCACTACCAGCCAAACGTTTTGGATACACTACCAGCCAAACGTTTTAGATCACTACCAGTCAAATGTTTTAGATACACTACCAGCCAAACGTTTTAGATACACTACCAGCCAAACGTTTTAGATACACTACCAGTCAAACGTTTTATTACACTACCAGCCAAACGTTTTAGATACACTACCAGCCAAACGTTTTATTACACTACCAGTCAAACGTTTTAGATACACTACCAGCCAAACGTTTTATTACACTACCAGTCAAACGTTTTAGATCACTACCAGCCAAACGTTTTAGATCACTACCAGTCAAACGTTTTAGTACACTACCAGTCAAACGTTTTAGATACACTACCAGTCAAACGTTTTATTACACTACCAGTCAAACGTTTTAGATACACTACCAGTCAAACGTTTTATTACACTACCAGTCAAACGTTTTAGATACACTACCAGTCAAACGTTTTATTACACTACCAGCCAAACGTTTTAGATCACTACCAGTCAAACGTTTTATTACACTACCAGCCAAACGTTTTATTACACTACCAGCCAAACGTTTTAGATCACTACCAGCCAAACGCTTTAGTACACTACCAGTCAAACGTTTTGGATACACTACCAGTCAAACGTTTCAGATACACTACCAGTCAAACGTTTTATTACACTACCACCCAAACGTTTTATTACACTACCAGCCAAACGTTTTAGTACACTACCAGCCAAACGTTTTATTACACTACCAGCCAAACGTTTTAGTACACTACCAGCCAAACGTTTTAGTACACTACCAGTCAAACGTTTTAGTACACTACCAGTCAAATGTTTTAGTAACACTACCAGTCAAACGTTTTAGTACACTACCAGTCAAACGTTTTAGTACACTACCAGTCAAATGTTTTAGTAACACTACCAGCCAAACGTTTTAGATCACTACCAGCCAAACGTTTTAGAACACTACCAGCCAAACGTTTTGGATACACTACCAGCCAAACGTTTTAGATACACTACCAGCCAAACGTTTTAGATACACTACCAGCCAAACGTTTTGGATACACTACCAGCCAAACAGTTGAGATCACTACCAGCCAAACGTTTTGGATACACTACCAGCCAAACGTTTTAGATACACTACCAGCCAAACGTTTTGGATACACTACCAGCCAAACAGTTTAGATCACTACCAGCCAAACGTTTTGGATACACTACCAGCCAAACGTTTTAGATCACTACCAGTCAAATGTTTTAGATACACTACCAGCCAAACGTTTTAGATACACTACCAGCCAAACGTTTTAGATACACTACCAGTCAAACGTTTTATTACACTACCAGCCAAACGTTTTATTACACTACCAGTCAAACGTTTTATTACACTACCAGCCAAACGTTTTAGATACACTACCAGCCAAACGTTTTAGATACACTACCAGCCAAACGTTTTATTACACTACCAGTCAAACGTTTTAGATACACTACCAGTCAAACGTTTTATTACACTACCAGCCAAACGTTTTATTACACTACCAGCCAAACGTTTTATTACACTACCAGCCAAACGTTTTAGATACACTACCAGCCAAACGTTTTAGATACACTACCAGCCAAACGTTTTATTACACTACCAGTCAAACGTTTTAGATACACTACCAGCCAAACGTTTTAGATACACTACCAGCCAAACGTTTTAGATACACTACCAGCCAAACGTTTTATTACACTACCAGTCAAACGTTTTAGATACACTACCAGCCAAACGTTTTAGATACACTACCAGCCAAACGTTTTATTACACTACCAGCCAAACGTTTTAGATACACTACCAGCCAAACGTTTTAGATCACTACCAGTCAAACGTTTTATTACACTACCAGCCAAACGTTTTAGATACACTACCAGCCAAACGTTTTAGATCACTACCAGTCAAACGTTTTATTACACTACCAGCCAAACGTTTTAGATACACTACCAGCCAAACGTTTTAGATACACTACCAGCCAAACGTTTTAGATACACTACCAGTCAAACGTTTTAGATCACTACCAGCCAAACGTTTTAGAACACTACCAGTCAAACGTTTTAGATACACTACCAGTCAAACGTTTTAGATACACTACCAGCCAAACGTTTTAGTACACTACCAGCCAAACGTTTTAGATACACTACCAGCCAAACGCTTTAGATCACTACCAGCCAAACGTTTTAGTAACACTACCAGTCAAACGTTTTAGATCACGACCAGTCAAACGTTTTAGATACACTACCAGCCAAACGTTTTATTACACTACCAGCCAAACGTTTTAGATCACTACCAGCCAAACGTTTTAGTACACTACCAGTCAAATGTTTTAGTACACTACCAGCCAAACGTTTTAGATACACTACCAGCCAAACGTTTTATTACACTACCAGCCAAACGTTTTAGATACACTACCAGCCAAACGTTTTAGATACACTACCAGCCAAACGTTTTAGTACACTACCAGCCAAACGTTTTATTACACTACCAGCCAAACGTTTTAGTACACTACCAGTCAAATGTTTTAGTAACACTACCAGTCAAATGTTTTAGTACACTACCAGCCAAACGTTTTAGATACACTACCACCCAAACGTTTTATTACACTACCAGCCAAACGTTTTAGTACACTACCAGTCAAATGTTTTAGTAACACTACCAGTCAAACGTTTTAGTACACTACCAGTCAAATGTTTTAGTAACACTACCAGCCAAACGTTTTAGATCACTACCAGTCAAATGTTTTAGATCACTACCAGTCAAACGTTTTAGATCACTACCAGCCAAACGCTTTAGATCACTACCAGTCAAACGTTTTAGATCACTACCAGCCAAACGTTTTAGATACACTACCAGTCAAATGTTTTAGATCACTACCAGCCAAACGTTTTAGATCACTACCAGTCAAACGTTTTAGATACACTACCAGTCAAACGTTTTAGATACACTACCAGTCAAACGTTTTAGATCACTACCAGTCAAATGTTTTAGATACACTACCAGCCAAACGTTTTAGATACACTACCAGTCAAACGTTTTATTACACTACCAGTCAAATGTTTTAGTAACACTACCAGTCAAACGTTTTAGATACACTACCAGTCAAACGTTTTAGATACACTACCAGTCAAACGTTTTAGATACACTACCAGCCAAACATTTTAGATCACTACCAGTCAAACGTTTTAGATCACTACCAGCCAAACGTTTTAGTACACTACCAGCCAAATGTTTTAGTAACACTACCAGCCAAACGTTTTAGTACACTACCAGCCAAATGTTTTAGTAACACTACCAGCCAAACGTTTTATTACACTACCAGTCAAACGTTTTAGATCACTACCAGCCAAACGTTTTAGTACACTACCAGCCAAATGTTTTAGTAACACTACCAGCCAAACGTTTTAGATCACTACCAGCCAAACGTTTTAGTACACTACCAGTCAAACGTTTTAGATACACTACCAGCCAAACGTTTTAGCAACACTACCAGCCAAACGTTTTATTACACTACCAGCCAAACGTTTTAGTAACACTACCAGCCAAACGTTTTATTACACTACCAGCCAAACGTTTTAGATCACTACCAGTCAAATGTTTTAGTAACACTACCAGCCAAACGTTTTATTACACTACCAGCCAAACGTTTTAGCAACACTACCAGCCAAACGTTTTATTACACTACCAGCCAAACGTTTTAGATCACTACCAGTCAAATGTTTTAGTAACACTACCAGCCAAACGTTTTAGCAACACTACCAGCCAAACGTTTTATTACACTACCAGCCAAACGTTTTAGATACACTACCAGCCAAACGTTTTAGATCACTACCAGCCAAACGTTTTAGTAACACTACCAGCCAAACGTTTTATTACACTACCAGCCAAACGTTTTAGCAACACTACCAGCCAAACGTTTTATTACACTACCAGCCAAACGTTTTAGATCACTACCAGTCAAATGTTTTAGTAACACTACCAGCCAAACGTTTTAGCAACACTACCAGCCAAACGTTTTATTACACTACCAGCCAAACGTTTTAGATACACTACCAGTCAAATGTTTTAGCAACACTACCAGCCAAACGTTTTATTACACTACCAGTCAAACATTTTAGATACACTACCAGCCAAACGTTTTAGATACACTACCAGCCAAACGTTTTAGATACACTACCAGCCAAATGTTTTAGATACACTACCAGTCAAACGTTTTAGATACACTACCAGCCAAATGTTTTAGATACACTACCAGTCAAATGTTTTAGATACACTACCAGCCAAACGCTTTAGATCACTACCAGTCAAACGTTTTAGATACACTACCAGTCAAACGTTTTATTACACTACCAGCCAAAT
Source organism: Megaleporinus macrocephalus (assembly GCA_021613375.1). Lineage (NCBI taxonomy): Eukaryota > Metazoa > Chordata > Actinopteri > Characiformes > Anostomidae > Megaleporinus > Megaleporinus macrocephalus. Next base: position 35,462,991 of record CM038705.1, read on the forward strand.
GTTTTAGTACACTACCAGCCAAATGTTTTAGATACACTACCAGTCAAACGTTTTAGATACACTACCAGTCAAACGTTTTAGATAAACTACCAGCCAAACGTTTTATTACACTACCAGCCAAATGTTTTAGAGACACTACCAGTCAAACGTTTTAGATCACTACCAGTCAAACGTTTTAGATACACTACCAGTCAAACGTTTTATTACACTACCAGCCAAACGTTTTATTACACTACCAGCCAAATGTTTTAGAGACACTACCAGTCAAACGTTTTAGATCACTACCAGTCAAACGTTTTAGTACACTACCAGTCAAACGTTTTATTACACTACCAGCCAAATGTTTTAGAGACACTACCAGTCAAACGTTTTAGATACACTACCAGTCAAATGTTTTAGATACACTACCAGTCAAACGTTTTAGATACACTACCAGTCAAACGTTTTAGATACACTACCAGTCAAATGTTTTAGATACACTACCAGCCTAAACGTTTTAGATACACTACCAGCCAAACGTTTTAGATACACTACCAGTCAAACGTTTTAGATACACTACCAGCCAAATGTTTTAGATACACTACCAGTCAAACGTTTTATTACACTACCAGCCAAACGTTTTAGATACACTACCAGCCAAACGTTTTAGATACACTACCAGCCAAACGTTTTAGATACACTACGAGCCAAATGTTTTAGATACACTACCAGTCAAACGTTTTATTACACTACCAGCCAAACGTTTTAGATACACTACCAGCCAAACGTTTTAGATCACTACCAGCCAAACGTTTTATTACACTACCAGTCAAACGTTTTAGATACACTACCAGTCAAACGTTTTAGATACACTACCAGTCAAACGTTTTAGATCACTACCAGCCAAACGTTTTATTACACTACCAGCCAAACGTTTTAGATACACTACCAGTCAAACGTTTTAGATCACTACCAGCCAAACGTTTTATTACACTACCAGCCAAACGTTTTAGATACACTACCAGTCAAACGTTTTATTACACTACCAGTCAAACGTTTTAGATACACTACCAGTCAAACGTTTTAGATCACTACCAGCCAAACGCTTTAGAACTTGTAGTGTACTAGAACTTTTGACCGGTAGTGTATATTTATATCAGGTATCATGATATTATTGCCCATCCTTAATATTAATTCACTCTCACTAACAGAGGAGAAAATAAACTAAATCTGTAATGACTATGAATAGAAATACACTCACTCTGCAGTTGCTTTTTATTCAGTCATAGCTTTATTTTAACCCTAGGTGGCACACGGCCAAAATGTTCAACCCTCTCCTTCTGAGGAGAGAGACATGAAGCCCTTGCTCCACATCCAGACAGAACACAGAGAAACTTGCAAAAGTCATGCAACCCCTTTGTTCTAGAGCCCGTATCACAGTGTTTCTAGATTCTGTTCAGTCTAGTTGTGGAGCAGAGACTTGCCAACGAGATACAGAAATTGTAGATACAGTGTGAAGATGTCTTCTGTTCTCCAGAGACCTGTACAACAGCTCGGGATTTCCGTTCCAGTGGCGTTTCACCAGTGTAAGCCTTCTCCTCATACTACAACACCGCAGTCCCAGGCAGAGCCCATTTTCAGCCCTCATGGCCTCACTGGCATAACCCATCCAGCAGCTCCTTTAAATAAACCCCTTCGGAGCCCCTCAGAGGCCCCTGGCGTTTGGAGGCAAGCTAGAGTGAGAGCATGGAGCCTGTGAGTGTACTGTGATTTCTGGTACAGAAGTCCGTGCTGGTGTGTAGTGGGGCACCTGCCCGCTGTGGGCACGCTTCAGTCCAGCAGAAGCCCCTCCATGCTGTGGGTGGAGGACACCAAGCTAGGGCTTGGGGACTAGTGTGGCCGTGCCTGACCCAGCATTTTTAGCCTGGCCTGGTCAATCACGTCCAGCAAGTTCTTGGCGTCCACGGCCAGTGCGTGGGCAGCTGTGAGCATTTGCTTCTTATAGTCCTGCTGGAGACTGGTCATCACGTACTGCTGGGCAAGCTTCATTTTATTAATCAGCTCAGCCAGGTCAGAGTTCAGCAGCTTCTGAGCCATCTCCACCTAAAGGTGAAGAAGCACGTAAATATGATAGATCTTACAGTACTACTCTTACAAAAAAAAAAAAAAAATCAGCAAACACTCAGAAATGATACAACTGTAGAAAATATATAAAACAATTTCAGATAATACACCAGTAGGGACAAATAATACTAGCAACTAGTGTTGCACCGATACAGAAACAGTATCGTTATTGGTGCCGATACTGGCACTTATACACAGTATCGGTATCGGCAACAGAGAGCGTCGATACCATGAAGCTTATTGACTAAATGGCTGCACGTGTTTCTGCATTGTGGTAATTTTTATTTTTTCATAGCTCTGAAACTTTGTAATGTGCAGTTACTCAACCAGTAAATGGTTCTTTCAAGGTTATTTTATCTTATTCAGGATAAGACATAAAATATACAACATATAAAATGTGGAACACTATAAATATCGGGATTTACAGCCATATATTAAGCATTTAAGTCAGAGTTGGTATCGGTACTCTGTATCGGCAGATACCTGAAAAGCTGGTATCGGTAAGGAAAAAGTGGTATCAGTGCATCCCTACTAGCAACATAGTAAAATACTAACTGGTGATGCAATAATGAGTACCAGAAACAGGAACAGACTCTTAAAGGTGCCATAAAATAAAACTACTGTGTTTATGTTGGAATAGTTAATTAAGGAGAGTTCAGTACATACAAGTCTGAACCTCAAACACTGTTCCCTCTTCCTTCAAACTCAAATCAAACTCAGTCAGGCAGATTCCAAAATCCTAGACTGTTATGCAAGTCCTGACTTACTTACACACTCAAAATCTAAATACACAGCACTTTTCACAGCCTTCGACGGGCGTTGTTCCTGATCATCTTTAAACAAGGCTGAAGTTGGCTTTCTTATCGTTATCTTCTTAATCTAATGTTCCATCTAAAGTGCTTCAGCTTGTATAGGCACCAGAATGCAACTGCGACACCATTTAAGGAGGAACAGAAAACTTACAAGAGAGTGAATAAGAAAGTTCACTTCAGCCTCCACATCTTTAACAAGTTCCCAGAGAACTTTCAGTCAAACTTGTTTGTTTGCTCAGCTCATTTCACTCTGAACAGTTTCTTAAACTTAGGACAGTATCGTGCAGCTTCGCTCAGCGTTTGCCAGTGAAGGGACTAAAGAGAGGAGCAGCTCCCCCTTTATAAGCATCACAACCCCAACAGTAACAGTAAGTAGCAGCCATGTCACTGTTTGACGGCTGAAGCAGAGCATCTTCTACTTAGAGTTTCAAAGTGAGAAACAACTTAAACTGACTGTGTTGATGTCGAGACTGAAAGAAAGAGCTAGTATAGTTGATGATAGCTACTAACAAGCCACAAGTAAGCAGCAGAGTTAACTGAATAGTACGATGACCTAGCTTATTGAAGGTTTATTTTCCTGTCTGTATGGGTACTGACATACTGCTTATGTGTGTTCATCATGGTGTCGCACTGTAAACCAGCCAATCAGAGCAGAGCTCATCAAATTATTCATAAGCTCACCAAAAAGGGGGAAACAGCCTAGTTTTAAAAGGTTGTAAATGAGCATGTAAAATCATATCTGAGCATTTTTCACCGCGACTAAAATCATATACCTTCTACGTAGACACCAGAGAACAATTTACAATACTCATTAAAATCATTATCTTTTTATTTGAATCTAACAATTTCAGTGCACTGGAGCACTGCCTCTGGGAGATATGGTACGGATAGGTATGTGTGTTATTAGTTATTTATAATCACTAGTACCTCTCTGTGTGTGTGAGCTGGCAGTAAGGGAATTGTCTCATCCACTGTGGCCAGTAGATTCCTCAGTGCTAAACCCACCTCCTAAAAAAGAGAAACCATTTTAACACTTCACTCATAACACATGAGTACAAGAACAGTACATGCTAGACAATCATGCACAGATTTTATTTTTAAACATGAAAACAAGTCAAACAATAAAAGAATAAACAGCAAATAAATGATATATTTTAAAATAATATTTACAAAAAATATAATATAATGAAATTGGATTTCAGGATTTCAGGAGCAACACTTCATAATGACAGAGGTGGTTCAGTAGTTCCATTTCTAGACAAAAACAGGAGCTTTGTGAAACTACATTACACTAACAAAAATAAATATATTTAACACCTTGGGTGACCTTAAAACACAAAATAAACTTTGATATACAACAACATTAAAACCAACTCCTTGTTTCTATATTCACTGTCAATTTCATTAACATCACCGACCACATATGACCAGGTGTACAATAATGTCTACAGACTGTGTGACTTCAGTATTTCAACAGACATCTGTTTCTCTGCATACTTTCTTAGCCCTCTTTCAGCCTGTTCTTCAATATTCATCACCCCCACAGGACCACCACAGAGCAGGTACTGTGTGCGTGGGAGAACATTCTCAGCATTGCAGCGACACTGACGTAATGGTGGCGTCTAACAAACTACATGAGAAACAGATGAACTACTGTAGTCTGTAATTGTAGAACAAGAAACAGCCCCTATATGGTAAGTGGAGCAAATGAAATTAACAAGGGCAGAAACATGGAGGTGGTTTTAAAATGATGGCTGATCAGTGTAATAAACAACAACAACAACAACAACAACAACAACATTTGACTCATACCTTCACCATTGGCACATACTCCTCTGGGGGAGCTGGCTGGATTTTACTGGACATCTCGATTACAGCCTTCACCAGGCCAGTCACATTCTCATAGACTTTATCATTGGAGCGGTCCAGGTTAGCTGTAGGGGGAGAGCTAATCTCTTGAGGCTGGATCTGAAATAAGATCAAAAAAAAGAAAAGAAAAGAAAAAAAAAGTTAAAATGCCCAATAAAGCCTAGTACGCAACGGCCCTGTAGACTTCAACAGAAAGTCTTTACGGGCTACATTTACTACTGTAATCATTATTGTCTGCTCTGTGGTCAGCTGAAAACATTTTATAGTGGCTGTCATTTCACACCTCTGAAACCAGGTGGCAGTATACTACAGAGAGAAGAGCATTTCATAACTTCACATGTATGAGAATGGTTAGACATTCCTGGAAATTATTAATCAGCTTACCATTAGCACTGTAGGAGACTTGAATGTGGATTACTAAGAAGGCAATTCTCATGAAATGCCATACCACTCAATTAAAATAAGATCTCCAGGAAGCAGAAACACTCCACACGGTGAACAGTTTATACAGTTCTCAGGATTAAGCCTTCCATAAGTGTTCTTCACACATAAAGCACTCTCAAGTCAAAACCTTCACCAACTGCAAGATCTTTCCTCATGTTTAAATGAACGGATAAAACTCTAGTGTGTGTCTAAGCAGCTAGCTATAGATACATCTTCCATTTTCAGACCACACAAATAATAATAACAATAATAACAATCATCATCATCATCATCATAACACAATAGGTTGTTGGTTAGTCATTGGAAAAGAGCCCAGAGAAGATCATTTTGGTAATTAGTAAGCTCTTGTTAGAAACTTGTAACCAAAGTGTAATTACTAGGTTTCCCATCAACATAATGATACAGACCACTCAGACAATAGACAACGCTGAATATAACCAGTCTGTCAACTTTAGGAATTGAGTTGGTTGAGTTGGAATTGAGTTGGTCGAGTTGGAATTGAGTTGGTTGGGAATAATACTGCTGAATAATATTATTGAAAGCAGTCAGAACAGCTTCTATTCTGAAAGTTGACAAACATACAGGCAGAGGCACAGACAGAATCCACTCAGTGTTCTTACCCTCCAGGGCTAGAGGTGCAAAACAGTGAGGCAGAAAGTGAGCGCAGAGAGAGATAAATAGAAAGAAAGAGAGAAAGATATTAACGTAGACGTAACGTATAAATACACATGCATCATTTCCTAGATAGATAGATAGATAGATAGATAGATAGATAGATAGATAGATAGATAGATAGATAGATAGATAGATAGATAGATAGATAGATAGATAGATAGATAGATAGATAGATAGATAGATAGATAGATAGATAGATAGATAGATAGATAGATAGATAGATAGATAGATAAGACTGCATGACCTCACACCCAAGCCATAGTTAGGTCTCGGTTTAACTATGGGCACAACAGAATTGAATTTATCCCCACAAGTGGACTGAGGCTGAAGTGTGCATGCATGTACATTGCTGTGTCAATAGAGCCTTCTGCTATGCTATCTTGATCCCCTTCTGTTACAGCTACAGTCTGTTACACTACAATATAGCATACATAGCATAAACACTACAAATATGCATGACTCTTGCACTTCTCTGCGTTCTTGCTTTTTCAAGCAGTGGACAACAACAGTGTGCATCCCATAAGTGCAGTGGTGAGCAAAAAGAAAATACTAGAAGACATCATGCTTTGCTTAACTCTGAACACACAGTGCTCTGTAACAGAGCAAAAAGAACTATTCTCTAACATGGTGTGTGATGATGACAGGCTGCTTTAGCTAGGCCTGTGTCCAGCAGTGTGTTCCCGTACCTTGACTCCATCATTGTAGCTGTCAGCAGGGTTGAGACAGGCGGCACTGGATGGATGGGTGGGGGCTCCAGGCCGAGGAGGCTTCTTGGGAGGAACAGCATGATCTGAGAAAAAGGTCATTGGCAGACAGATTTATCACAAAAATGAAACCTCTGACAATATTTATAGCCTGGACAGAATGTTACTATAATGATTTATAAACATGTGATCTCAGGAGTGAACCTGAAGGCTTCTAGAGAGTGGAAAGAGTGGAAATTGTTCTGAAGCAACAGTGACTATGAGCTGAGAGATGGAGATTTACCTGTTTTCCCCACAGGCTGGTAAATGTGCTGGTTCCCTGGCTGTATAAATAAACAAAAACACCATCAGTTAGTGAGAAATTCAGAAGTAACAACAGTGTAGCCTCTCCAGATGTGTTGTTGTGGTCTGAGTGGGGAACAAGCCGGATGCCTGAGATGCCTACACATACACACCCAAACATACATCTCACCAAACCACAGACTATCAAAGAGAGGAGAGCAAAAAGAACAAAACAGACCACTCCAGCAGACATGTGTCAAATTAATATCATTTCATTTTCAAACTAATTATGCAACTGCAACTTAAACTGCAATTTTTTAAGACCTTAAGGCCCACGTCAAGACGCCTTGCGCACCTATTTCTTTCTGGCTTTAGGCTTAAACACTGAACTGTCAGACCTATTTATCCAACTCCTCAACATGCAGTTCACAAGCTTAGTGTCTTTAGGCAAAGTATTCAAAAGCTATTGAAGTATTCTAAAACCAGTCTACTCCTCAACCTAGCAGCACCAAAACAGAAGACAACTGAAAACTGTGGAGACTCACACTATACATGTCCTACCAATAAATAAACTCTTGGCCCAAATCTTTTCTGGTTTCATAGCTGTGAGGTCATTTATCTTGCTGAGTATCTTTCGATATATTTAATAAATATTAAATGTCTTTTATCCATACTCATCACTGTAAATTGGCAATTATAATTGTAATACATTTAAATTTAATGTATAGCACTTTTTACAAGTAGCTTTACGGAAATGTGGAACAAAAAACTCCTTAAAAGCAAGAGCATGGTTGAGTGGCACCATGACTCAAAATGGGAACCCATCCTTATCTGGAACCCATCCTCATCTGGTCCAGAACAGATAGAAAAACAGTAAAACAAGAAAACAACCATGCTGATAGACAATGTGTGCTGCAATCGGTCTCCTCAGGCAGACATACAGCACAGAGGTTGGTGGAGAGCGTGAGAGACCAGAGAGTGGGCAGAGGGGGAGATTAAAAGCATATAGAAATGACAGCTGGAGTGCAATGCTGTGATGCAAAAGGCACACCTGAACAGAAGCCCAAGAAAAGAGAGTGAAATTCAATTACTAAACTTCTCTGAGCCCAGTTCTGCTAAAGCTTAAGCTAAAGCTTTTAAGAATCATCTTTATGCTAGGACGTTTTTGGGGAACCCGGGCAAATATCTTTTCCTCAGGTTATTATGTGTAGTTTTATATCATACACGTTGCTGAGCTGGTGAGTCCCACTGTGAGTTGTAACATGTGTTGGATGTGAATCATGTTTCAATAGTTGAATATTCATTTAAATAGTGTAGCGGTTAATGAACACACCCAAAGTAACTTCCTCGTTTTTGGTTGACGTAAGCTATGAGCAAGAGAGTGTCTGTGAGTAATGTCTGACTGTCTGTTCAATACTTTATAAACACTAACTACCAACATGAGGGCAGGTTCATAGGTTTAGGATGTCTGCTGTAGGTGGTGTAAACAACAGCGTACACTTCGCTAGTGCACAGGTCAAAATCTTATACCACAATCAAGTAATACAAATATCCTGCTCACACATATAACATCCTCCTAAAACAAACTCTACCAGTCATCAGGAACACCAGCAGAGCTTATATCCCACTTTATCAAGCTCTCATGAACCACCATGAAGAACACTGCACAAGGAGAGGAGAATGTGTAAAGATGAACAAGTAGCTTCTGCATACATTCACCTGTGACACACTTAATCAGTGCCCTGGGTCTTCACCACAAACAGAGTGGCTCACAAACAGGCCATCGGCAATATCTTATCTACTTGCAGTTTGCTTGTGGCTGCAGATTAAAGGACAGATCACACAGTCCGCCGAGACGTGCCACCATTTGTACAAGACTAGACTCCTTGTGTTTTTCAAGACTGCCACATTCTTGAAATACCCTAATGTCTGAAGGAAGCCATCGTTGGCAAGGAGGTCTCCACCAAGGTCTCATTCATTTTGCATTCTGGATCCAGGCAGTACAGGTTGACGCCGGCATCTCCTCTAAGAAACCACTCAAGTATTTGTAAGGAGCATGAGCTGCAGTCTGTAACTCCAGGCCATCAAGCAGCGCACTAGTCAGTGCAATAGGTCAACAGGTCTTATAAACCATGCGGACTGGCAACTAACTGGCACTGTCAGGGTCACTTGGGCTAAAAGTAAAAACGTTCCAGAGCTCAGTGGTTAGAGCAAGGTAGCTACTTCACTGAGAACAGCAGCGTATGCAGGCTCTTCATAGCTTTTGATAGAGTCTATACAACGAGGCGCTGGGCAGAAGTGTGTTAAGTCTGCACAAGATTCTGTGATGCCGTTGGACAGTGAATACACTGCAGCCTGTGCCAAACAGAGATGGAGTAACATCCTGTTGAGTTGGTGCCGTAGGGTGTGAATTTGAAGGAGTGGTAACAGGGAAACAGGCCCATACGTAGAGCCCAAAATCCAACAACCCATATGAGCCACTGCACAGAAAGCATCTCTGACTAGCTTTGTTACTGAGGCAGAGTTCAATGTTGTGGCTAACACCAGACTGAAGAGGCAGGTTTGTTAAGGTGTCAGAGTTGAAGTGTGTAAACTGGGTGAAAGACAACTGTAGCCCAACACAGCCACAACTTGAGACTTGAGATGTCTACAACTACACAATGTACCACCACTAAAGCTGGTGTGAAGGAAGCTTGGGTATGTAAAAAAGAAAGAAGAAGAATTTCCACAACAGAAACTTTTTCAGGAGAAGCCAAGCACATCCTTAATTTTCAATGTAAGTTAATGTAAAGGGGTTTTATTTTAAGGAATTTTGGAGCATTTCTTTTGGCCCATTAAACGAGAAACTTTCACAGAATACAAAGGGCAGCTGCCATATTTAAACGATATAGAAAAAAAAAAAAAATCATGATGGAGACATTTTCTTTGCTTATGTGAATAAGGTACAGAGAATTGTTTATTATTAAATAAGAGGAAGCCCATCCTGGAAACAAACATGCAAACAGAAACTCACCGGTCCCTGGAGAGTGCAGTCCTCTCGGTCTATACTGCCTCTGGAATTCCTCAAGTCTGGTTTCTAAGAGAGAGAGAAAGGGGGAAGAGAGCGTGGAGAAAAAGTGGAAGCATTAATCTTTTGCCAAGACTAATCTCTACAGAAGCTTCTCTGTACATTCAGGGTTGCAACATGCCCCTGTTGGAGGAGTATCAACACAACAATTCTCAAAGTACAGAATGTAAAACTGGGTATGGCTGAAAAATAAGTCTGTGCCAAAAAAAAATGTTACCAAGCACAACATATCATTTACATGTCACACATAAAGACCCTGGGTCACACACAGAAACGCTCAAGTATTCACAGCATTCTCAGAAACACTTCACTAAAGAACTCAAGTACTACAGCCAGAACTGATCTATTCACAAACCCAGAGCTGCATAACTACAGAGAAATACTCCTGTTACCACAAACCACACAGTCCAAGACAATAAACACAGCAAGTCAGACATCTGGAGCATTTAAAAACCCATCCCTGCCCACCACTGTACCAGTTTCCCAAAGCAGGACTTGAAGACCTGCATCCTAGGGGCTCTTCCTTGACGTTCCTTCTAGTGTGCAGTAAGTGTGCAGAGGAGAGCGCAGCTTCGCTCCATTCACAGAAAAAGAGTGCCCTGAAAGGAGGCTCCTGTGGTGAGGCATGCATGCACCCACACTGAGTCACTTCTGCTGAACGAGCCTCAACTTAGCTACACCAACTCTTTCCCCTCGCCCTACTCTCCTCCCTCCTGTTCTTCCCCTCTCATCTTTCCTCCTCTACCACCTTCTTTCTCTTTCTCATTCCGCCGTCCTATCTCTCCTCCCTCTTTCTTTGTGTCTGGTCCTTTTTTCTTATGGCTCCTCTTCGTTTCGCTAGCCTTGCCCGCTGGCATGCCCACCGTTTCCCCAGCGCTACAGAGATGCAGAGTAACGGAGGGAGGGGGAAATCCCTCCTAGCCACAGCAATTTAACTTTCATCAGTGGCAGGTCAGGGTGAGTTTAGCTGCTTCACGCATCAGTGCTAACACAAGCCCCTCATTACAGAGGAATTCTCCAAAACTGCACCTGTACCGTACACACTGACACTGTACACAAAACCAAACCGAGTCATGCCCACTGCAGACGCTGCAGTTTGGTGGACACGCGCAGCGACATTAACACTGGCGAGAGTTTGAGAGGCACGGCTTGGTGGTGGTTCTGCGCCTGTTTGCTTGTTTGCTGGGAGCTGCTTTTAGCTGGGCACAGGAAGCAGAATGAGGCTTTCTATGAGACAGGCTGAAGATAATGACAGTCGAGTAAAAATAACTGAGGGCCAGTGCCAGAACCCCACATCCTGCTCTCGTTCGCTCTCATTCGCTCACTGACTCTTTCTCACACAACCGCTTGGGCCAATGTTACGCAAGCTCGTTCTCTTCATCTCGGAGCACAAACCTTCTGTCTGTGCAACACAAGCCTGACACAAGACGGTAGAGGAATTATGAGAGTTATATTATGTAAACCAACTTTATATTGTATTTATACATGAATTCTTTTTTCTCAGTTATTAAATTTACATAAAATGTAAGGAGGCCTATAAATATGTGATCTGCACCCAGAAACTTAGCTGTAGTGCTAGACAGTATGATGATATTTCATTGTTATTTATACATTTTTTGGAGTATATCATGGACAACGACAGCACTTAAAGGACGCTGACCAACTGCAGGCCTTGTTACAAAGACAGTAGGATTAGTTATGTGTAATTGGACACTGAATGAAAGAAGTTTTGAAACTTGTGTGTGTCACAAGATCATTTTTTACTCTACTGTCCAACCGTATGAAAACCGTAGCGCCTTTTAGTGAAACTAAGACCCAATTTCAAGTGTTTTCCCACCATAAAACCTGACATGAGCGGCCCAGCTTGGGTGAGACAGACATTAGGATGCAACTCTGCGTCATAGTTTTCATATAGTGGAAGTTTGTATAATATGCATATATTCTTTGGCCAAAATTTGCAAACATCTTTGAGAATGTAAAGACCACAGCACTAATTTAAGATCCCAAGACCTAAGAATATCAAGTAATAACTAAAGCAGTGGCACACTGCAGTGTAATACAGTGCTGTGAAAAAATATAGTAGAATTTCTTCTTCTACTGCATATTTGTCATACTTGAAAGCTTTATACGATTAAAGCACATTTAATATTAGACACACACAGACGCGTAGGCCATTGTTTCTTGCAAACATGTAAACAAAAAAGGATGTAGGTCTAGCACGTATCTAGGAAACCTGGAGAGAGAAGGCTGAGAGCGGTCACGAGCCAGAAGAAGAATGACGTGAAATGGCTGGGAGAGACAGAGCCAATGGAAAAAGAGAGGTAGAGGAAATGACAAACTGCTGGAAAGCAAGGGAAGTGAGAAAGGACAGGAGGTGAAGAGAAGAGTGAAAAGAATAAACAAGACGTGAACTTAGTACCATTAAGCGTTCTTCCTGCTCCAGCCAGCGTTGGTCCTCTTCCATCTGATGCTGTTGTATCATCAGCTGCTCCTCCATCACATGAGGTGGGAGAGATTGTCCCCCAATGCCAGCTCTCAATGCCCCACCATCCTGACACACACAATATATTGACTGATTGCTTGGCATCAGAGTTTAATTGCATTTAATTATTTGAGAACTGATTAGATTTTATTTGTCTGAAAGAACCCAGAATTATTTTAAACCCACTAATAGGACCAGCAACAGAAACTATTTTTTTAAATTGAAATTAGCCTCAGAGTTTTAGTTTAGCACATGTGTTCATGCAGGAATAAAAGATCTGAAGATGTAATTCAATAGACTAGATGTCAAACTTGACAGAGTGAATCAGATAACTGTTCAGCACTCACCTCTAAGTTGGGGTTCCACATAGGGTGGTCCTGAGCAGCTCTGTGGTGGTTCCAGCCTTCGTGGGGGTCAAGACCAAGCCCAGCACCCTGTGGTGGGTACATGCCACTAGGCATGGCGGGCATGCCATGAGGACCTGAGTAGCCCCCCACCTACAACAGAGATGAGGATCTTACGGGTGGTGGTATAGTAGAGGCTGTGGTAGAGCATTCCTAGTGACTAAGGTATGTTTTTATAGCTGGGAGAGTAAATTATTTCACTCTCGAGCGCAGCTTTCAGTTGTGAGATTACTTACATGTGGTTTGTAAGAAGGAAAACATGCTAATGTTTCCACAGATGGTGTTCCTGAATCAACAATGGCCCTGACGCAAAGCTGTTGCCTTAATACGCTATTAAGAGGTCATTCCAACAATGTTTCAAAATTCTGCATAATTCAATCATTAGGATGTAAATAAAGCAATCTGATGTTCACAGTGGTGGTTACCTGAGGACTTTAATGGCTTGAAAAGCTCTCTCACAAAAACGCCACCACACAAAATGCGTACAAACTTATACCGCTTAAAAGTTTAGGATTACTTTAGAATTTAATTTCATGCAATTTTCATGCAATTCACAAACAACATTTCACAATTCATTTAAGTGTAACAGATGATTTTTAAAGAATAAAAATGTTTGTATTAAAGCCTATTTTTGTATAGAGGCTTATTTTGCATATAGTCCTATTATCAGCAATTCTGTCTAAATCTCTTCTGGCACGGCCGCCAATCCCAGTTAAGGATGTTATTGGGCTAATTGGTTGTTAGGACACTCTTGCTCAATTGTGATGCACAGTTGAAAGACATTCTACTAATAAGTGAGTATAAAAGGGAACAACATTCTAGGTTAGTTTAGTATCTGAAGCTTCAGCAGTTGTTGGCTCAGAATGACCAGAAAGAAACAACTTTCTTTAGAGACCCGTCAGTCCATTGTTGTGTTAAGGAAGGAAGGCTACTCCATTAAAAACAAGAAAATTTTACTGTGATCCCAAACTTTTGAGTGGTAGTGTATGTTGCCTGACAGTCGAAACATTGTTATACGATAGTTTTGTGGGGTTTTTTTTATTTAAATCTGATTTATCATTTGTTTTGTAGACATTGTGACCCCTGGTTCCCATCCCCATCACAGTAAACACATCTGAGCCAGTATGTTTTTCTATACTTCATACTTTCAGTCATTATGACCTCCAAGAAGTCTAAGCCAAATCTAAAGACACATAGGCGATGATAAAGTTTTGAATGTATCAGAGAACAGGTGTACCTGATAGTGATTGTGCTGGCCCATATGCTGAGGACTGGGATAGAATCCTTCACTGGAACGCGGACTAGGATATCCAGGTCTGCTGGGCTGGAAACATACACACACACAACTCTGTTACCATGCACCTCTATTTGCCTTTGGATGAGAGACTGCAGTTAGCAAAGGTTAACCAGGCACACACAAAACTGAAATGGCTTTGTGTGGACAGGCAGTCCAGGCTGTAGAAGGGTAAAAAACTAAACGGGCATTAAAAAGGCAAGCGGTTAGTTAAACATTCAAATAAGTAAAAAAAACAAAAACTTGCTCTTCTTATGAACTGTTATTTAGAGGCTTGTCACACAAAGGGACGGGGAGGGATGGGTATTAGAAATTACAAGACAGGACTGGACAGTGAGGGCAGCAAGTCCTCTTCTGACTGGTTCAGATGTTGCGCCACATTCAGCTGTGAATGGAGAGAACTGTTTAAAAGGCACATCTACCTTATACACTCTCTCATAGAGACAGTCACGCAACCACCCCTCCGGAGGAGCAGAGGAAAGGAGGATCCGGAAAACAGGAGAATAAAGAGTAAAACACAGTAGCACACACAAGACAAACAGTCAGGTCAAACTGAGGCTGGGTGCAGTGGACAAATGTCCTCTTTCGCCTGTCGTAAAACAACACTGTGACGTCTTTAGTACGCCTATGTAGAGGACAGATCTGGGGCTTCGTACAAGCACTAAATGTAACTGACTTATCATGAGTTCATGCGCATTCATGTGAGAGGAGTTAAACGTCCACATTACATGCATCTATGTGGGACAAAGAAAAACGGAGTTGCCAGTTTATCTACACTGGGGGGCTAAATCCTGGTCTTGGAGATCTACTACCTTGGACAATCTAGAGGCAACACACATGGCTTTAATATTTAGATGCTTTTGAAAGCCATCGTAACCTGGATCAGGTGTTGAATTAGGCTTGGAGCTGCAGGGTGGAATATCTCTAGGACCAGGATTGGGCACCCTGATCTACACACATCGGTCATCTTATTGTGTCATAAAGCTGTGGTCGTCAAATCAGTCATCATGGACCCCAGGAGAGTCCATGTTTTTGAACGATCTAAATTTGTTGTGATTGGATTGGAGCAAAATGTGAACCGTCTGGAGGTCCCAAAGGACTGATTTGAAAACCTCGCTATACACACTACTGTACAAAAGTTTGGAATAAACAATTAAACACTAATGTGATTTCAGCTAAATCTAAACTAATCTAAATTAATTCACTAAGCTAGTTCTGTTCTATTTCACAGTTTTTCATGTACACAGTGAAGAACAGAGCTTAGGATGACTTTAAAATGATGAGAAAGCTGTATATTAAAATATTAAATATTAAAATATTAAATATTAAAAAGAATTAAATTACCATCCCTCATATATAATCTTTTGTTGTCTAGTGCATGACATTTTATTCTACATTTCAAATGTTTGTTGTATATAAATACCACATTTCTCAAAAGATCAAGTGTTCCAAACAAAGGAATGGTAGTATTGTATGTTTACAATTACTGACTGTTGTACATGCATCACTGCAGAATTTATCAGCTTCCTTTTGCCCGTCCAGCAGTGAAAGGGACCACCACAGGACCCAAATCGACCAGATGATGTCTATTGATCATTCTCTGCACAGGAGTAGTGGTACCAACATGATAGTGATAGTTAGTGCACTTACCGCCTACATATTTAAAGACCTCTGTCTTGTTGGTACATAAGATAAGACAATATTGTTTATATCAATATAGTCTGTGTTGCGCTGCAATTATACTTGTAGATCCACCAGTTTGCCTTTTTTCTTTCTCTTTTACCAATTTGTTCTAACTTTACACTGCCCCGCCTCTCTCATATATATATATATATATATATATATATATATATATATATATATATATATATATATATATATATCGCCATTAAGCTAAAAAATATCGAGATATTATTTTTGGTCCATATTGCCCAGCCCTTTTTCAGACTACTTTGTGGAATTTTCTGGTTATTAATTTTCTGACCACTGGTCTACTGCTGGCTGGATATTTTAGGTTGGCAGACTATTCTCACTAAAGTGTACAAGAATACAAATACTAAAACCTAACATACAGTAAAATGGTGTTACTGCGATGTCCACTCCACCGAAATAGTATGTGGTCAGTGGTGGTCGTACAGTGGTCTCGGTCATTGATGTGAGGGGTAGAAACAAGCCGATAAATGTGCAGCAACAGAAGAGCTACAGTCATCAGTACATAATAAACCAGCAACTGCGTCTTTCATAGAGATTATCAGACATCCGGTTGTCCTTATGTCTCTTTGAGACCTGCCTGTGGGAGGTGATAGTGAGCATGTTGGTTCAGGATTGGTTGACGCAGGGGGAAGCAGGGTGGCCCTATGAGACCACGGTCAGGATAGTGGGCAGCTCGGGACTCCGTGGGGGGCAAAGAAGGCCTCCTCCGGAGCCTGGGCCCCTGGTGGAGTTGGATGGGAGTCTGGGAGGGTAGGGCTAGTGCAGGGACAGCAGGGGGCTGGAAGAAGCTGAGTGAGAGCTGAGAGCCAAAAAGCTTCTGCACAGGACAAGCAGGAGCTGCAGACAAACAGTCCATGCTAACACTGTGCTGCAGGGAGGGTCTGCGGGAGGGCTACAAACAGACAGGAGCGTGTGCACACACACACACACACACACACACACACACATACATACATATAGGCACACACAAAGCCAGACAACACACACGACAAGGACACACACAACATAGATGACAAGAGGAGATATTTAGAGAGGCATGACAAGGACACCAAAAATGAGCCACAGCTCAGAACCACATCAACAATGGCAAACATGTACTGTGCTAGTGTGACAATGACAGACAGACATGAACACCTGTACAGAAACAGTCTGAATGACTGCAAGGCTGTGAATGAGCTCAGCAGGGGGTGAAAGCGTGAGTGAGAGAAGCTCTGAAACCACACACAGAGCGACAGAATGCAAGCTGGATAACTATCTGGAGGTGACCAGCCAGGTCCATCAATCACTTGTAGTCAAACAGTGCTAGCCTTCACGCCTGACTCTCAAACTCAGTTCTGGAAAGAACTTTCTATGAAAACACGACATAGGCAGGCTAAAACTAAAATGACCTACCGTATCCTCCAGTCCATCAGATCCATTTCAGATTACTGCAACAGCTCAATGTCATTTTAAGACAATTAATTCTTTACCCCCTTAAACCTTGAGGACCTGTATGTGCTCCCACACTTCAGTACTGCACTCATAACTAAGTATTGTAGCTGTTACCAGACTATTAATAGTATCCAATATATCCAAAATATTTACTTCTCCCTTTCAATCACTGAGTTGAGCTAATGGGGTGTGCCCTTTGTTAAATCAGCCAATCAGCTGTGCTCATTCAACTTGCACAATCTCCTTAAAAACACTGTCAATACAATAGGGTGCTCTGAAGCAGCCACACATGAGCCTAAGGTCATCATGCCCAATGCCAAGCACTTGTTAAAGAGGTATAAATTCTATGACAAATCCCAATGAACACACAATAAAGTTAATAAAAACACAAATAAAGCTCTTATCTACAAGTTTGTCCAAACTTCTCTAGAGGAGGAGGTATACAGGAACAGATTACATTCAAACAAGTCTGGAATTTGAGCACACCTACAGAAGGGGGAGAATGATTCAGCCATAACAAATGACATAATGCTGTATGACAGTAGTTCCTGACCCTGATCCTGAAATAATCTAACCACTTGAACTCAAAAGGAGCTGCTTACTTAGCTGAAATGAGGTTACTGGGTTCTTCAGAAACAGAGTTAGGAACCACTGCCATACGACTATCGATATTTAATCTGTACATCTGTGAGCGCTTTATGCATGGATCGCTAAGAAATACAGTCACAAGCTAAGAGAGGGCAGAGTAAAGGGAGAAGGTCAATGTTTAAAGGGCCGGTCTGGCACTGTGGAAGCAAATCATTCTCATCATTTTACACTGATCTAGAAGAGACATCTTACAACACTGTGTCAGTTGAGAGAAACTGTAAAAATCCCATAGGGCAGAGTTCTTAGGTTGACCAAAACAGCTAATATAACTATGATGAAAAACCTAATGGCTTAAAGACTTCTGAACTTGTCCTTCAGTCTGCATGTTACCTTAAAGCTGAGAACAATTCCTAATCGCACATTTCTATATTTCTGTTTCTAAAGAAAAACATGTACATATGAAGATTACATTCACACATCACTGGAGTATAAACACTCAGTTCTAGACTATATATTTATCTTGAACACTAAATATGTTTTACATTAATAAAAAAAAATCTGTAACTGCATATATAAAATAAAAAAATCTAACAACTACAGAAAGCAGTTCCAACTGAAAACTAAATACATAATACATAATACACGTAGTTTAATTATACCATGTAGTATAAACTCCCAATACAATACTCCCACTCTGCCTAAAGATTTAACTCAAGTAACATAACTGCTCACTCAACATGATGTACTTACTTTTGGGGGTGCCTCGTCTGACCCCCCTGAATCCCAGGACACGTTGACCTGCCGCCTCATCTCCATCCGACTGCGCTCCTCCTGCTGCGCCTTCTCCTCCGTAAGGATGGTGCTGGAGAAGAAGTGACGGAAAGCGCCACGGTGAGCTAACATCACTCCTACAGTCAGAGCTCAGACAGCGGGAACTAGTTCAGCCACACGAAGCTAGCTTCTACAAGCAGAGCTGTTCACACCGAGACTGTATGCAGGTCTGAGTATACACAGGAGTCTTAATCCAGGCGTGCCCACGCAGGCAGATCACAGCCAAGTTCCAGGGAAGAATGAGCTCACGTCCAGCAACAGGCATCAAACTACACTTTGCAAAGAATCGCCCGAGAGGTGACTCATTTATATATAGCCCTAAACCATCAATCAATAGTGATTCAAGATCATTCACAATTACAACCTTTACAGTAAATAATAAAATCACAGGAGAGTTACAATAAGGATCTCTACAAAAGAAGCTACTCTGAAGCACTGCTAAACCTATAACAAGCTTCACCCACAATAAATTCCGGCCAAACATATGTTTCATACTTGCTGTGGACTTGGCGAGTGGCCCCTCTAAGATGTGCGCGAAGATATCAGAAGGTGTGAGAGGCATGGACATTCAATACCAAATGGTGAGAGGACACAGTTACAGGCCCACAGCAAGGCTCAGAGAAGAGCTATATATAGAAGCACTGTTCTTCCTGACAAGCCCAGCAAGTGTGCTGACAGCAGATGAATGAAGGACTGGACAGAGGGAGGAAACACCTGTTCAGATCATTCTGAAATTCTGCCGCTCGCTGCGAAGTGCTTTACATGCACGTTTCCATTCAGAAGGATGTGAATGATAATGATAATTTGGTAACCAATATTGATTTAAAGGTTAAAACAATTCTCACATCATAAGTCTAGCTGAGAAACAGACTGCTAACAACAGACTGCTAAACTCGACTGGGAAGCCTGATACATACTTGGCGTAGGGCCACTGCATTAAAAAGGGAGTGCATTCTAGCGTGCTCATGTATGTGAGGAACAGTTCACCATAAACCCAATTTCAGGAGACTGGGTAGCAGAGAGGTAGCCATATGCCACCTATATCCAGACTTACAGTCTGTTCTCTTCTTACAGGCTTGCATTTGTCCTGTTTCATGGCCAGGTGCCTGACATAGTGCGGCATACACAAGCAAAAAAAACACCCTGAAAACATGAACCCTCGGCTTCAACATCTGGTTGCACTCTACTGGTTACTGGTTACTAATCTGAGTCCTAAAGCAGGCTTAAATCATAATTATCACTGGAGCAAAAAATAAAATGTGGTGGTGGGAATCTTGGTCACATAATCAATACTGCAGCTTAGCTTACTTTAAAAAGCTATTGGTGCAGCTACAGGGGGATGCTGGGTAATGTCCCCCAAAAATGAAAACTTCTAGACAGCCAGAGGTATTAGAAAAGTTCTTTAAAACTTTGGAGTGAGGCAAGAGTGAGGCAGCGTATTCTTAGTTTGTTAGTGATGAGGGAAAGTGATAGCCACCTACTTAAAACATTTGTGTCATAACAATGACTATTATCAACAACAGTCTGACAATCGCGCTGTTGCATATTAATGTGTCACCCAACAGAGATGAGCTGTTCATCTAAAACACTGAATTTTGTTATTTTATGTTATGTTTTTTCAGTAATTTTAAAAAACTTTGAGTACTGAACGTGTCATCATAAACTGTCTGTTCTGCTTTTGCTGTAGGGAGCTCATTTTAACTGTAGCACTTTGTTTAAGATGAACATCTAAAAGTAGGCCATCATACTCAAACTATTCAAACACGCTGCATCACACAAGTACACAGGTATGTGCCACTTAGCATAGATTAGTCACAGAATAGGATCATATTCATTTCCCCACCTTCCAACATCCAATCCAGCATTTTCTGCTGATAACAGCCTGATGTAGGTACCTGCTGTGGGATCAGTCTCATCTGACTGTTCTGAGTGTAAAAATGATAAAATACTTCCATACGCCCAACATTTTCACTGTTTACCTGCTGCTGCTCTTACACTAAACCGCTACGTTCTCAAATCATAATTTCAATTAACCTACTGGATATATATAACCCTAACCCTTTTATTTATTATTAAACTTATCTGCAAGTCTTAGACTTTGACACTGCATTGTAGGTATATTAACATTCGCTTCTCAGCATTTAAAATAAAATAATGTCTTTTTTTTTGCCTGAAAAATAAAATTATGGAGGTAAATACCTCAGTTCATATATAATTATCATTACAAAGCTCTCAACAGTAATCTCAAATATATTCCACAGCATCTGAAGGCACTGAGAAAATTCACTGCACATACATGTGCCATATAAGCACTCCCTAATAGGTGCTTACATTAGCCCCATCTGGGACCCTCCATCCAGTGCCTTTTACGGGCCTGATCCTATATAGTGTTAACACTGCAAATATCTACTTTATTTCTCGGACACAGTGGCGCAGTAGGAAAACCTGGAAAACGACTGCTGCGGGAGAGTGTATGTGAGAGAGAGAGAGAGAGAGAGAGAGAGAGAGAGAGAGAGAGAGAGAGAGAGAGAGAGAGAGAGAGAGAGAGAGAGAGAGAGAGAGAGAGAGAGAGAGAGAGAGAGAGAGAGAGAGAGAATATAAACAAAGGTGTCAAAAGTATTCACATTCATTACTCAGGTAGAAGTATAGATACTAGGGTTTAAAAATACTTTTGTAGAAGTTGAAGTATCAACTCAAGCTTTTTACTCCAGTAAAAGTGTAAAAGTACTGCTTTCAAAACTATTGAAAGTATTAAAGCAAAAATAATGTAAGGATTAAAAAATGGCATTAAGGACAAAAGCTTAGGCTGCACCACAGGGGTCTATAGTGCACTAGCCCACCTCCCCAGAAAATCATTCATAATGACTATAATGACTATAATGTTATATTAAAATGTTAATGTTGATAAATTTGGGATGCGCTAGGCTTCCTGTTTCAGCCGCTTATATCCCTATAGAGAATGAATGTAGTTTAGTACAATGTAAATATATTAAAGAAGCATATCTGTGTACTACTGAGCATTAACATGTGTTTCATGGAGCAGAAGATATGATGACTAGATGTCTGTAAGTATCGTAATGGAGCAAAAAGCAAAACTTCAAAGGCATGTTATCAATAATCTTTACTGAATTGTAAATGTACATGAATGAAAACAAGCTGAAATGAAATAGGAGTAACGAGGCTATGTTTAAAATGTAAGGAGTAGAAAGTACAGATAATGGAGTGTAAATGTAAGGAGTAGAAAGTACAGATAATGGAGTGTAAATGTAAGGAGTAGAAAGTACAGATAATGGAGTGTAAATGTAAGGAGTAGAAAGTACTGATAATGGAGTGTAAATGTAAGGAGTAGAAAGTACAGATAATAGAGTGTAAATGTAAGGAGTAGAAAGTACTGATAATGGAGTGTAAATGTAAGGAGTAGAAAGTACAGATAATAGAGTGTAAATGTAAGGAGTAGAAAGTACTGATAATGGAGTGTAAATGTAAGTAGTAGAAAGTACTGATAATGGAGTGTAAATGTAAGGAGTAGAAAGTACTGATAATGGAATGTAAATGTAAGTAGTAGAAAGTACTGATAATGGAGTGTAAATGTAAGGAGTAGAAAGTACAGATAATGGAGTGTAAATGTAAGGAGTAGAAAGTACTGATAATGGAGTGTAAATGTAAAGAGTAGAAGTAAAAAGTCAGTTAATAATAATTACTCCAGTAAAGTATAAATAACCAAAATATCTACTTAAGTAAGGTAATGAAGTATTTGTACACCTCTGAATATAAAGATACTGTATCAACAGTACCAATGTACATGCTGTACACAGAGGTGTTGTCTGGCTGTAATGCTTTCCTTCTGCTCAGCCACCACAACATTCAGCATTACAAATTTACAGCTTAGCCGCTATGTTCAAAAATGCACCATAACAAATTTATTGCACCTACGAGGGGTCTTAGGAATGCACTTTAAAACAAAAGATTTCGTACATTAAAATAACAGCCCATTTTATACCCCTAACAGCCCCAATTTGACTAGCAAACCAAGCTGGATAGATGCTTAATATATAAACAAATAAAAAAAAACATGTTTGCTGTCCAAATAACCATAAATTCCTTTTCATTTTTATTTTCCTCAAAGGTAAATAATGGCAGTATTTACTGAGAATGCATCAAAAGCATTTAAGCTTCAACGCATCAAGGCATGATTCCTCAGCTATTCCCGGCACTGCAAGCGTGTGTGTACATGAACGGGGCCGCTCAGCTGTTGCATCATTAGTGATGTCTACCTGGGTATGGGAATGGGTGTGTCTGTATGTGTCAGTAAATGAATAAGATGCAGAAAGAGTAACATAAAAAAGAGAGGCTGCGGGGAAGTGGTTCTGACAAGAAGATCAAGTCCGATGCGACGTTACTAATGAGATAATCCGCAGACAGGAAGTGACAGAGACTCGCACAGACTTAGTCAGAAAGGGAACTTCCCTGGTATTTATTTGTGACTGACCCTTAAGGGTCATATGATTCTTCTGTTGGACTGAGCCAGGTACCCTTTTGTGTTTGTCTAAGATCAGTTTTGTTGACTACCCTGACATATTTAGCATTACGAACATCGGAAGTAGCGTCACAACAAAGATAAAGGTGCTGACAAAAGCTCACAGAATCCAGCCAGAACCACTATCAAGCATAAAATACAACTTGCTGAAGTAGAAATATCTCTTCTACATGCTCCACTACATATTTCTGAGACATTTCTGGTTTAGAAATACTGCAACCTACCATTCTCATGTTTTAGCGCCCCCTGGTGTCAATGCAAAAAAGAACTCCCAGCACACACGTGCATGCAGGCAGACAAAACAAGCATTTCAAACAGAAGACAAACCGAAGACAGCTCAGGAAAAAGATAACCCATACTCTTAGTCACGCTATGCACCGACCTGAGCTGTGCTTTGAGTTCGTTGAAGCGGGGCCGTTTGCTGGGGTCATACGCCCAGCACTTGGTCATCAGGCTGTACAGGGTTGGGGGGCAGTTGGGTGGCATGGCCAGCCGCTCACCATTCTCAATACGGCCGATGACGTCGTTGTTTTTCACACCCTGAAAGGGTTTCACCCCATACATGAGGATCTCCCACATACACACACCTGCAAACACAACACAAGCATAAATTTGCCAGCAGAACAAACCAATAGAAACACAGGAGGAAACCTTCAAACCGAAGCAACAGCAGAGAGGACAATGCCATTTAACACGCCCGAGTGAATATCTCACATTTTAAGCTGCCTGTGCAATTCAGCATCTTAAGCTATAGTTTAAAGATCACTCTGAGTGGTTTGATGAGAAATAATTATTGTAGAAAAACTTACCAGCTCAGGTTTCTTAACAGCAGTGGTGATAGGAACCAGGAGTCAGAATGTCTACAAAGCAAATATAGCCATTTTATTTGCTATCCAAAACGACCAGAGAACCTACATGTGTCTGCTGGGTTTTGGTATATTATGCAGATAATGGTAAAATAATATTAGCCCTCAAATAAGTTTGCTTGGATGCTGTTTTCCTTTATAACACCCTGTACACACGTCTTTACCAAGAATGCATTTGAAAAGAATATTTTAGGACAAAGGCTACCATAAAACAACGACTTTAAACAACGGCGTCAAACAACGTTCATAATCACCTACTGTATTTACACAACAGGGGTTTCAGACGTCTGGTTACTATCACCACCACTGTAAACAATTTAGGTTGGACAAGTTTATACAGACTAAAGCATTTGACTCCAGACCACTCTGAATATTTTTTAACCATGTAATTATACTTTAATTATACAAGCAGAGGAAATCACATCCCCTGCTGTGTATCCCCCTTTAGCATTGTTTTGGTCTATGCTTGTGTTAAATCCATGTCCAGAAAACTGCCACTTACTCTTGTAAAAAAAACCTCATAATACATGAAATGTGTTATTTGTACATAAGGACACATACATTGTGAATAACTAATAACTCACTAATAATAACCACAGATTAATGTAAAGGGTTTGTTTTACAAGAAATGACCTCAGCCCCTCATAGTTCAGACCTCAACATCAGTAAATGTGTTCAGAATTATTTGGATTGTGAAAAAGCAGAATACACAACTAACTGACTTCATCTCTTAGATGTGGAAGAATATTCCTGCAGATTTCTTAAAAAAAAAACGGACTGCAAGGCAGTGAAAGATGAATAAAAGAAATTATTTGTAGAGGCTGTTTTGACTAATAATTAAATAAATGAAGGGCCTCGGACATTTGCACAGGGATGTACCTGCCAGAATTTTCTAACCTAATCTCAATCTGGACGTGTCCCCGGGGGCTCATGTACTAAAGCTTGAGACAGCTAGTGAGAAAACAGCTGCAGACTGCACATGTGCTGATGAAGCTCACGACCCAGAGAGACTGGAAGAGATGATTAACACCAGTGTGAGGTGAAGGGCAGATTCAAATGTCTAATGCAGCAGCTCTGTGGAACCACACACACCATTGGTGTAGGAACCGGGCGGGATTGGGGGCTTAATAAGCTTTTATTTTGAAAGCACGTTTTGGCAGCGTATGCAATTCACATGCTGTGTTTGTTGTTAGCAACGGGCTCTGGTTGTTAGGAGGTCTTTCGCTTTTTTAAGGCTTGTGTTGAGATGCCTGTACAGAAATATCCTGCAGTCAGCAGCTTCACTGACTCCAGCTCTCACCTCGTTGGAGCGTCGGGTAGTTCGTAGCAAAAGAGTAGTGAATAGCAACGATGATCATATATACTGCATAAAACTGCAATGTATCATGTGTTGTTATGGTAACAGACTAGAAGGGTTTCGGTTAGCTAACATTTATATTCATTTTAGTCTCAAACTGCAGACTGCTACTACACTACATACACAAAAATATAATATAATAAATAAAATAAATAAATAAATAAATTAATAAATAAAAGGACACCATCATTAGAAGTGCTTTCAGTAGTGCAGTATGTAATGTTTCAGAGGGTGCTGTTTTGTTAGTTTTGTCTAGTCACGTAACCTTAACATAAATATCTTTCATTTTATTTATTTGTTATTTTTCTTTATAATAATGCTGTATAATTTAAAAGTTTTCTGAAACATTTATCTAATAATAAACAGAAGTACAGATAATGTTGTATTTTGTTTATTTATTTGCAATTTAGTGTAATTACACAAATGTTGTTCTACGTCACTATACATACAGTGATTTACTACCTTACCTACAGTGAAATCATCCTATTGGTAATATTTTAGGGGATAGGGTGGGCTTTGATTCATATTAGCAAATGTGTCCCCCCAATGTCAGACGCGCTCCTGCGCCCTTGATACACGCACACACACCAAAATTCTCCTTTTCTCCCTCTCTAAATGTTCACAGTTACACAATCATACACTTTCTTTTACTCAATCCCAAAACCACACACACTCTTACCAAACATCCACACATCACTGGATGAGGTAAAGCGTCTGAAGTTAATGGACTCTGGCGCCATCCATTTAATAGGCAGTTTCCCTTTAGAGGCTAAAAAGACAGAGAATAAGATTCAGTTCATTTAAACAGCTATGGTGAACATATTGAACACAAAAAAGAACTACATTAACAAACAGAAACTGGCAACCCTATGCAGCTAACGTCCCACTAATAACTGATGAAAAGACATGCTTAACACAATTTAAGTATATATCTAATACTATGACAGCAGTGATTTGCATACGTCCATGTCAAATCGGGTATCCAACAATAGTTCTAGAAAGTCTATACCAAACAAATTAGTAACAAAAGATGGCATTAAATATCTGTCATACTTCTTACATCGCTAGAGTGGTCTAAACATCTGACATGAAATGGCTGTGCAGCTGCATTCACTTAGTAGCTCACTGAGGTACAACCTTTATAATACGAGCTGTCCTCCATGTATCTCGACAGACCGAAGTCGCCCAGTTTCACACAGTCTACAGAAGAAACCAGCACGTTCCTAGCAGCTATGTCCCTGCAGGAGAAACCAAATATCATTTTAGAGCTGAACTTGAAGAGCATGGCTTCATTACAGGGTGGTTGTCAGGGAGAGTATGTATTGAGATCTACTGTGTATTGTGATTAAGTGCAAAGTGGCATTAGCAGACCCCTAATTTGAAATCAGTGGGGGTGGGATGGTGGGGGTTCATTAGAATAAACACAGGGGGTCTAGCTGATTTCTATGCACTGGACATCCTCACCTGTGCACAAAGCGCTTGCTCTCCAGGTAGGCGAGCGCTGTGCTGAGCTGATAGGAGAACAGGATCAATGATGCTAAATCCAAGCTGTATTTACGCACTTGCAGGAAGGAACGCAACTGGAATAATAAGAAACAGAAGCATTCAAGCAATACAGTAATTGATAAATAACTGATAGGATTGATTAGGAATTTATTGGGGAGCATAAGAGTAAAGCAGTTTCTGTTTTTTTTTCAACCTTCTTAATTGAGTCACTAAATGACACTAATGGGCACAGTGTTCACTTTGTTCATGTTGTTTCCCTTTAGTGGTGGTCTTTATGTTAGTATTTTTGTAAAAAAAATGAATTCAATAAAAAATATGATTCTAAAATCTGACATATACGCACTCTGTATTAGTAGGATTTCTATCTATATTAATACCCCAAGTTATTAAAACCTGTTGTGCTGTTCATCTGATGGGTGTTGGTAATCACTACAATCACTAACTTGCTTAACAAACTATACTGCCTGGCAGTATATGCAGCATATACATAAAGCATGTACATGTAGCATAGTATAGATTGGTTTTCAGTGTACAAACATCACTGGGTGTGTGCACAGCCAGGGGGCAAAACCACTTCAGAAACATGGCTGGTCACAACATTAACGTCACCTGCTGTAACCAATGTTGAATCGCCATTGTTAGTAAAGTTGTGCTGACTGAATAATAACTTGCCAGAGTTGGATTTGTTTGTTTGTCTTTCGTTTGTATATTATTACAACATTATACAAATTGTTAGTTAGCAATAGAGAACTATCAGGATCGTCTAGTCATCAGGTCTTTATGAACAACCAACTAAGTTTGCTATTCACCAAATTCTGAGCTAACAAAATTTCACTTGCCTGGTTTTGTTGTTTGTTTATCTTCTCCTTATATCAGAAGTAGTGATGTTATGGCTTTATTAGCAAGAACAAAGTCGTGATATAAAGAATTAAAACTTTACTGCATTTTGTTTTAATCTCGTTGAGATATTAACGTTAAACATTCTCAAATCATCGTATCTGCTCCTGGGGCAGTCTGCTGCACCACAACTCCTTGTTATCTCTGGTTTATGCTTTGGAGTGTCGCTTTTGGCCCCCTAGTTGCTCGCACATCTAGGTGATGACACAGCACAAAAACAGGTCTATACTGGGCTGCACTGGAACAGATCTAACGCCTGCCTTTCCCCTGCTGATTACATTATTTACACAAATATTGAAGGTAATACTGAAAAAAACAATACTATGGAATAACCAGGTCATGTCTTATGTCATTATGTCAAAACTTAATTATGATTGTTGTTCATGCATAAGCCAACACAAACAACATAATTGGACCCCTAGGCAAAGAAAATGTAGGACAGTGTCTTATTTATCAAAGTTCATATTCATCAGTCAGTGATTGGGGATATGGATAATTGGACAGCTAATGCTCCTCTTTCCCAAAGCAGTTCATTCTTATAAGAAACGCACTGACATATCTTGAGACACTGTATCTCTCGGCTGAAAAGGTCTTGAGAAACAGAGTTAAGGCTCGTTAGACAGTCCAATAGCTCAATGTCAGTACATTGACATTAATAGAAAGACTGCTCTTTCCACTCAGCAATCCTTCTCTCGAAATGACAATCATATCCAAAGTTTCATGAAATCATTAAACTTCACTGTCTTAAACTGGCTGAAGCCCCTGAGCCATGACCGACAAGCACACACACTTAGAAAGTATGTCTTTAAATTATTCCAGCTGCACCATTATTAACATAAACATTATGATGAAGTCCTGAAATATTTGTGACTAATTTGTGATTAAATGGGTCTGCCTATATGTGATTTACCTGTCATGCATAGCAGTCTATGTTGGTCTAGAGCCTCTCTAGCCTGGTCCTTACAGCATCTTTCAAAGTTTCAAGTTTATTTGTCATTTGCACATCATGTCAGGACATAACATGCATTGAAATGCTTGGGGTGAGGCTCAGATAATAACTCTACAGCAGGGCAGCATTATATAAAGAACATAAATAGCTCACCTCTCCCAGAGTACAGAGCTCCATAATGATCCAAACAGGGTTCTCCGTGATGACACCGATCAACTTTACAATGTGCGGGTGATCAAACTGCCGCATGGTCACTGCAGAGGCACAGAAAGACACACACACAAAACTATAACTACTCCCTTTATTTACAAAGCTCTTCATCTGGTTCACTCTGATAAACACTTCTTTAACCTGAGAATGACTTTTTGTCTGAGTATGTGGTTTAACAATAATAATAACAATAAATACAATAATTCAACTCATAAACAAACAAACATCTAAAGTTTTAGGACACTTCTACCATCATTCTTTTTAACAACAATATTAATTTTTTGAACTGTGTTTTAATACATCCAATAGTACATCTTCTCAGCCATATAATAACTTATTGATAGCCCGCCCCAACAAAACATTTATCCAACCCGGTGGGGCACGAATCCAAACGCATATATATTCAAACCAGAGACCTCCAGTGCAGAATACAACTCATTTGAAAACTTATTAAGTTTTATATATAATATATATAATATATGTATTAATTTGAGAAACAATATTATCAGAGAGAAAGATTACGGATTCTAAAATCAAGTGTGAAAAATGTACTCCAGTTGTGAAACCTGCTGCTCTGACTGTCCTAAGCAGAACATCCAACAAGCCTGGCTTCATCAGCTGCACATACTTATGCGCTCCATAACACTTCAAGTTGTCAGCCATAATGTAACATGCAACAAAATACTAACCTGAATAAAACAGCAAACTTTTACTTGTCTTATTTAAAGTGCTGTATTAATTAGCAGCATAATTCAGAGTTTAAGTTACTAAATATTACTGTTATTGCTTATTATAATTTTACTGATAAAAATAAAAACACATTGATCTTGAAAAGTGATAAGGGAGATAGGGAGATTTATAGAGTGTCGTAAGACTACGCTTAAGCAGGGTAAATCAAGGGTGTACATTTGCTCTTGACATTGGTGGGGACCTATGAATCCACATAGTCACTCCATGCCCCCTGCAACTGTTGTCCATAAAACCAAAGTAACAATACCAGAAAAAATAAAATCTTTCCTAATGTCTCAATTAAACTACAAGACACAGGCTCGTTTAAACCAGTTTAAACCAGTAAACAGTGAGTTTACATCTAAAGACTTCTCAACATTACTTCAGCCAAAGTGCAACTGACGTCTCTAATACATTAGCATTAATAAAAGTAGCTTGTTATTCATAGCTACAGACGATGTTAGCCTGCTGTATGCTGTGCGCCAGAGCCTAGCATTGGCATTAACATTATTATGATGGACTCATTTCATTAGTGAACTACACTTTAAGCGACGTTTTTTTTAAAAAAAAGCTTTTTTTGCTGATATCCTCACTCACTTTTCACACCCATGTGTCACCCACGTTGCAGCTGAGTCTTACACAGTGAGTCTCGCATATGACTAAAATTTTTTCCTTCCAGTTTTGGCGCTGCAGGCAACCAAACGTAGCTACAGAGTCTCACGTGACAGCAGGGAAAGGCACAGCCAATCACACTGGCTGTATGTGTTACGGGAGGAAGGACTCCAGTAGATAACGTGATTTAAACCTTTCTGCACCTCTAGGTTAATCAGACGTTAACCAATTGGGGTCTTTTTTTTTGGAGGGGTTCAATTTATTGGTGGGAACAATTCAGTAATTGCTGGATATTGGTGGGGACACGTCACCTCAGGCCATGCTAATTCTACGCCCTTGGTGTAAATAAAATTAACACATGGGATACACGATAATAGGACTGCAGGTTTGAGGAAATCCCATTACAGACCACAACAGAAGCATTAAAGGCATTAAACTGCATTCAGGGAGACCAGACACAGACATAACCAACTCACCCACAACCGAGAATAGAAGAAAAAAATCAACATAAGAGAGCTCTCCCCCCCAGACACTGAAACCTGCTTCCAAACTCAGAACACATACATGCTGGTGTACTCTGTGAGAATCAGAAAATACATGAGGAGACTCTCTTAGGACACCAACAGCTGCTCTCTTAAAACTTCACCATGTTTACACTTATCTTCGTCCTTCACTCAGCTACATTCTTATTCCTTATTGTGATGGAAACTGGATGTAAACACTAGCAGAGTGAGGTCAGGCTGAAATCATGCTGTGCTTAAGTTACATGACTCTGTCCCCCTACAATACGAGCTGACTGAGAAAACACAGACGAGCTGGAGACACTCGCCAAAGCAGGAGTCTGAAAATACCATGCAAGGCATCATGGGTACACAATTTAAATTACGAATAAAGGATCAGCATCAGCGTATACCAAGGCACGTACACTTGTTCAAACGTTTCTTTTCTTTTAAAAGTTCTTAAAGCAATTCTACTAAAAGCAAGCTACTAACGAAATAACAACCAAAAGCTACCAAAAGGTCTCCTCAAGTGAGATCTATAGCATCAAGAATCCATGAGCTGTATGTGTAAGTATCATCGCTGTGCAAAGAAAACATGCATCTCCAAAACTGCAACTTTACTTTTAATGCAAGTCTTTGAAGCCTGATTTTTTTCCCCAAACTATTATGGAGTATTTCTATTGGTCCATTCATCATAAAACCTTTACAGGATATGAAGAGCATTGTGTCCAAATGATATAAAAAAAGAGGAAAATCTTTGGAAAATCTTTTTTTTGGATAGAGGTGATATGCAAGCATGGTTGCTCTCACTAGGTGTCTGTAACGAAAGTTGTTAACTGTGTTCACTCAATTAGATGATTAAGCTTCACATGAATCCTGCATTCTCATAATAAAAGTCATGTGAATTATTACAATGCATAAATAGATTCTGATTAAGATTTAAATATTTTTTTATTTAGAATATTTTCTTTATTTTATAGCTTTAACAAAATGCAGTAAAAAAAAATCTTCCTTCATTGTCAATTTTAAGCTAGATAAACACATTAATTGCAATTAACTACATATAATAACGTCATTAATTATGAATTATTACACGAGTGAACTTTAGCCATCAGCACAACAAGACCATTTCTGCGGGACTGAAGCTCCTGATCACCATGTTATTGTTTTTTTCAACAGAGTGAAAGATAATCTTCTACAATGGAAAAAAATCATACATACATAATTATTAATAATTCACGAGTACGCACTTGCAGAACATGCAGGAATAGATACTGTATATGTTTACATTGTATATGATCAGTACTTACAGGCCTCCTGCAGGAATTTCTCTCGGACGCTGTCAGATGTGCTGTTTTTACAGGTCTTTATGGCCACTGAGAGGGCAGGACTCTCCTAAACACAAACAAAAAAAAAATCACGTTCTTTTTTCAAGAATGATTAAAAATAAACCATGGATAGTGTTTTAAATACTGCACTGCAAAAGCATAAACCATATAGGCTTAAAAAAATGAATTTAAAGAGCCCACATAATCTAGTTTTCTTAGACTTTTTGGGTCGCTCTTATAAGGTTTGTGTGGATTTATGTATGTCAAAATAAATTTTCCAACCTCTTTTTTGCCCCTTAGAATTTAACAAGCTGTTTAATTCCATGCAAGTGGGTGGGGCTAATCTATTGTGGGCTGATATATGTGAATGTGCAGCTAGAAGTTTTTTTTCATTGTATGGCCCCTTTAAAACATGCATTATCATAATGCACACTGAACAACTAATCAATCACTGCTCATTCACCAAGACTGAGTTCTTGTTGAGGCTCTCTAAACTGTACTACTTTTTTTTCCCCCCAGGTTAGTTACTGTCACATGCAGTGGCGAGAAGCAGCATACCGGGCAAATGTAGACTCCCTGGTGGACGTCTCCAAACTGTCCTTCTCCTATACAGCGACCCAGCTCAATCCTCTCTCTCTGGATCTCATAGTCCCTGGCTGAGGAAACAGTTTCAGAATGATCAGATCAGAAACCAGCACTTCAGAGGGCCACTCTTGGAGTCTTGGAGTTATATACTTATATATGTAGTTGTATACTCTATATGCTTAAGTGTATCAGAGTTAGGGCACTGATCCAGGGTCATTTTCCCCTCTCACATAAATATGACAAGAACCCAACCCTAAACTTTTGCTCTTACTCTGAAACATTTAATATATACAGATACAAGTTCCAGGAATGTTACTGTCTGGATGGACATGTTGTGGCAATCAGTTACAAAACCACTGGACCTTATTAATAACCTTGGTTCAAATGAATCAGTAAATTATTTAAAGCATACAGAACTGCACAAAAGCCTTAGAGAGCCAAGAAGTGTTGTTTGTGTTTTGCCTTGACAGTAAAATCACATTATAGAGTCAAACACAACTTTTTGTGTTAATTTTGTGTTGTCTTTTTGGTGCACTATTTCTTAAAGTTGTAAATATTAGGGGGAAAAATAAAACATAAAAATATGTGCCATAGCACAGGCCACATTTGAATGCTTTACTACTACGTACTTACTAAATTGAGCTAATCATGCAGTAAAAAGCCCTTTCCAAAGAGGACGTGTCTGTTCACTCACATTGTCTGCACACAACTTTACAAAAACAAATAAATATAATATACAAATAATTAAAAAAAACTTTCTTAAAAGCTTTGATATGTTTGTCAGAAGAATACAGGTTTTATTTGTGATATCAGGAGGTCTTAGACGGTAATTGTAAATACTGGAATAAGCTAAATATTTTTATTTTAATGTGTATTCAGATTTAAACTAACATACAATACTAATACTAATTGCTCTGAACAAATAAATGCTTACTATTAAATAGCTTTAGAAATCATCTTCTCAGATTTTTGTACAGTGCTGTATAAACCTGCAGCAATCAACATGATCACACACTGTTATAAGACCAAAACGATTATTACATGCAACAATCAGGAACACGCCACTTCAGTTTTACTGAACTGAGGTTTTGACTTTTGACAGGCTGTAATAAAAGAAAGCCCATCAGCCACAACCGAGGGAGGCTGTAAACAAGATAGACACTGAACAAATACAGCAACCAATGAACTCTTTAGAACGGCTCCGTCTGGTTGTTCAGTATAGTCACTAAGCACACTTGTCAAATGTTCAGGTTCACAGAAATTAGTAACTCGGGACCAATAAATAAATAAATAAACAAACAAACAAACAAACAAATAAAGCACAACCACAAACTGACAGGCAAAGGAAAAGCACACATTCATTCTCACTCTCATACATATGCAAGGTCAAAGAGGTTCAGCATTGCACAAGCACAAGCAAAAGAATGGAAAAAGCAGGAGAAAGACCTTTACCTTCATCTAGTCCATAGTATTCTGTAGTGCGATTAATGTGAGAGAAGACAAAATTGGATATATAACACTGGATAATGTCAAGATAATCATTGATGGCTATTCCCTTACATTAGTGATGTTCTAGATTATGTGGCCTAGAGCCTATAAGAACAAAATCTGGTCACCTTCATGAAATATACAAGATTTTCAGATGTCTTCTACAAACGAATGCTGTTACGCTGCCGGACAGCACAGTAATGTACTACTGAAGGCTTGGCAAATACCTGGATTGCTGCATGAATGGATCAGTAAAGATGATCTGAGACACAGTACTAAAGAGGACAGGTTCACAGTGCAACATGTTTACTGAGCTGTCTAAGGTGTTCCAGTGTATTAAACTGTGGTATTATAATGTCCCTCCATGTAATAAATCACTTTTTGTGTTACGAGCTCTTCTTAGCAGGATTCAGTTTCCATGCAATACGGGTGTGTTGCAGGAAAAACTCTCACTGAAAAGAGTCACTGAAGGTCATAAGGCCAGAAAATGTTTTAACAGATTCAAAGAGTTGTCCTTCAACAGTTCACAGGCACATCTACAAATAAGGAAATTCAGCACTACTGCTGCTCTCCCCAAGAGTGGGCGTCCTGGAAAAGTCAGTGTAGGGACGCAGAGCAAAACAGCCTAAAGCCCAAAAAAGAGGTTACCACAGAGAACAACACAAAAAAACAAGGCCACTTTGCAATCAATCAACACTTCTGCAGTGAAAGATGAAAAAGTTAGACTTTTTAAAACATTTTTTAAACTTCTGAAGTGTACAGAGGTAAAAAAACAAAACAAAACAAAACAAAAAAACATTTAATTTTCTGTGCTGGTGAAAATTGATTTACCATCATTAATCACACGTGACATCATTTGACTAATTTACTATCAGCTCCCTGCTGGTGAGCTTAAGAAGACTTAGCAGCTGAGATCTGTTTATTTAAACCATGACTGTCTTTCTCTGTGTACATTAAGAACACAATCTAAGCTGACTTTGTCATCTCAATGTGGCTTTACATTTAACATAGTAATGACAACAGGCTGAGTGAACAGCACTCTGCGTTTTTGCTCCAGGCATGAGAATTAAAACTGTGTATTAAAAAAGTGTTGGCATTATTCTGATCACTCTGACTCAAAGACTCTGTTTCCCCGAGTGCTGTATTGGGTGTTAGTGGTAAACCTCCAAACACTGCGGATACATTACCTCAGTGAGGCAAAATTCATAGTCATGGGTGGTGGTTTGGTTTCATATAGTTCCTTCATCATTTGAATCATACTGCTGGCTTTAGGTAAATATCAAACTATACTTCCTTATATTCCATTCATGCAGAAATTCAGATAATATCAAATTTCAGGATCTTCATACAGCAGTATGTGTTTTATAGGAGATGAATTTGTAAAATGAGAAAAAAACATGATTTTGGTAGCAAAGTTAGCCTTTCTCTACATTCCAAAATGATGTGGATGCTTCTGAACAATAATTAAGAAAAGAAGGTTCTTGTCTTGAATGTACTTGATCATGAGCAAAGAGTGCCATAAGAACAGCCATGTAAAGAAACAGCATGAGAAGCCCAGGACAGAAGTGACTAGCTCAGCAGAAAGAAACATCCTGAGACCAACAGAGGGCCAAGGAGGTAAAGAGTAGATGAAAAAGTGGAGCACACTCTAGACACTAGGTTAGTGCTGTGCATGTGCTATGAGCTAATAAAAGGGTTTCAGCAACATCTGCTCTGGCAACTCAGCAAGGTGAGGAAAGTTAGTGCGGGCAACGTATTAACCACAGCACAGCCGCCAGACCAGATCCTGGACTAGCTTTCTCTTCTTAATTCTGTAAGACTTTAAGGAAAACATAAACTGCTTCAATATCAGTGCTTCTCTTTCAGTCTGTTAGTTTATTATTCAGCTTGGCTCCAACTCTTGTACGACCAGAAGCACTGAAGTACAAAAAACATCTGCTATCTACCCAGCATCTCACACATATGTGCAACAACCCATACTCACTGGAGGGCATGGTGTACGCGTCCTCTTCATCTATAATCTCTGCATAGTCGTCCGTCTCTGCAGGAGAGGAGGGAGAAGACAGTATGAACCAAAACACAGAAGCAAAAAAGCTGGAAGAAACATCAAAACAGTTCACCACAAGGTCCGAGTGTATTTTCTATAATACCACTGTAAGATGAAGTGCTCACTATACTACTAGACCCCTTTCTACTCTAGTATAAAGAGTCCCTCCATATTGCTCTCCTCCAGCCTGGCTGAATGTTAAACAGGTTTGGCAGCCTAATAGGATCTGCACAGCTGTGATATTTAAAAGAGAGAGTGAGGGGGAGAGAGAGAGAGGGAGCGCAAGAGTGAGAGACAGCGATGAGCAGGATGAGGCTTTTTTTCTTCACAGCTTTGGAAAAAGCAGATGAAGTCATGGGTAGATCAGCACTCACTGTATCTCTCCAGTTCGCTTTTAAGGAAAAGCTTACAGAGTTTTGCTGCCAAGAGGCCGAGAGAGGCAGAAGAATGCAACAGTAGGAGGGAATCTCTCTCTCTCTCTCTATTGAGCTGGACACTAACAAGTCTGGATAGAGTTACAAACATACAGTACTGTTTATTAGACTCTAGCGACTGATTGCCAAATATGGGTTAAATCATTATATATCATATATAATGATATTTATATATAGCATACAAATGCATCCAGATTGGATTCCCCACAGATCAGGAAAGCAGCCAAATAGCTCATCCCTGATCAGGGAAAGACAGCAACAGCTGCTTTGAACAGATAAGGATCCAAAAAGAACACACCATGACTATTCTAACCGGACAACAACACCCTAAAACTCACAGCAGGTCATTATCAGGGTGGTTACACATAGCAGTACCAACAGTGCGTTAACAAGCAAATGTTAGCAATACTACAGATGGTCAATTCAACCCAAACTGCTAAATTATTATTATTAGCTTAAAGTTGTGTTGTTAGTAGGGCTGGGCGATAAAACGGTAACAATAATTATCGCAAAATAACATTTCCTCGATAGAACTATAAGACGTAGTCGATAGGATTAAGTTCCGTCCGTGTTTTGAGAGACAACACAAATAGCCAATGAGAATAGCGCCGCCCCCAACCAATCAGATGGCTGAACTAGAGTTCCAGTCATTTCATGTTTTGTTGAAGCACACAGCACAGAGTGTAGACGTAGCGGCAGTTTAACCCGCCTGCTAGTAATCTGGTAATCTAGTAAGCAGGCGTCACAGTCGAGCAGAGAAAATATAATAAGAGAAAAGAATGACTATATATATATATATGACATATATATATATATATATATATATATATATATATATATATATATATATATAAGAATGTAAAAATATGTAAATAATGTGTGCGTATATGTATGTATGTATGTGTGTATGTGTGTTTGTGTTTAATTTATTTGAAATACAGTTGTGTAATGTTCTATAGTACATTTGTCTAAAATTTTTTACATTTTGATATCTTCACTTCTCACTTAAGGTAAAAAAAAAAATCGATATTAATAGATATGAAAAATATTATCGTGATAAGATTTTTTCCCCATATCGCCCAGACCTCGTTGTTAGTCATAAATTAAGTGGATCATCAAACATGATAGTTCGGATGTGACTATTTGGTGCTGACGATGTAACGCTGCCTAGAATGTCTTAAGCAGCGTTATAAAATGTTCAGCCTGGGTGAATATGGCCATGCAAGAAACAAGAGCATGACTTTACCGTCCCCACTAATCTCATCTGCAGATCCAAAAGAGTACGCATGCAAAAGAGAGTGAAAGAAAGAGAGAGACACACAGAGAGACGGAGAGAGAGAGAAAGAGAGAGAAAGAGATTGTATTCATTTCTTAGAAGCAACGAAGCAAGGATTGTCAGGTTTAGTGAGTGCATTTAGAGTGCACATAGAAGAGCTGTAACAGTTTCAGTACAGTACCAGAGAAACAAATTCCCTGAGATTTAAAACAGCCTTTAAAACTATCGCCTGTTACACACCTTCTAATCGGCCACTGAGAAACTAGACATCTGGAAACATCCCGCTCCTACCAGAGTAAAACAGAAATGGGAAAGGGGAGGGGCTTAAGCTATGCATTCACCCCCACTGAAATGACTGGGCTAAATTGCACAACTTGTTTTGAAATCCTAATAACGTTCGAAAAGCGGTCTGTGTAGTGCACTCACCGAATTCTTGATCAGGAACACCTCCTTGTTTCTGCACTGATTATCCATTTTATCAGCTCCACTTACAATACAGGGTCACTTCTACTGGTGCAGTTCTCAAGTCACACTGTGATAATGTCTGTTGCGCTGGTATGAGTGGTGGTGTGAACAGTGCTGTTGGAGATTTTAAACACTTCAGTGTCACTGTTACACTAAGAATAGCCCACCAATCAAATATATCCTGACACAGCATCCTGTGGGTGGTGTCTTGCTGCCACTGATGACCACTAAATGAAGACTAATACACAATATGCAGCAACACATGAGCTATCATCTCTGACTCACATCTACAAGGTGGACTAGCAAGTTAGGAGTGTCTATTACAGGGGACAGTTAGGGGATACAGTGTTTAAACACTCCAGCTGTGTCTGATCCACTCGTACCAGCACAACACACATTAACAAACCACCACCCACATCACCATCCAATTAATGCCTGCTTTGTAGTGGTCCTGTGGGGGTGTTGACTATTGAAGAACAGGGTGAAAGAGGTCAACAAACTATGCAGAGAAACAGATGGACTACAGTCTGTAATTGTAGAGCTACAAAGTGCACCTGTATAGTAAGTGAAGCTGATAAAATGGACAGAGTGTAAAAAACAAGGAGGTGTTTCTAATAAAGCGCACAATTATAATGTATTATTTTATATCTGGAGTGCTGTAGAAGACATTTCAACATATAAAACACAGAAAATTAATCTGAATATTGTATCAAATCTGATAGGATGTGTTTTGCTATACACCTTGCATGTAGAAGTATAGGGTAACTGACTTGCTTAGACAAGTCTTCAAAAGCCTTCCTGTCAGAAGCTATAAAATGAACAGACTAATAAACAGTTCAGTGATAGATCCTAAGACTTCAAGGATGCTCAAATCATTAACAACTACTATGTGGCACATAACCATCATACATCTAAACATCAGTGCAACAATAAGCCATTAATGGTCTTAATTCTTAGATGTAGATACATGATCTATATACTATTATCTGTAAAACCACAACACTGAGAACTGCGTACGCAAAACATCTCCAAATGTAGAATAGGTTACCAACGGGTGGCATAACACTCAAAGGAATTACGTTAAAAATCAAACACAAAAAGTAAAAAAAAAAAAAAGAAATCATCATTCTTGAAAAAAAAGTACATTACATGGCCAAAAATATGTGGACACTTTCCTAATTATTGTGTTTAGATGTTTCACTCAAACCTATTGCTCACAAGTATATAACATCCAAGTACACAACCATGCAAGTTTCATAGACAGTAAAAGACAGTAAAATGGGTTGTACTGTAGCTCTCAGGTGACAGGATACCACCTTTGCCACTAGTTAATTTGTAAAATTTCTGTCCTGCTGGATTTGCCCTGGTTAACTGGATGTACTGTTATTGTGAAATGGGAGAATCTAGAAGCGACAGCAGCTTAACAATGAAGTAATAAACAATGAGTAATAAATCATGCTTCACTATCTGCCAGTCTGATGGATGAATCTGGATTTGGTGGACGCCCGAAGAATGCTAGTCTATGGACATGCAAAGTGCCTACAGTAAAATTTGGTGAGGACTGAGGCTGTTGTTTAGAGTTTAGGCGCAGCCACTTAGTCCAGTGAAGAGAAATAAGAATGTTAATGTTTCAGCATATAGAGATTTTATGTGATTATATGTTTTTATATATTATTTATGCCAACAGTTTGGGGAAGACCCTTTCCAGGACAGTGGTGATGACCACAGTTTTGGAATGTGATGTGACACAAGCTTATATTGGTGTCACGGCCATATATTATATGTAGTAGAACTATAGACAGTACGGTAGCAAAAGTGAACAGCATTTCTTTTATATTTACCTTTTTTTGTACTATTCATTTAATATTTACACGCATTCAAACAGTGTTGTTTAAGTCCACTGTTAAGCCTTGTTTTTTTACTATTACATCCATGACTACATTCCTTTTTGTTTTTTAATATTCTTCATGATTACAACAGCTTTTTTTAACTACTTATTTAATATTTACACACATTCAATCAAACAGTGTTGTTTAGTTCCACTGTTAAGCCTTGTTGTTTTACTACAGTCCCCGTTGCTGCAATTTTCTTTATGATTTCTTTCTGTCTTCCTACCTCTGCTATGGGTCAGTGTTGTCGCTGATGAATGCTGATGAAGAATGTAGAAGGATACAGTTGCCAATCCTCATTTCATCCAAAATCAAGTACGGCTTAGTGTCACTAACAAATGGGAGTTGTGAGGTATGTAAGCATGCCATGTCTTACCTGAAATAGAGATGGCCCTGGCTTTGACCCCCTGCAGTCGTTTCTCATGGTTCGAGGCTCTGTGGAGCAGAGGTTGGAGCAGATGAATACTATACATTGTCAATCACATGCACAGCACTGTCCTACAGCTACAACAGACTGCTTAGTGCACAAGCTACAGGGTTGCTGTTCCACTGTCTGTAAAGTGGGGAGGGTGAGGCTGTTACATCTGTATTGGGGGGGGAGGGGTGTCACACGAAAACTGAAACAAACTGAGAAATTCCTCAGGATACAGGCAAGTAAGCCAGTGTGGCAGATTGTAAGACTCTACCGGATGAACTGAACACTGTAAACCAGCAAGTATAAAGACAAAGACCACAACAAAGAGCTGATAGGCCGCATGCACGCAAGCTTGATTAATGGATTAAGTCAGTGTCAGCATTTTCCCTTTTTTTTAATCTGATAAAGACAACGATTAATGCCATGATCGGAGACGGATATTCATCATAGCGGATGGAAGGGTTAACTGACACCTACCAATAGCTCACACAACGCAGCATCACACAACTACATGATTAAATGAGCAGTCGGGTTAGGTTCTCAATGCACTTAAATATTCAAATACAACTACAGACAAGTTTCAAGTTTAAATCATTACTGAAGGACTTTGTAAAGCAGCAATATATCAAGTTTAATAATATTATTTGGATTTCTGTTACAAATTTCAAATGTCCATGTACAGCTGCTATAGCACCACAGTTAGCTTGGCTCAATCATACTACAAATCTTTTAAGTGCTCTAACAGAAATAAGCATTATATTCAGTACTGGAACCCAGACAAACAAGGACTTATGGAAGCAAATGAAAAAGGTTTTACGTTAAGCAATTTCATGAAATTCCTGTATCTAATAAAACAATAAGTTAAAAAAAAACATGGCTTCCAGCCAGTCATCACCAAACAAATCTAATGTTCCTCCCTCATCTATTAGACACTACAGACAGCAGGAAATTGGAGCTGACCGTCCCAAATCTATAATGAATTTAGAGGGCATTTACTCTGTGTAATACCTCACAACGTACTTGGCACAAAATCACAGACAGACTCTACTGCTTGGCCTAGATGGAAATCAGCCTCATGTTAGCCAAATCATATATTACATTAATACTTATACCAGCCACCCCTGCTCAGGACAGAATCAGTATCACAGCACTGTAGAACAGGACAAGAGGGGTGAAGGACAGCACACTTCTCTTCTGTTGCAAAAGCTTTTTAAGCCCCTCAGTATGCTCACAGAATGCTAAGTGTTCAATTCTTCCACGTGTCCCAATCCTGAAGCCTAAATAAGAGTCGTGCTACGTTTCTCTTCTCACAACTAACACTGCAGAGCTAACAGAGCTAACAGTGCTAGCTGCAACCTCATAGATCTTCAAGGTGATGGCAGACTGTACAGGTGGGACTTAAAATAAGTAAGCAACAAAACAATAGAGAATATTTAGAAAATAATCATGTAAAATAAATTAATATCTCTGCAAAAGTAAAGATCACTTACTTCGGAGCCTTTGGGATTGAAGGCAATGCTCTCTCTCCCTCTGTTTAAAAAAAAAAACATAACTTTCATTAAGCTGTGCTTGGAGTGAGCTATGGGACAGCATGCACCAATAAAAACCACAGACAATACAATCGATACACTCCAAAAACAGTCATACAAAACCGTGTCAGAGGAGGCAGCCAGAGAGGAAACAAGACAGTTTTAAAAGTTTGTACCTTTTTGTACACGGATGATGAAGGACAAGGATGTTCCGTTGACAAGCCGGCAATAGCCATCGATCAGGTCAGCCATGTTCTCTGCTGTGCTCAGACATGGAGTTGTCACAGTTAGAGGCTGCAGAGTGAGCACACAGACAATCCATCAGCACTGCGCACACTACGCGCTACATAGCTGAATAAATGTGTACACAGTTCAAAAGAAAACACAAACAAACATCTGTACATGCACACTGCTCACACATTCATGTTCAGTATGCAGCGTTGGTGCGTGATCTTTAAAATACAATTAAATACGTCGTAACAGACTATTAAAAGCCTAATTTAAAAATAAATAAATAAATCCACTGCGTTACACACACACAACTAACTGGTACCCCTTTTAGCAGAAACAACTTCATGTAGGCTTCCCTATAACTGTTAATCCATTTCTAGATGACATTTTAGCCCATTCTTCTTATAAGTGAGAAATGTTTGTGCATGAACAGCCCATTCAAATCCCCCCTACAGCATTTCCATGGGATGCAGATCTGGACTTTGACGAGGTCTTTACATAACCATCCATTTCCATTTATTCTTTTTGAGCTATTCTTGGTAGATTTACTTTTATGTTTGGGATCATTATCCTATTGGACGGCCCATTTCTTTAACTTCAACTATTTAACAGAAGGCCTTCTCATTCCTCAAGCACTTTCTGGAATGAGGGAGAATTCATAGTAGGCTCTATGATTGCAAGAGGCACATAAGCAGCCCAAATCATAAAACTCACCTCCATGCTTTACAGTTGGTAAAAGTTTTTTTGATCAAATGCTGGGTTTAGTTTTCACCAAACATGGCTCCTTGTACTGTGGTCAAACACCCACGTTTGACTCATTTGACCTTAGCACACTGTTGGTGCTTTTCTAGATAATCATTAGCAAACTACAACCTCTCTCTGGAGGTTTCAGATCTTGTCATAATCTTGACATGACGTTACCACACATTCCAACAAGAAAACAGGGCAGATATGTGAGTTTTAAATAAGACAAGATATTTCTTAATACAGTGTCCTAACTGCACATGGTTTTAATTTGACAGGTCTGAAGTTGTGGGGACAAGTAGTGTGGGTGTAGCTGTGTGTAGCTGTGAGTAGGGTGTACAGCACCTCTGCTGCTCCAGCCACATCCAGCTGCAGCATTCCCTTCTTCTCCTGTTCTTCAAACTGAATACTCTGCACCTGGGTGAAGTTGGCTAAATGCGTTGGCTACACAAACACAAAGAAACAGACCAAATCAATTACTCAGATCATTGGCTAAATTCAATTATACTGACTTTACAATATCCTAGGTAAGGCTCATATGAGCACAACTAGTAGGCTGTTATTTAATATACTGAA
Organism: Megaleporinus macrocephalus; assembly: GCA_021613375.1. Classification (NCBI taxonomy): domain Eukaryota; kingdom Metazoa; phylum Chordata; class Actinopteri; order Characiformes; family Anostomidae; genus Megaleporinus; species Megaleporinus macrocephalus. Next base: position 35,506,860 of record CM038705.1, read on the forward strand.
TCAGTCCTACATGCCTGAATGCAGTGATACTCACGGCCGAGCCTTTGTCTGTAAGGTAGCTAATTCCCTCCTCGGGGCCGATGGCCAGCTCCACTGCTATTACCCAGCTGGACTATAACATACAAATTAAATAAACAAGATTAAATATTATTAGGTTTTGTTAAGCTGACCCCACAAATCCTCCAGTACAGGACAGATGTAGCTATTAGCCATATAGTCTGCCATCAACAGTTCTTTTTTCAGCCAGCAGAGGTCATTACAGACCTAAAAGTATGACGTACAGGAGCAATACATTTTCAAATAAAGTCATAAAAGCTCTGCCTATTAAGAAACTTTGTTTTTATTTCTACTGACAAAAAGACTGAGTTTGTCAGAAACTTCTAACTCTGGTAATAAACACGCATCATGACAGTTAATCAGTTAAAACTTACCCCGAGGGCGCATTTAAAGCATTCTTTATCAAATCTATATATTGGTGACAGGATCTCAAAGAACTTGAGAATGCTCTGTTCATCATTGAGGTTGGCAAACTGTTTGAACGTCTGCTGGATCGATTTTCGTAACGATTTAGCCTGTAAAACAAAACAGATCATATTCGGATTACGTTTAGCGAACTCCTTGCAGTCACTGTATTAAGATGCAATCCTCCAGAGCACAAAAAGGAAAATAATTTCTAATTTACAATAAAAAAAGAGATCTGTATTGGCTTATACGCAACAAAAAATTAAAAGAGTTTTTACTGAGTACAAAGTAATCCATCTGCAAACTTCTCTACAGAATCTACAGAACACTTAAAAAGACTTAGAACAAATCTATCTGTCAGTCATCTTGATGTGCTGACATTTCCATGACGACCTACGGAAAAGGTGGGTTACAAAATAGTGGGGTTAGATAAGAGCGATGCGCCGTAGGGCGAGAGACGCAGGGAGGTGAGGCCAGAGGGGAGTGAGAACTACAAAGGTACCTGAATTCTTTTTTGTAGAAAAGGGAAACCCAGAGGAATACAGGCGGGATGGTTTAGAGTAGTGCTTTCTGCTCTGACTACAATATTATGTTCCACCAATGTGCTGTGGCTCCACTGAACAACAATAAAACAACAACTTTTCATTTATGTGTGTATTCGCTCATTCAACGGCTCCTCAGGTTTGACAAACAATATCTGTTGGCTAGAAAAATCTAAAGGCATGAAAGTTAATGATGCACCAATCCAAAACTTGCTCCTCTGCTACCATAACAGTGCACTAATTCCACACCAGTGCCTATTTTACCTTTCAAAACGCAACTGTGCAGAACTGCCTGAGATCATTAGTGTAAATGTAAAGTGACATTAAACTGTAACTACACAACGGTTCTTCAGTTAAAAATAAATATAATAAAGTAACTATATAATATAAGAAAGAAAAATTAACTACATGAACTTAAAATGAACTACAAGATCTTGCAAGCCAGACTGTCCATCATCTAAAAGTCTGGTGTGATATGTCGCTGTGGCAAAAAATGGCCTACTATGACAGGAAAGGGAAATTTGACTGGCATGCCCAATAAAAATAATAATCACAGGCTGTTTTCTTTGCTGGACTACAATACAAACAAATGCAAACATGTAGATAGACAATCATACTGGACTAGGGCTGCACCTAACAATTAATTTCATGATCAATAAATCTAATGATTATTTTTTCGATTAGTCGATTAATCTAATGACTATTATATATATATATATATATATATATATATATATATATATATATATATATATATATATATATATATATATATTTTTTTTTTTTTTTTTTTTTTTAATTAATTTATTTTTTTAAAGACTAGATTTAAGACTAACAGTCTACGCTCTGACAGGACTTTCAGAGGCACAAATGACACGTAGCCTACATGCCTCACACACAAGAACTCGAACAGTTTGTGGACTATATATTTTGGCAGAGAGTCGTTTGAGAAGCAGCTACGCGTGTTTTAACACAGATAAATCCATGCTTTCAGTAGGCGTGGCCATCTTTGCGACGCATCAAAGGGCGTTATACTAATCGACGTAATTCCGTAATCGATTGCGACGATTACGCCGACGCGTTGCCCCAGCCCTATACTGGACATCCCCAAACTTTCACATCATAATACCAGTCTGTCAACTTTATAACAGTTTTGTTGGGTTCTACCTAACAACAGCCTCCTTACTCATACCCAGGCACCATTTCGTCATTCAACACCCCTCCTGAGGAGCTTAAACCACTGACCATGGCATCCCAGCAGAAAGCATCAGTAAATGAGCAAATGTCAATAAAGGACCAGCAAAACCCACCCCTGATTTGGGGATCTAGGGCAGCAGCTGCTGCACAATCGTACGTTAGCACACTGAGGATTGAGTTGAGCAGGGCTAGGTGAGAGAAAAGGAAATGGGCTCTCTGGCACACTCTAATGCATTAGTGCAGCCTCCTCAACAGCAGGATAAGAGAGGAAGGCAGAACTGGGCCACTCGCTCTCCAGGGCATATGAACGCTGAGGCAGCCAAGCAGGTAATGATTCGATATGAACAATAGCATCTTCGCCCTATCTCAATCTGGAGAAAAAAATATTCTATACTCGACTCAACTGTGCTTCCAGAGCGATCAGTGTAGAGGCAGCTCAAGTTGAGTTCTGTCTATGTGAAACAGAGTGAGGACCGTTGGACTGTAGCTGTGGCAAGATTAGTTCAGACTGAGTGCAGCAGAGCTGCAGGCACATGGCCAAGTCCTACAGAGATACAGCTCTACATCTGCTGGCCTCACCTTGACCGAGTCCAGTAAACTCTTGGGGAAGAATCTCCTAAGGCCGACATCTTTTCTGCAAAAGAAGTAGAGGACAGAGAGACTTAATACTAGAGATATATGGTTGCAAAACAAGATTAGTCTTTCCAGCACTTTCCAACACCAATTCTGCATTAACTAGTTAATTCTAAAAATGGCAAACATATGCAAACAGGGGGAAAAGTTTTATTATCATCCAGAGCAGCAAAGCCAGTAAAGTAAAAACCATACAAAAAAACAGCCATCCTGTATAGGTAGACCAGGAGCTACCTATACATCATATACCACATTAAAAAACTCCTTTCAACATGTCAATACCATTATTAGAAGTTAGCCAATATTAGTACCATGCAATAGTGCACCAATTAGCTTGTGATCAATAGAACAGTAGAAGTGGATAAGCTTGTGTTGGTGCATAGGAAACCAATTTGTAGACAATGTTTATTTCCGTAACAAAGTTGCTCCACCTGTTTAATGAACAGATATAATAAACATAATAGTTTGTAGACACATTGATTCAAAACATCTGTGGGGTGGAAATGAGAATATTTACAGTGTAGCTGAGGCCTTGAGCTACTGCAGCCTGCCAACTGCCTAAGGACTGAATGCATATAGTAAGTAACAGTAGTAATGTGGCTACTATATTATTAAGGCCGCTCTCAGGAACAGCTGTCCTAGAGTTACTACCACCATATGATCAGCTTCTAGTTAAGGATGTGGGAGTCTGGTAAAGGTTAGGTTTTAGAGGCAGTTTACTTTTTTTAAAGTCTCTGCAGTTGCATTAATAAAAACCTGGCATGCCAGCGGCTGACCGGGGCTTCCAGGCAGCAGAAACACTGCTCCATCTTACGTCATCGCAGGAGATGTACAGGGATCAATTATTCTCCACTATAAATAGGGCAGACAGGTTTTCGGAGAGCATAATTTATTCTGACCCATATACTGCATGTGTGAGGCGGGAGAGAGGATTTTCAAGTTTCCTTCCACTGAAGACATTCAGTTATCTTGTAGTATAGCAGTTCACACAACATGCTGATGGTCTCAATATAGTGAGAATGCTGGCAACTGGAAGTCTAAACACCCCCCAATAGTGTCTCTAATTGTTGTTAGATTTAGTTTAAATCTAACAACAAGGATGAATAAAACAGTAAAATCCTGACTTACTCTAGTAATTCGTAATTCGATTTTTTATCGAGGGCGTTTCCTGGCATCTCTCTGAAAAATCTCCTGAAAAAATAAAAAGAAAAAAGCATTTTCACCTTCCTCTGATATACAAGCGCATACTGGCAAATTCCTGTTTGCTGGAAATTAATGCCACTCACCTGATTTCAAGGCAACCCAGTTTAAGTGCAATATCTTGATCAACTTGATCAGCTACCTCCATCATATAATCACTTCTCACCTGGTGGGTGCAGAGAAGTCACAGTATTTAGAAAATAGACCATGTTTACAGCAATGAATGACTGAAATTGAAGACGGTCAATAACGCTGGCCAGTGTTGTGTTCCATATGTTTACCGAGATCGTCTGATATAGGGTGTCTAGAACGTGGACGCGTAAACATTCAAAGATTTCTTGTTCACAAGCTGGTCTTTAGAAATTCTACTAAAGCAAATCGTCATATGCTCTTAATCATTACAGCTATATAAGCTGAGCTGGCACACTAACTAACGCAATGTAAAAGTAACACCACGGCAACAATTTCTGGGAAGCTGGGAAGCTGACCCTCATGCCAGAAACACTACAAAGTTATTATTATATTATATTATTTAAGTATTTGTGATGGCTGCTGTTTGCCTCAGTGCAACAACTGCAATCAACGGGAAGTCATATTTTACAACTCACAATGGGTAAGGGGCAATTTGTAAGTTGACACAACCTGTCAAATTCACACTCCAAACAATAGGGGGCAACAGTTCGTAAGAAATTGCCCAATCCATTCCCTTCCTCCTTTAATTATAACCATTTAGAAAGAACCGCTGCAACTCCACCAATGTTAACACTTGTTTGATTTCTATTTATCTCTTGCTACCGTTCCTTGAAAGGAGCAGGCGGCGGTCAATATAACCCCTGCTTGTTAAGAACTTCAGCCATTTTGCTGTGTTTACTCTTGGCTACCACTTCTTAAATAATCTAACTAGGAGCGGGTTCATCAATATAGATAACAAGAAATTACTGATTCGACATTACAGTGACTCATTATTGCCTCTCGAGGAACAAAGTGGTATTACAAGATAGGATGAGCTGTGGAAGGCTGGTTAGTATTCTAACTTGAGTAGACATCTCTGGAACATTCATAGATGTGTTTGACATACAGTCAAAACTGCTATTTCTTCACGTTCTGCTGATGAATTCAATCTGTTTTTCAATATTTTTACCTAAAAATGTTAATATGAACATAAATTTAAATATAAATTTATACAAAGGCAGAGAAGGAGAGCGAGAGAGAGAGCGAGCGCCAGAGGATGAGAAAACTGACAGAATGGAAAAGTGAGTGTAAATCAGTTTAGTAGATCAGTAGTAGAGAGGAGAACAGTGTTCATGATGCATATCACACACATACAGTGAATTCAGCAATACTTCACTGTGAATTACAGCATTTTGCCTTTTTAGAAGGACAGCAGTGAAATATGGGTCGCTACTACACCCAGCCGCCCTCTTCAGAACTGCCTGTGATCCCTCATCTAAATCTGCCAGGCTGTGTAGCTCAGCACCCAGTGGGCCTGATGTTCAGAGAGAGAAAGAGAGAGAGAAAGCCGGAGCAAGAGGAAGGGAGGATTGGAGGGAGGTAAGAAGGCACCTGTCTGATCTCCTGTCTGTTCTGTGATGGATTTTAAGTTTTCAGGTTCATTCAACCTGGCAGACCAGCAGGAGACCCCAGGCCATGTGAGAGATGAGCTAAGCTAAAGCTAAATGACCCAGTTTAGAGTTACTATAAACACCCTGCAGCACACTGCTACACCACATGTGTGCACACATGTACACTGTACACCATAACAGGGACAGTGTGCATCTCCACCAGTCTCCATCAGCCATAACACTAAAACTAGCCCCTTATATCTGCACTCATTGTTCATTTTATCTGCTCCACTCACTATATAGGTGCGCTTTACAAATCTACAGACTGTCTATCTGCTTTTCTGCATACTTCCTTAACCCTCTTGTATGATCGGGACCCCCATAGGACCACCATAGAGGAGGTATTATTTTAAATGGTGGATCATTCTCAGTACTGCAATGACACTGACATAGTGGTAGCGTGTTAGTGTGTGTTGAGCTGGCTTGAGTGGATCAGACTGCAGTGCTGTTCTGAGTGGTCCTATGGGGGGTCCGGATCATTGAAGAACAGGGTAAAAGCCTTACAAAGTTTCCAGAGAAACAGATGTACTACCGTCTGCAGAACTAACTGTGATATTTTGATGTTAAAGATTATTCAGTGACTGGAACTTTGGTGGATGCAGCAGAGGGAAGAGGAACAGCAGTAGGAAGCTGTGCTGGAGCAGATGTGATCCCACCTGATGGTAAAAGTAGTTTAACGTTGGCTGGTCTTCAGTAAACTGGTTTAGGAATCCTTTTGGCAGGTAGCGTATCCGCAGCTCATACCTGAGAAGAGAGTAAAGCACGTATATATATAAACAAAACACTGCTAGAACTTACCTGTTGAAGGAGTTCACATGGTTACAAACATCTCACAGATAATAACTTCAGAGACTTTGGTTTTGACCCCTTTAACTCATTAAAATATTCTTTCTGAGTAGCTGGGACGCATGTACGATCATGTCAGTCATGGTGTAACAGGGTGTATCAGGAACTGACTGGCACTCTTGGTGTGCTACTGTGTTTTCTATCACTGTATAAAATAACCACAGCTCTGCTTGTATGGTTGGATGCACTGTGATGAGTTTCTAGCTTTAATCTGAGGAACAATATAAGATTAACTAATACAGATGAATATAACAGCAGTACAGGAAGAACATGTGATTAAAGTAAATAAGAAATATTCAGGCATAAAATAATACTCCAATGCTCCAGGAGTTCAGTGAGGTCCAGTCAGAGGAAATTTCCTCAGCACAAGGTCCGGACTGTCATGATTTCTAACTTGAGTTATGACTGAGTGCCGTATCCTGTGTACTGAAGTAGCCTAGTATCAGCATTTTATGTCATCAGCAACTGGAAGACAAACAAATTACATATATTGCTCAGTATACTTCAACAATATTCGTAGTTTTAAATGCTGAAATTAATACATTATTTATAATACTTATAAAACAGAAGGCTTTTGGAAAAAAAGAGCATATTAAAGTTTCCTATCTTGACCTGCTGGTTTGGAGCTGCCTGTAGGAAAAATAAACATATATATCTCTATATCTGGTTCAAAAGATGGATTTCACTGTCGACTTTTCTTTTTTTAAAGCACAATGCTCTTTTTCTGACTTGGCTGATTGGCTGAGGAGTGCCTTTGGTGATCTTACAATGCATGCGATTGGTCTGTGAGCCCGTATACCGTAAAGGCAAGAAAAGTTGTGCTGCTTGAAATAAACACTGTCAAAATCAAGTCGTTCACAATAGTATATCAGTTGGGCTCCACATTGGACAACTATTAGTGACCTCTGAACTACACTGTTCAACAACATTCTCACAAACTGGGTGAACAGCTATAGAAAAACATTCAGGAAAGGCAGGGTCTCTGCAGATTTAGCATTCTAGCCTTGAAAAACAGGTAAGAGCTACTGCTGTGGAACTAGCTGTGCTTCACCATAGGTACCATTTCTTTCTAGTGAAACAGCAAAGGAGGATGTAGACAGAAATAAGAGGCAGAAATTCAAACAGGATTCATTACTGCTCGTGATTATCAACTTAATAAAACAGGCACAGCTCTAAATGGACAACATCAATTTCATAAAAAAAATCAATAATAATAAGTTACAAATATTTTTTTCTGCTGAAAGGAGACATTGGACCTGATCAAATTCCACCCTATTGAATTCTACTTGGTTCTAAGTTAATATTTCCTGTCATCACGTGTCCTTGTGGAACTCTAGGCATCTGTTACAGAGACTACTGGCAACTAAACGCAGCAATCTTCAGAAAGATCTTCATATACTACAGGAGTGCATGTTTTATTCAGCTCTCAGCAGCTATTTTTACTTCAACTTCAGTGCATCTCTGTGGTTATGGCTGATAGGACAGGATGAGTCATCCTCTCTCTCACACACACACACACACACACACACACACACTTCCTAAAGTATATATAGCACACAGTAGAATAGAGGAACACAACAGATTGTAGAGCTAAAACAAAACAGCCACAAATGGTCGTAAGCTGCTTTGTGAGGGGGTCACCTGAAATACTTTTCCAACAGAACTGAAGAAGTTTTACTGAGACCTTCTAGGCTGTAGACTAAAATGTCTTTAATACTATGAAAAACGTGCATTCAGTCAGGTATGTCATTACATCTAGTTTATTGGCATATGACGTACAGACCACCTATATACTGTGCACCTGTATTTAATCGCTGTAACAGTGCAGCACATGTGGGTCATCAGGGCTGTGTTCTTTGTTCAGCGTAATATGAAAGTGATTAGAGATTCTAGTGAGACATGTTCCACTGCAGCCTGCCAGACACCGCTATTACTAGTTCATCAGAGCCCGTACTGAGCAGCTGTCTGTCTGTATGTTAAAATTACTCTCCATTCTCTCACAGCCGCCTTATTGTCTGCTCTCAATTACCCACAATTAGTCATACAATCAGAGCCAACGCGAGTGGGCCGTAGCACCTGAGCGGGAGCAGTCAGGAGCTGGAGTCGGACGCTTATTTGGCTGTGCTGCTGATAGATGTCTGTTGTGGTCCGCTTCGACAATGACGAGGAGAAGAAGCTACTTTGAGGACAATTTCTTGAAAATGTGTTTTTAGCATATTTCTAAAGTTTCTTTATTTCATCTGCATGGGCCACAAAAAAAATCCAAGGTGGCATTTAAAGTACGTATGAATGTAGTTAATTAATAAACGATGTTTGTATAGCCTACAATTAATTAATTTAAATGAGTGTTTAAAGTGAATGGAATTAATAACAAATACAAAGTACATAAAACACTGCGTGTGACAAAGAATAATAATTTGCACGCTTTATTGCGTTCAATATCAATTATTAATAATCAATTATCAGTATATAACAGCAATATAGGAATTATAGACTGATGCAAAAATTATGCACATGATTACCAAAGCTCATGTCAATGTGGGCATATAAACACTTGGAAAACAAATTTGGAAATTAGGAATACACCCACCCGGATTAGCGTAAACAGAGAATGATATCAGTTTTGGCAAATATTTGCTTTTTAAAAACGCCCAAATTTCATTGTACACTAGAGGTGTAAGAAAATATTTAAATATTAAATATTGAAATATTATGTTTCGTGATACTGTATCGATTCTCAGAAACACAGTATTGATTTACAGATTCCTGGCAGACAGTGACTCACTGTGTGTTGTGTTTAAACCTCTGACCACTAGATGGCAGTGTTGTAATCCATTTTCAGCTTCACTCCAACATTAACAAGCAGCACAAGGGCGCATTGCTATTGTAAGCATTTACAAACCTGTTCATATAGTGGTGTGTTTTAATAGCAGGATTTGAAAAATTGCAATATCGCAATATATCGCCATATATTGAATCATGACCACTGTATCACGATACATATTTAAATGCCCCCCTTGTTTATTATCACAATCGCTAAACAAAGGTATCCTTTTAATTTGATCTATATTGATCTACTATGTCCTCTTGTATTAACCTGTGTACGGAGCCCACTATTAGGAAGAACAGCTGAATGTCCAATTACCTCAAGTTCAAATTCTTCAGAGCATTTTCTGTAAAAAAATCTTTTCCACTCTTCAACAGAACTGTGATCAGGCCGGTCAGGTTAAACCCACACCTGACTCCAACAACCCTCATTAAGAAGTCCTTATTTTTAAATCTTCATACTTTTTCCATGAAAGACCTTCACTGTAAAAGCCAGTACTGTAAAATGTTATGTGTTTGGTAAATTAAACTGTCATTATTTATATTACGACCTTAATCCCTGACCACAATAGGTACCACTAATAGAGGAATCCAGATCATTTCAAAGGCTTCGCAGCTTCTTGTCCAACTATCAAAAGCACTACTAGCTTCACTGTCAAATCTGTTAATCCTGCAATTCATTCCTTTCCCACATGCAACTGAGGAGCTTCTTAATAAACTGGTGATCCACCTTGTTCAGGAGCTGTGGCTAGAGCAGACTGTATTTAGAGCGAATGCTGCATCCATTGTCAAAGCGCTGCGGGTTTCCAGAGCTAGGAAGTGCTGGAGGCTAAGCAGAACTGGGCTCGCTCTTTGAACTGAAAGCTCTGGCATTAATGAATAAAACACCCATTCATTCATAATGAAGAGACTACGCAGGAAGATCGGACGCCCAGGGCAACATGAATGGAGAATAAACAATACTGCAATTAGGGGGAATTGTTTAATTTAGCTTCATTTGGCCTGCACTGAAGACCCACTGAGAAAGAGCCACGTTCGCTCTAAAGCCTTATACAATGGATCTTTATCCCTCTGTGAGCCCTCGCCAACAATTTGATCGGAATTTACACATCATCTACAGTAGTGCTCAGAACAGTGTCAACGATATACGTTATGCATTGCTTTCAGTTCAGACGGCCTGGCACTGTACTAGCACAGCCTTACAAAGACATCACACGTTCACTCTCAATGCTGATACCCACTTCCATTTTCACAAGAACAAGCCTGACCCAGATATCGAGGCCCATATTTCATACTGTATGCCTATTTTGGGATCTAAGTCTTGTTAAATGTGACAAAACAGAAGTGGAGGCTGTTGGTTTGCATTGTTTAATAGATGTTCACACAGAGACGTGTGCTAATACACCAACACGCTATTAGAAGCAAGCCACCTTGTCACTGGACTTTAAAAGACTTGAGAGGTACAACACCCGTGTGCTGAGTGCAAAGGCAAGAATTACAAGCCTTAATCAGGAAATGAACAGAATCATGTCCATCCTGCCAGCACAGAGTTTACTGACAGAGACCAGTGATAACAACTCTACAGTATTCCACTCATTCACCATCCATCTATTCCGATAAACGAGATTCTTCTCGGACTGAACGTGATCTCATATTGCCTACTCCCAGGAGCCTTAATCCTATATTTTATTTATATTAAAATGTACAGCTTTGCTAACAATGGATGGATGGAGACAGACGTGGTCGCTAAATAATAAATCACTTTGTTATCATGCTCTTCAAAGGCCTGCTAGCTTCTTTCAAAGGCTGAAGTCTATTCTGCTCTTCCCAGCCCAGCTCTGATATGCTAAAGACAAGAGAGAGGATCTGAATCACAATGAGAGACGCATTCATTATACAGTGAAAAGGACCACAGCTGAATTCTAAAGTAAATGTGATGTTCAATTACAAATGCGTCAAAACCCTCAGTCTTGGTAACTAACAAGGAACAGCGCCTGCACCGAGCATCAGATAGGCGCTTAGTCTTAGAAGGCCTAGTAGAACAAGATATGCAAGACTGTACTGGAAGCAAGCCCTGCTGCAGCAAAGCTTACTGAGTATTAATGGCTCAATGTCACGTCACATAAATCAAACGTCAGTGCTCAATACTAAACTACTTCGTCTGTTACTGCACGCAAAGTTGTGGAAACAAAGATGATTCATGGCAGCAGCTGCAAATTGATGACTCACCTCCACTCGTCCTGTGGTTGACCATGCTCGTAGCGCTCCCTCACGTGAGACACGCCCATGTCAGGATGGAGCCAGTGCATTTCACCTGTCCTCAGGTGCCTGAGCCTCAGGCCGAAGCATGCGACACACCTTACTTTGTGTATGTCCACGATCTTCTGAATGACACCCTTCAAATGGACAGAACAGACACAGAGCACTTTAAAAATCTATCCATCATCTGCCTTATTCAACAGTACAGCTTCACCCTTTACAGATAGAATAGTCAGCTCACACCTGAAATATGAGGACTCCTACGGAGGACTCCTGAATATGGCTAATGTCTTGTATAAGACACATTCCCAAGCAATTAGCTAAAGACTGCAGCCGCTCTCATCTTTGTTTTTTGCAATTAAAAAGCCGAACAGGTTTGTGGAGAATATCTATTTAACACCTGCTCCACAATAAGCTGAACATCTCAGGGAAACACAAGTAGAGACCATCAGAATTTACGGTGCCATATAAAATGGCACCTCTTTCAGGGACTGACTGGTTTACACCGAAGGACGGATGTAATTGTAATTCTGTGTATGTGAGAGGGAAAAGTAAAAGAGAGATACAAACAGAGTTCAAGAGAGTTTGAAGAACGCAAGAGAAAGGCAAACTGTGGATCTATGATTAGTTATTGTTTGGCCAACAGATGGGTCAGTCGATATTAAGATTATACTGTGGTTATACAGATTCACTGATTTAGCCTCTTTCCTTCATACAATCAAAAGTCATCTATTGTTATTTCTAATGGGGTGATTTCTTTCTTCAGGGTTTCACTCTTTTATGCCAGTCTCTTCAGAGCATACAGGTCAATAAATGTAATAAAGGAAGCTCTACATTAAAACTAACAGCTAACTGGACTCAAAAGTCATGCCATCACTTTGTAGCTGGCAAGATGCTGAAGAGCCAAACGTCCTATTCATACTCCACACAGTCCCTCCTCATCCCCCTTCACCTCCCAGTGTCATGCCAATGTTACAACTAGTTTTCCTTCTAGGTTTCTTTGTTGTCTTGCTGAGAGTAGGCAGCGCCTCTGCTCTCAAGTGGGGACTGAAGTCAGAATTATCGCTAGAGTGATTCAATAATCGCCTCTTCAGGTACAAAGTGGTATTACAGACAGAAGGAACCGGGGCTAGCTGTTAGCATGCAGACTTCAGCAGATATCTCCACAACATGTTAAACCATGACACGCCATCACATCTGTTATATTTTATTTAGTTCCTACTTTAAAATGTTCTAAACTAATAATCTTAGATAAAGATTATATCACCTTACATATTGATCTGTCAAGAACTCCAGGTCTAAGTCTTTTACCCCAATAAAAATATTACGCTGCACTCAAAAACATTACCATCCCACCCAGTGGTAAACAAAAACAGGAGTTGTCCGCTTACACTGCTGGATATTACTGGATACTCTGAATTAGATATAGGCAAGTAATTGAAATATGAATGTTGCTATCTGCAAGATAATATGGTGTTGAATAGATACCACAAGAAAAATAAACAGCCCACAAAGCTGCTTGCTCGTAGCCTAGATGCAGTAATAATCATACCAACCAACAACCTTGTGATTCAAAGGATTCAGTTTCATTTGGGGGAAAATTGAACGCAGGTGGAGGTGTGACAAGATCAATAAGTGACGATATTTTTTGTCAAGCTTGAACCTGTCTAGCAAGAAAAAAAATCAGTTGAGTAGTATGAACTTTTTAGGAGGGATCTGGCAACACAGCAGCAATGGTGGCCAGTGCAACAGCTCAGCAGTCTGAGCAGCCCTCAGCAGAAGAGGTATAGCTTGTAATAGATTTTTTTCTTGTCAGTTACAGAGGATCTTTGCTAGTAGCATCCAGTGTAATGTCATTGGAGTTGGAGGAAATTTGCATAGAAGATGCTCTGCTGCTTTTAAGTTGTATGTCTGGCTGCATTTTGGGCTCCCGGTGGAAACAATAAAGGATAGTAGAGCGACAGACCAGACACGAACCATTTGTACGCACTGTAAGAAAATCATGCCGTACACCGCGGCCAATACAAGTGCTATTCAAAAACATCTACAGCGCCACCACGGCTCTCTACTGAAGCCCCTCGTGGCTGTGAAGAAAACGACAAAGGGACAAACAACATTTACAAACGCCTTGGACCTCAACTTCCACAGTCAGCTGCTAGAGCCACGGCAACAACGAGAGACACAGGCATTTTCATTGCAGCTGATATGAGACCGGTTTCTGTATTGGATAATACAATGTTTAGCCGACTCCTCCCCACTTCGGAACCACAATACACCATCACGCTCACATTTTGCTCGCACGGTGGTCCCGAATATTTACAAAGAGACCAAAGCTATGATTAAACTCGAAAAGAGAAAGAAAGCATTGCCATAACAACCACTGTTTGGACGTCTAAGAGGTACGCTGCGCTATACCACAATTACAAAATGACATGACTATTAACAGAAACAACAAACAAAAAGATCTAAAATGCTAATATTTAAGGTGTACAGTATTTTTTTTATTTCACGATTCACAGCTGACAACTGACAAACACTGGATTCTATTTTATTTTGGGGCATGTAAAGTTGTATTTTCTTATATTATACATTACAGGAATGTTTAGCCCTATTAAATAGTTATTAGTATCAGTAATACTTTTTCATATGGGCTTGTTTTGGTTATCTGATGACTACTTTCTGTACTTTACTGTCTTACCGTCTTACATGGAAACAATTACATATAAAATCAATCTGATCCTTAAAATCAGGTCAATGTTCTACATCTTATCAGAACACAGACGTTTATCCCAAGCTACAGGTAAAATTCAATAAACATGACCAACGTTTGGCACTTCTTTAGGTCAAACAGTCAGCATCCAAGCCAACTTACTGAGGCTTTAAGGAGCTGTAAAAAGAACACAAAGAACCATCCATAGGAGGAATGGAAAATGGGACAATTCTCTTCAAAGTTCATCAGTTATTCAGCATCAGAAACAAAGCTCTGTGAATTATTTAGGCCAGCATGTTACTGTCTACCACTTCTTCAAGCGAGCCAGGGCAGCGCGATTGGCCATGTTGCCAGGGGACAGGATTAGACGATCAGAGTCAGCATCTTCCTTCACACTTTTCAAAGAAACTTTCAAAAGAAGCTATTGTTACCATCTCTGAGACCTTCAAAGTGATAGTACTATTTGGAAAACACCAAAGGCATTTAGGCTGTTTATGAATAAACCCTTCTGGTGCTTCCTGCAACATAAATTTCACATCCTCACAGCTATTACTTGCATTCCCTTAATGAGCACATCTATGAGGACTGTGCAATCAATTACAGGCGAATTACTGCAGAATCAATGCCTCTGTATTACAATACTGTAGCACATACACGTCTATAACATGTTCTACAGCATGTGTCAAACTCAAGGTCCGCGGGCCAAATGTGGACCACCATGTCCTTTAATGTGGCCCGCGAGAGCTTGAAAGGTCTTAGTGTCTAAAAATAAATAGGTCAGAATCGTGCTTTAACCAAAAACTACATTTCCCACAATGCATGTCGATTGTGTTATGGCTTAATGCCACTAGACGACAGTGTAGTCATTAATGTGATAACACGGTCGATCCCATAACGTCCAGAAAAAGAAAAGTTGATGCAGATGGACGGCTGTTTCAACAAAGATGGGAAGGCGCGTACATGTTCGTGCTTTAAGGTGAAAGACCGGTTTGCCTTTTGTGTTACTAACCAACATGTCGGTTATTAAAGATACAATCTACACCGGCATTTTAACTCCAAGCACGGAGCTGAGTACGGCAAGCCTTCAAGAAAAGCAACAGATTGCACAAGAATTAAAAGGCAAACTGAAGTCGCAGCAGAATCTGTTTACGAAAGCCAAAAACAATGCGGCAGTGAAAGCTAGCTTTACTGTGTCTGAAGAAATCGCCCGTGCTTCAAAGTGTTTTCAGAGGAAGCGTTTTTGAAGCAGTGCATGCTGAAGGTGTGTGAGCAGGTGTGTCCCGACCAGACTCAGACTTTTAACAATGTCAGTTTGTCAAGAAACACCATCGCTGACCGAGTTAAGAAACTAGCAGAAAATCTCGCAACACAGCTACACAGCTTTTTCATTAGCTGATGATGAAAGCACAGATATGTGTAGTTGCTGTTGATAAAAGCACAGATATGTGTAGTTGCTGTTGATGAAAGCACAGATATGTGTAGTTGCTGTTGATGAAAGCACAGATATGTGTAGTTGCTGTTGATGAAAGCACAGATATGTGTAGTTGCTGTTGATGAAAGCACAGATATGTGTAGTTGCTGTTGATGAAAGCACAGATATGTGTAGTTGCTGTTGATGAAAGCACAGATATGTGTAGTTGGTGTTGATGAAAGCACAGATATGTGTAGTTGGTGTTGATGAAAGCACAGATATGTGTAGTTGCTGTTGATGAAAGCACAGATATGTGTAGTTGCTGTTGATGAAAGCAGATATGTGTAGTTGGTGTTGATGAAAGCACAGATATGTGTAGTTGGTGTTGATGAAAGCACAGATATGTGTAGTTGCTGTTGATGAAAGCACAGATATGTGTAGTTGCTGTTGATGAAAGCACAGATATGTGTAGTTGCTGTTGATGAAAGCAGATATGTGTAGTTGCTGTTGATGAAAGCAGATATGTGTAGTTGCTGTTGATGAAAGCAGATATGTGTAGTTGCTGTTGATAAAAGCACAGATATGTGTAGTTGCTGTTGATAAAAGCACAGATATGTGTAGTTGCTGTTGATGAAAGCACAGATATGTGTAGTTGCTGTTGATGAAAGCACAAATATGTCTAGTTGCTGTTGATGAAAGCACAGATATGTGTAGTTGCTGTTGATGAAAGCAGATATGTGTAGTGGCTGTTGATGAAAGCACAGATATGTGTAGTTGCTGTTGATGAAAGCAGATATGTGTAGTTGCTGTTGATAAAAGCACAGATATGTGTAGTTGCTGTTGATAAAAGCACAGATATGTGGAGTTGCTGTTGATGAAAGCACAGATATGTGGAGTTGCTGTTGATGAAAGCACAGATATGTGTAGTTGCTGTTGATGAAAGCACAGATATGAGTAGTTGCTGTTGATAAAAGCACAGATATGTGTAGTTGCTGTTGATAAAAGCAGATATGTGTAGTTGCTGTTGATAAAAGCACAGATATGTGTAGTTGCTGTTGATGAAAGCACAGATATGTGGAGTTGCTGTTGATGAAAGCACAGATATGTGTAGTTGCTGTTGATGAAAGCACAGATATGTGTAGTTGCTGTTGATAAAAGCACAGATATGTGTAGTTGCTGTTGATGAAAGCAGATATGTGTAGTTGCTGTTGATGAAAGCACAGATATGTGTAGTTGCTGTTGATAAAAGCAGATATGTGTAGTTGCTGTTGATGAAAGCACAGATATGTGTAGTTGCTGTTGACGAAAGCACAGATATGTGTAGTTGCTGTTGCAGTGTATTTAGTGTTTGCAGGTTTTATGTGTTTATTGTAATTAAAGCATCTCATTAGTTTGATGCAAGGCTGTTTTTTATCTGTCACATGTTCTTGGCAGCTCACAATTTTTGATTTTATACTAATTAAGCCTCATTTCAGTATGTCAAACGTTTTGATCAAAGTTAATATTATAACTTGTGTTTGATGTTTTTTTATTTACTTAAATAGTTTTATCCTTGATTGACGGAATTTGTGGATTTCAAAACATGACAAATTGAAAGGATCAACAAGCAAACATATTTTATCCATGCAACTGTAATGTTTTAATTGAATAAGTAATACATTCAGAGTTGTTTAACATTAAAGAGTAGTTACATTCATTTTATATTACATTTGGTTACATTTGGTTACATTTATAAGTTACATCTGGCCCTTTGAGGACAGCCATTATGCCGATGTGGCCCTCGGTGAAAATGAGTTTGACACCCCTGTTCTACAGATACTGACAATCCCAGGAACGACATGACCATTACAGCATATTATTACATGATTTACTGCAATAATGGTCACCCACGCTCTGGCCTAACTAAATAAACCTGAACATTAGTCTGAGCGTTCTACATGCCACTTACTGTCTGAATATCACTTTACTACATACTGTGGTCTATTCTGAACAGCTCCCACTCACCTTGATATCAGTGGAGTCGCCGTGCCTGATATTGCTGGCCCATGTGCAGGGTTCGCTGCTGCTCTCAAAATAGTGGAAGACTTTAAGCACACGTTCCATAGGCCCCGCCGCCCGCTCCATCCCACCACTGAAGCGGGGTTTCCCCCCTTGGCTCAGGGCATGATTCAGGTTAGGGTCCAGGTAAGCCGCTGCCATGCCTTTGCTGGGTGCTAGGTGTCTGTCATATTCTATAAGAAAGACAGAAGTAACTGGTTAGGATGCTTTTGAGAGAGGACATACAGCATGATGATTAACTGAACTTGGGTCAGGAGTAGGAGCCAATGAATAGTATTTAATAGAAAGAAAATATCGAAATATTGAATATGGGGATATTATGTTTTGTGATACTGTATCGATTCTCCAAGACACAGTATTGATACACAGCTTCCTGGCAGACAGTGAATCATTGTGTGTTGTGTTTAAACCTCTGTCCACTAGATGACAGTGTTGTATTCTATTTTCAGCTCCACTCCAACATCAACAAGCAGCACAAGGGTGCAGTGCTATTGTAAGTATTAGTAAACCTGTTCATATAGTGGTGTGTTTTAATAGAAGGATTTGAAAAATAACAATACATCACTTTGCTTGCAGTATCGCAGTATATCATGAAATACTGAATCCTTTCCCCTTCAGACCTGTTACTTGTAGCCTTGGTTGTGTGCTGTATAGGTAAGGCCTCTGTTCTTAAAGTTAAAGAAGTTTAATCTCAATTCTTTATTCCTGTCTTTATTTTCTACTGTAGTTTTTCTTACACATCCCCTGATTAATGTAGGATGTAACCTAAAGGCAAGGTATAAGAAGTTTCCCTAGGTGTCTGTCGGGTTCTCAGTCTGATTAAGAAAGGAAAGACGCTGTGCAAATAAAAGAAGGATGAGAGAAATTCAACAAAGCAATTAAAGTAAGTAAACGGATTTTCCTACAATACATAGCAAAAGAGAGCGAAAGAGGGGTTTTATCTATACTAAGTACAGGTATTATGAACATATATGAAGTTGGGTTTCAAGAGAGATAGGAGAGAGTTTTTTAAATAAGCAAATACAAAGGCAATTTAATTAATAGAATAAATAAGAAAATACAACTACATGTGGATTCCATTGAAAAAGTGAATGTGACTATTTCTCATATGCATCTTTATATATTTCCAACAGCTGACGATGTCGAACAGACAAATAAATATTATCAAAAATCTTGATTCAATTAGACAAAGTTTCCCAACAGCACTGGACTACATCCCATAAATCTATCAGGACTAACTCTGCTTTCTGTTTAAGTAGTGACTATATCCATGATTAGAATCGTATACTGTGACATATTGTTATGTAATTAATCATAATTACGATAAACATTGTCATATTTTTCAGCTCTATTTGGAATATACATTATTAAAGGTAATAACTATGAGGGGAAACAAGATTCCATAAATAAACTAAAGCACAAGAAAAAAAATTATAACACTCAGTACAGCAAAGACTAAACAATATATAAATTTTATAATTTTTTAATATTATGAAGTAGGTGTACAATCAAATTCCCAACCAAAGTTTAATAATGGACCTCCAGAAAGAATCATTCTGTTTCTTAATGGATTTAAAATCTACCATGAATGAACAGAATACACACTCGGTAGCTGAAATAACAACAATAGGGAAGCTGCACACAGCAATTTGAAGATAAATCCTCAGGCATGGATGTCTCAGCTATGAGCAAGACAGACTGTTATGTAAACTCTGAGCCCTAAAATGACTGATTATTTGTAACTGATCATCCTCACAAGAACTACTTCATACCAAAAAAAGAAGTTGATTTGCAGTCTGTTGTGGATAATTAGCATTTAAACACAGTAGGAAGCAAAAAAAGGCATGTATCATGTATCCATTTATCAGAGCTCTTTGCCTGCTGTAAGGAGGATCCATATCAATTTCTTATTACTGCAGTTCCGCATTTTGAATGGAATATTATCCGAATGTAGAGCATCACATCTGAAAGTATCTCCAAAAATAGCTACTTAGTAATACACCAGTAAGAAGAAGTCTAAATCGCTCAAGTCTTTAGAAGCACAAAGAACAGGAAAAAAACCCTACAGGAATGTATTTCTTCAGACGAGACAGGTTTCACTCAACAAAGAAAACACATCAGACAGACTAAACACATAATTACTCATATCTCATGGCTGGAGCACAGGCAGCCTGGCTGCAGAGCAGTTCTAGGCTTTAGTGAAGGAAATTCTTTTGTACACAGATTTCTAGCTTCCAAAATTAATAACCGAAACTTCCTGCACCAAACACTGCATGACCATCTGCATATCAGATCCTGTCATCCTGGAATATGGATCAAGACAAGGATGTCCTGTCTCGCCACTCCCATCTGCTTTATTTATTCAGCCATTCAGTCAATGTATCAGACTTACCAGCAAAACCAAAACAGGGACGACATTGTGGTGAAAGTAAACCTGCCAAACAGTCATTCTCAATGATTCTCGGATTTGTCTACTAGAAGGTTACAACAGACCTCAGGACTAATAACTTCAAACCAAAAAACATTCAATAATCACATTTCAGTATGGCTCGTCCAATAATGAACGAATTTAGATGAAATATCTACTTAGCAGTTATTATATATATTTATTAAAATTCCAATGCTTCCAAAAGCAGATAAAACTGTAGAGAATTCACTTAAAAGCTCTCTATATACACATCAGCCAGTGCAATGTATACTAAAATGGACAGTTAATGGAGAGTTCGATTGGAGACATTGTCCTTGTTTAAAAAAAAAAAAAATAATAAAAAAATATTATATATTATATAATATATATATATATTGAGCCAGCCAATGAGAGATTTCCTAGCTGTTTGTCCACTAAGTTATTCAGAAGCTATTTTTGGGGATGCTTTCAAATGTGATACTCTACATTCAGGTAATATTTCATTCATAACATGGGACAACAATGACTGGAAAACGATACAGATCCTGAGGCCTATTGCAAAACAACAGCTAGAACCAGAGCCGACCAGCACTAATGCACAGTTAGGTATGTATATGATTACTTTGTTTTTGCTTTCTTTGTATATTTCTATGACAATGCTTTGGCATTACACACTCACTCTTTAATTTCACCCTAGGATGCAAACACTGATGACAGTAAGACAGTGAGTATAAAATAAGACTTGGGTGCTGAGGCAAAAAGGAACATAGTGGGGCTAAGGATCCTGAAAGGAGATGAAGGGGAGTGCAGAGACAGCAGCACTTCATCAGAACTGCATCTCCAGCCAGCAGGAGAGCTGGGTGGCCTTGAGGACTTGGCAGTAGCATCAGATGTGCAGCCAGCATCAACACAAAATCAAATGTTAGCAATGATTACAGTGTTAAACACAAAATCCTGAAAAACGTTCAGCTTTGTAACGGTCCTGTTCAAACGTAGGTGAATTTCACCTTCAATCAAAAACACAATTATCTTGAAGCACTACTAGCGAGTTTATAGGTTTCTAAGCAACAGAAGCACAGGTGTGTACAACAGCTAACCAAACAGTTCTTGAAACTCACGTAATGCTGGGGAGCTTATGGAACAACATTGCTTTAAGAAGTCAGAGACCATCACATTACTCATTTCTCAGCTTTAACAAAAAATCTAGAAACAGATTAAACAAAACACTACACAAAAACATTAACTACTAAACATGACATTCACTTTCATATACACTTTATATAAACCTTCTAATACACATTGATCTTTGAGACCTGCTTTCAGTTTGTCAAAGAAATCTGCAGAAACATCTCCCTAGAACTCCAGAAGTTCAGTAAAGATGTTGGTTGTAGCTTCTTCAGTTAGATGTTTAATGATCCAACTAGTCCAAAACACATTCAGTGATGCTGCAGTCTGGACTCTGGGGGTGGGCAAGCACTCTGCTCTGAGAACACCAGCAGCTTTGTTGGTGTATTTGCAAACTTTCCTCAACATTTCCTTTTCTCAGTAACATCATCTTGACAGCTACACACACTCCTAGTGTTGAGTCTCCCCCACTGGATGGATGGACTGAAAACACTTGTGGTTTTGTTGTAGAAGCAAGAAGGAAGCTTGATTTTCTCCCCACTGTTAAAAACAAAAGTGCTGTCTATCTTACGCTAACTGTTTGGTGGTCTACCAGTTCTTGCACATCTGTGAGAGGACCCACCCCCATGCAAGTGTAAAGTCTAAATCTCTCTAGAGTTTTGGAGTAAAATATGAATAGTAATGGCCCGCTTCTTACAAAAATGACTGTGTGGATCTTGCACTCATAAGAAAATGTCATCAATAGCCAAAGCTCACACGTGTAGACGGCCTTTTCAAACAAGATCACAAGCAGGATCTCTGCAAACACCACATGTAGTATTAACGTTGGACCAAACAAATCTCCTAGAAAACTCAATTAGGGCTCTCTTGGCATCTGACAGCACAAACACAAAATGTTGACAACACAAATAGGAAAGTATGAGGGAAGGGAGTGAGACCTTGTCCCGAACTGACGCTAAAAATCCATGCTGTCGCTCGCTTTGTGATAAAGAGGGTGAAGCGCGCAGCGGAAATTCACACCAACAGAAAAATCAATAACTGAAAACAGGTTCTTTCTGGCTTTTTCGTTTGTCTTGGATATTTCCTGTCCAGCTCAAAGTCCTCTCCCTACCTTTTCTGAGGAAAGGCCAGCATGCACACGCCAGTGCTGTTTCGAACAGTGCAGAACTCCAACAGCACTCAGAACAAAGAGATGCTCGAACAAACTGCTAAAGCTCAGAGTACACATCTAACTCACTATACACACACACACACACAACACTACTAAATAAGTCTGCTTTGGCCAAGTCCTCCTACAGTCCTCCAATGCCTTTCAAACACACACACACACAGCTAGTCCCACACAGATTCAAAACACACACACAAATATTTCCCAGTGTTTCCTCTAGCGTGACATCACATCCTGCTTATCACAATGCACTTTGGCAGTGTGAAGCTTCAGCGAGTCACTACTGATATCCAGTTCCTGTCTGTCTCTTCCACAGAGGCTACGAGAATGCACAATGCTCTTCCTGAGCTTTCCACTACAGACAGCTAACACACATCTGCCAGCTCTGTGCATAGAAAGATACACAGGTATATCTATAGTAATAACTATACAGAGAAGATGTGGACAGTTAGACAGATAGATTAACCAAAAATCACAGGTATTAACAGGGAGTCTGTCTGTAACACTGCTGTGTGGATTTAATTGCATTCAGTCACTCAGTCATTCAGTACTGATGCTGGATGTTTAGATCTGGATCACAAACGTCACCTCAATTCATCCCAAAGGTATTGAGAATTGAGCTTCATCATTTCAGAGAACATAGATACAACAGCTCCACAGCCCAGTGCTGGGAAGACTGAACTTTTACACAAGCAGCTGCACGATAAGCATCAAGACGCTTAGTCTTTCTGGTTAAAAGAGACAAATCGACCCTGTAGAGCCATTTATAAAAATACTATAAAAGTAATAATAAATCTACAATGATGCTACTTCTGTAATGAGTAATAATAAGAAATTAGCCAGTGTCCTTTATATACTAACAACACCCGCAATTTGCTCAGAAAAAAAATACTGTGACGCAAATTATACCAATAACAAATAAAATATCATCATATTGATCATCCCTGCTCTAGCTGATCTGGCATTTGGCATGGTAATTTTAGGGTCATGTCTAGCTGCTCCAGACCATCTCAGTACACTGACAATGCTTGTTGTTTTTGTGAAAGTGAAACATAGTCTTGGACTACAAAGCTTAATATTTTGTGTCTGGGTTCTCATCAATATCATACAGCCATGAAAGTTTCAGTAGCCTTGTGTCTCACTAACCTGCCGGACAGGGACTTTCAGAAACTGTGCACAAAGACAAAGAAAAGCATGAACAACTGACCGACCAATCAATTTATGCTTCTTCTGCTCAGCTGCACCTGCAGTACTCAATAATGGCACTTCCACTGTCCATCAAACTAGATCAGCCTTCCTCCTACATTCACTTTGGAGAGGTCTATGTTACACGACACATACCGTGATCACTTTAAAGAAAAGTCAAGTTATTCCATCAGCTTCAAGGTGGCAACATACTCTTAGAGTTGTATCTAAAAAAACTGAGAAGCAGATCTTAAAAAGTGTCTAATCTCATCAGCACCTACAAATCCTATCTGCAGTCTCCATTACACCAGCCCCAGCTTAACCAGTGGCTTAATGATGCAGTGAAGTGATTGTAGTTTAGCAGTGTGTTAACTGTGGCTCCAGGCTGCAGGGCCTCCTTTGGAGAGTATTGACAGAACTCCTTTCTCCCACTGGACCCCAAAGCACTGCTGTACCAACAGCTGTCAATATGCATGAGACTTATGAGCCACAGATCTCTGCACCTCTCCATCTCTCTCACACTTGCTGACTTTTTTTCCCATGCCACCAGACCCCCAACATCTGAACGTCTTCTCTCTCAGGGCTCAGATGAAATAAAGTGCTCTTCTCCAGCTGTAACTCTCTCTAAAGCCCATTCAGCTCTCTGAAGGCTCCTACTCCTCAGAATCAGCCTCAAAGATCAGTCATGACTCAAGTCTGAAACATCACATCCCACTAAAGTATAGTATTAAATATAGCATCAAGTCTTTAGAAGGTGAGGAAGAAGGCAAGGCGTATTGAAGAATCTGACAATCAGCTGCAATCGACCCCTCCATGCTTCACCCACCAAAGTGCTCCTCAACTAATAAGACATTAAAACAAAACTTTCAACAGGAACACAATGTAAAACCAAAACCACATTCAGTAACAAAACACTTTCCAGAGTAGAAAAAAATTAAGGTCCGATTTCACACATGGCAGCACGCACAAAAACATGGTTACATTAAACCAGGTGCAGTCTGAGGGTTCTGGCAGCCACACCTGACAGACAGGTGATACAGCTCCAGGGTTTCTAACCACATACAGCTACTAACAACTAAATGAATACAAATGTTCTACCAGATTTTATACAAGAAATTGGAATGAACTTGATTCAAATGTGTACATTTAGGTAAATTAAACGTATCACATTAACACAATTCCGTCCTTCACTTTACTTATTTGGTTGAAAATTATACTGATAACATAATCAATCAACATAATCCAATATAATATTGTTTTAGTGTCAGGCTCTTCAAACTGATTCCCAGGCAAGGGCTACATTAAAAAACAGAATGCTTTTGAAAAAATGTGAATCTTAAAGCGTTTATTCATAGAAAAAGTAAATAAAACGTGTGACTTGCTGTTAACTTAATTTCACAAATTGACAAGTCGGTTTTATCTATTACTAGGCGAGCAAGTCTCGGTCCATTCCTGGTTAAACAGTCAGTTTTCCCTCTTCGCTTTTTCTTTTTTTGTTCTTTCTCAGACTTGCTTTATTCTCTGACTACTGCTTCTTGCTTCTATGGTGATCTTACAACGCACATGATTGTTCTGAGAGTTTAGTCTGCGCCGTAAAGCTCGTATACCATAATTAAAAAATTAAATAAACATTATTTTAATAAAAATATTTTATTCAAATAATGTTTTAATTATTTTAATAAAAATAAAATAAACACTGCTGAAATTAAATAGTTCTCTAATGTTCATCGCTTTGGGTCCGCATTGGACGTCTGCGTCCAGACGCGGACAGTGGTCAGCCTATTAGTGACCTCTGGTCCAGGGGGACCTGGGAACTGGTTTTTCATTGTTCAAGTTGAAATTGAAAACATCAGCCAAGATTCACCAGCTCTTCCAATGTTTATATATTTAATAAACGGAACTGGTCTAAACTGATTTGGAGGATCTGGCTAATTAAACATACATAAAAAAAATACACCACCATCTCTTTTTCTTTGTGTACAAGGTTTTAGTTTGCCACTGATGACACATAAAGACGCTGTCACAATACAGGTTGAAAGAGTTTAGCCTAAAGGGTCTCTGTATGGTTAGTGTTGTTGCACCATGCAGGATATCAGCTAACAGTAAATGCTCTCTCTCTCTCTCTGACCTGCTCCTTTCACTGGCTAATGGCTGGTCGAAAGACAGGATCCTGACCCTTTTTTAGCGCAAGAAATCCATAGCCCCCCACTTGAAAGGAGGGATTAAAACAGGAGGGCTCTATAGCTGTGGAACCGGCTCTTCTTCCTTCACTCACCCCTTACTCACTGTCCATCAGCAGAGGCCTCGCCCCACCCTGAGAGATCAACTCTCATCCTCTCGGATTTCATCTGCTGCTACGCTGCTACCATGTGTTGTAACCGTTTCTCTGCAGGTCCACATTCCTGCCACAAAATAAACACCCGCCTTCTATTCACCTGAAAATCTGCTGAGAACCCAGAAGACTGTTAGCATTTACAGGTACATTCAGAGCAGCAGTGGTCAAAAATGTACATCATGGGTGATTAACGTTTCTGGGTTATCTGAACTATATGTCTTGCAGAAGTTTCAGGCACCTGACAAAATCTGAAAGGTAAGAATGTATTTGCTAAGAAAAACACTGATGTTACAATAAAAACAAATAACAGTAATACAACAAGTAGTATATTTACACATCACTGGCTTCCTTTAACTATTCTCAAACTTCTCTCGTTGAGGAAAACCAGTATTGTTTGTATGTGACCTAATACATGGTTTGGCTCACAAGCAAAATAAATACCAAACATTATATTGCGCAAAATAGTTTAAAGTAACAATAACAGTACATAGATAAACTGATCTCTCAAAATTGATTTCTAAAACTAGCTTCACAGACGTCATTAAATGTCATTTCACATCTGAATTTCTACGAAGCTGGCAAAGGGTCACCTGCTTTAGCTTGAATTTTCACTTTCACTTTGAATACAGCAACAGCTTCATTCAAACACCTGAAAAATGCACCTAGAACCGAAAACACAAGCAAGAAGCCAACTTCAGCTTTGTCAAGTAATATGTTTCATATGTGCATTCCACATTCACAGTAGTTAAAATTAATATATTAATATTAGTCTAAGGCTAACCTTAAAAGATTATCCCTTCTTGTATGTCTGCTGCTGTAAAGCTCCAGGAAACACAGTGGACTATTAAAAATGTCGGTATCATACTAAACTTAAACGTTATATATTCAACATCCAAGAAAGCCTGAATGAACAATACAGGATACATAATAAAGTCCTGATCAGATCTTTCTGAGAACTGGGCGTGGCTAATGGGCAGCTTGCATGAACGTTCTCTGCCAAACACTCCTGGTCTCTGCACCTCATACAGAACCAACATCATTATTCAGCTCTTATGCATCACAGAGGAACATGTGTGCAGGTGGACAGGGGAAAAACAAATGAACGAATGGATGAAGCAACGCATGAATAAAGGAACACAAATGTCTCTGAATGGATACACAAATGAAGGAGCAGACATGTGGGCTGCTTTTTAGTTGCTGCTACAACCCACTGCAGTGGGTCACTCAAGCTTGCAGCACTAAACTGGTGTTTTACATGGATGCACATAACACCAGCATCTCTGAGTCATAAAGAAACGGCACTCACAAACACACACATGGTTTTCCTCACACCAAAAACTCAAGCAGGTGCAAAATCTTCCAGAAATGTTCAGCTTGCCAGCCATGCTGCGCTGCACTACGAGCAATTAAAGAGTAGCTTTTGGCTGCTTCCTTAAATCACTCTGTGTTAGAATGATGTATAAAATACACTCCCATAATCTAAAAACTCAGCTTTAAAAACAACAACAGCATGCAGGAACATTCTGTTCGTAATCAATACCGCAATTTTTTTTTTTTTTGGGGGGGGCGGGGGATGTTTCGACTTCTGTTCACTCAGCTCAGAGTAATTTCAATGCACTAGACTTCAGCTTAACCTGTTCTTCTTTAATTACTGCTAAACTCGTGAAAAGTGGACGTGCACAGGGGTTTGTGTTCTGACAGGGAGAGATAATCAAAGTCTTAAAGAGACTCAGCAAGACTGAAATCTCATGTGCACGGATAAACATTCCTTACACTCAGACACTCACAGACACACCAAAGAACAGTTCACTGAACTTTAATGCTTCATCTGCTCTCTGTATTACCATTTACATTCTCAGTGTAGTACTACAGCATCATGGCTCTCAGGGCTTTAGGTTAGTGATGGGGATAATGGAACAGAACATGACCATCATGACTAATGCTTAACACCTTGTTGTGATTGATACCAATATCGGTTTTCAATAATTAAAATAAAGTTCACTATAATGAGTGTATTAGGAGCAGCCTAAAGACAGTTTCATAGTCATATCATAGCTCAAATCTAAATCTCTGGCCAATGTTAATCATTTTTATTTATTTTCGAAGCCATTATCTGCCAGTACCAATATGATTCTGATAGCATTGCACCCTAGCAACAACAATACAGAGTTGTTTTCCACTAATGGGCACTTCTCTGTGAAAGTTCAGCAGGGAATTGTTTATGTTTTGCTCCAGGGTTTCACTTATTAGTGGTTTTGAAGCTGAACTCATACAACTGGCCTTATCAACAGTAGGACAAACAAACACTGCGTCAGCTCTCAGGTTGTGCATATATATATATATATATGTGTGTGTGTGTCCTTCAATATAAAGGCCATTGGTTGCCATTCCTAATGAGAGTAACACACAAACACAAACACACCATAACTCCTACAGTCTCATTAAAAGTCTCTCAGTGACAAAAGCAGCACTTCAGCAAACACAACCCAGCAGTAAATCACACGCCTAGAATCTACTACCTGATTATTTTCCTGACATCGTTTTATAGACTTAGCCTTGAACAACACAGCCTTGAACAGAAGAGGAGGAAGAAAGCACCCCCCTGTAGAAATCAAGTTTGCTACCCTTCTGACTACAAAAAGTAAGAGAGGTATCAGCACTGCTTACTCACCCAGAAATGAAAAAGCCAAAAACAACCACGAAAGAAAATCAATACAAACATGTACAAGACAGGAATAAAACATGACTGGTTTTCTTTCTCAGCACAGAAATGTCCATGACCACATTTCGAACTCACCATCCCCTGAAAATCTGTTTCTTATGGTAAGTGATGTCTGTTGGACTAGCCTGTCTGCACAAAAACACTGACACTGATTAGTGCATACAAGCAATTACTCACACAATCATAGAGAAGTATTACCCTGCACGGTCTCACACCGGAGTACCTGCAAGATCTAATTTCCTATTATGAACCACCACGTTCACTCAGATCACAGGATGCTGGTTTTCTAATAGTTCCAAAAATTCAGAAGACCTCAATGGGGGGGAAGAGCTTTTTTCCTACAAAGCCCTCAAATTGTGGAATAATCTCCCAGTTAATGTTCGGGACTCTGACACAGTCTCAATATTGAAGGACTGATCATCAGGGCCTCCACCCCACCATCACCAGCCAGCTCACCTGTCCATTTACTGCTACACCCTCAGTTACATCATTGTGCCATCCAGATGTACCCGCATTGAGATAGGATGGGACTGTTTCAGCTCACGCCCACTTTACATAAAGACTCAGTCATAGACTGCCTCAGCCAGAGACTACCTCAGTCATACACTGCCTCTATCTGTGCAGCTTCTAAAGCTTTGCTATCCAGATTTCAAACAGAAGCTCCTTTCGTTGGTTTTTAGTTTAAACTGTAAATACTGTTTGACCAGAGGAGGATGGATCTCCCCTTGTGAGTCTGGTTCCTCCCAAGGTTTCTTCCTCCTGTCTGAGGGAGTTTTTCTTTGCCACTGTTGCCTCTGGCTTGCTCACTGGGGGATATATGTTATAACTGTCTGTTTTCAAACTCTGTAAAGCTGCTTTAAGACAACATCGTTGTAAACAGCGCTAAATAAATAAACTTGACTTGACTATTAAAACTCACAAGCACAGTTTTACTGAAGTGTTAAACAAAACATCTCAAATACTTGCCCCCCTGCAGATGCTTTAATATTAACCAAAGTCAGTATTGTAATGCCTAAAAATCTAGAATTTGGATTTGCTAACAGACCATCAGTTACACTGAGTTACATTTCCTTTCAAACCTGCTGATTTTACAATCACTGCATGTGAGCAGAGTGTAAGCAAACTATACCTCAAGAGAGCATTTATATTGACAATAACATCATCTGAGAGTTCAATAAAACTGTATTCAAGGCAGCTTGTCTTATAATAAAATTTCATTTTCCGCTCTCTCTCCATCATATTTCTAAGTTTAATTCACTCTGTCCTATTGAGTCCTATAACAAATGCACTATTTGGCAACCCGGCCAAAAACAGTGAACATAATGAACTACCAGCACAGTTAGTTAGTAAGTCTCACAAACACACATTAGTGAAGGGCGGGGGTCTCAGAGATAAGCCCCCCGCCCCCGCTCTCTCACTGCTCATTTCACATAGTTTAATGAGGACGAACAGCGACTCTGTAAGACATACAGTACAGTACGCTCTTCGCATCAAAGCGCTTTCCACTCTGTATTCATTTATTCATTAGCTTTATTTATCCACTTAGTACATTCTCTTCAAGTATAACGACCTACATAAGACAGTATTAACAGAGAGATGCTGCTAAAGAAGTGACTCGAGCTGGAGCATCACAGCACTTCATATCCACGTTACCTAAACAGTAAAATAAATGAATAAATAAATCACAGAATGTTATTAAGACACTGTGCCACCCACCAAAAGCTCAATGTGTTTACATCAATAAACCTAAAAATAATATAAAAAATAATAATTAATAAAAAAGAGAAAGAAAACCTGGACACAGACGTTCCAGATGATGAAACTTAACAAAAATCTGTGATGGGTGAAGGTCATTACAGAAACTTTAAAGA
Organism: Megaleporinus macrocephalus; assembly: GCA_021613375.1. Classification (NCBI taxonomy): domain Eukaryota; kingdom Metazoa; phylum Chordata; class Actinopteri; order Characiformes; family Anostomidae; genus Megaleporinus; species Megaleporinus macrocephalus. The sequence continues at coordinate 35,537,439 of CM038705.1, forward strand.
AAGTTGACTATGAAATGCAACAAATGGACAATACCCATACATGCAAACAGACTCCATCCAACCCAGCACATCACACAGGGAGCAGCTGGGCTTCAGATAAGTGTGAAAAACAAGCCACAACCCATATATAGAGGCAAGTAGGTGATATGTACATGGTGGTGTACTTCACCTTGTGGAGACACTGTGCCAACCTCACAAGAGCTAGAAATGAATATCAGTGAGCAAATGCAAACACAGACATTTCCTGACTAAGTTCACAAACAAGCTGAAGGGCTGAAACCAGATATCTCATTAATGAAGTACAGCCAATCAATCACACTCACACATTTAAATAATCAGCGTACCCCAGACTTAGTGGATCAACCAATACAAATTTTGCTTCTTTGGTTTAGCAGCAGCAGCTATAAGGCAAAAATGAACAGCCCCCTAAATCCAGTTATCCGTTGGTGACTTTCCTCCAGCTTTCACTCTTCTGAGGAAGTTCATAGAGCAGCAGCTATTGCCACTCATGTTAGAGGAACAACCGGTCTTGAGGTGTACTGTTGACTCTGATTTTAAATTGCTGCTGCAGTAACTGGCATGTTTTGCTGTTCTGAGGTGTTACCATCTCTTGTGATGATAGTTTTGGATTAAGTAAACAATCCTTTTCATCAGGTTTAAATCTACAGAGCTACCAGATTGGAGCGTTAAGTATTTTTCATGTTCTGTAATTACGGTCAAAGCAATTATGAGATGCCTGTTAATAAAGTTATTTTAACAAAGCTTTTTAATAATAAATGCAAAACTATCAAGAAGTTCCTAAACTGAAAGAAAATATATTTTACCTCTTACAAAGAGAGAGTTCGAGAGTTAATAGTAAACTTGTACAATTAATAAAGTGACAATCAGAGCCAATGTAATTGCACATCGTGGCAGTATAAAATTGTTTAGAGATAATCAGATTGTTACGCCTATGTCTCACAAGCCTTGCGATAAACTAAAGACGTAAAAATTGTACACCAAATATTGGCTGATTAGTTTACAATAGTGTTTTTTTTTTTTTTGCTAACCCCTCCTTTAGTAACTACACAGTAAGTGGTGGTACGGGCACTTGTGTCTTTGCCATTAACATTTAAGCACCAGAGAAGTAGCCCAAGTGTTTTGTTATATCCATCCATCCATCCATCCATTATCTGCCGCTTAATCCTGCTAGTTGGGGTCACGGAGGTCTGGAGCCAATCCCAGCCACATCAGGCGAAGGCGGGGTACACCATGGACATTTTGCCAGTCAATCGCATGGTCAACGCTCACACTCACTCACACCTACAGGCAATTTAGAGTGACCAATCAACCTATCATACATGTCTTTGGACGTGTGGGAGTAAACTGGAGTACCCAGAGGAAACCCACTCAAGCACGGGGAGAACATACACACTCCACACAGAACGACCCGGACCCGGATCGTCTGAATGACATAAAACTCCATTGCGACACCAATTCCGATCCAATCTTTATATTTTAAAAACCACAAAGGGTTAAACTGAGCTATTTTACTTAAAGTTCTATATTTACAGTGAGTATCTAAAAGTCTTCGAGCCCACAGCAAGAAACACTCAGCTAACGCCACCACACAGTGCAGGATAGATTTGTTACAGAGCTGCATTCATTATTTTTCAGTTGAGACTGGCTGAACACCTGGTACCGGATCAGTGCCATCTCTAACTAGAGCACACTGGCTGCGATGTGTGGCAGCAAACATATTTCAGATGTGTGTAAAAAGTGTGCCATGGCCAGTAGAGTGATGTATGTAGGTGACATACTTGGCAGAGGCGGTGGGTAGGAGTACACGCAGGCCCCCCGAGCCCAGCACAAGGGGAATGGGCTGCAGCCGCTGCTCTCCATGCGCTGACCCCCGCCAGCCTCTCTCTCCCAGGCCCAGCGGCTCTCCGGCTCCCCTTTACACACATGGGGAGCGGATGGCCGCCCCGGCCCACCACGACCCCCTATGACCGCAGCGCTGCCCGCGGACCTTCAGGGGCCTGGGCAGAGGACGCAGGAGCAGAGAACGGGTCACAGTGCTGAACAGGAACAGAGCAGGTGTCCAAACAGCCAGACAGAGAGCGCAGAAACGAGGGATAAATCCTGCTGGAGCACCACAAACCAAGTTCACCCTCAGCTACAGCTGTATACACACACACACACACAACGCTGTGATAAATCCACTAACAGCTTCTGCACAGGCAGCCGAAGCAACGGCAGAGGAATCCAAGAGAGGCTTTGAAAACTAATCCAGAGAGAAGGTGCAGTGCACAGCGCTGGAACGAAAACACAGAAATCTCCACAACAGACTGATGGCTGGCTCCAGGAGAACACTTCCTCTTGGCTTTCTGTCAGTGCTAATATTCAGGACGAGGCAGAGAGCAACGCTGCTACGCCGTCTGTGTGTGCGCAAGATCGTCACGAGCAGCCGGCGTGTGGCTGGACACCGTGTGAGGATTTGTGTGCGACTTGGAGAGAGAGAAAAAGACTAGGGACAGAACGTGTGTGAGAAAGGGAGGGGTGGAGAGAGAGAGAGAGAGAGAGAGAGAGAGAGAGAGAGGGGGAGAGAGAGAGTGAACAAAATCAGGGCAGCTGAAAAAGGAGGAGCTTCCTTATCTATATGCTAATTTCATTCAGCAAGTCATTCTGCTATTGGCTCCTGATACTCATGTTGACAAAACATACATGACGAAGTCCAAAGTGGCTGCAGATCAGGTCTGACCAGTGTTACCCACCACCGCAAACAACTCCCCCCCCTCTCTCAGAGTCTAGCAGTCAGTCACTAATCACGCTCACCGTCCACACCAAGTCAGATAAGCAGATGTTTGTTAACGGGTTTGGTTCGTATATGGACCACTCTACCCAAATAGTTTAAACTGCAGCCCCACAGTGAAAAATAAATAAATAAATAAAGTATTTAGGGCTGATATTTATGAGGATTATGTTATCATCTATTGAAACCCAATGCATTATCTGAGAGAGTAATAAAAATATATACACTTTTTATTATTACTAATTTTAAATAATAAATTACTTTCTATATTTTAACTTGCTTGTGATATACTTAATTATTACAAAATTAAAAATCTAACATGACAACATATTACCTCTGCTCACTTTATCTGGCTATTTCATCTTAATCCCATAAAGAGCCACTGCAGCTTTCCAGCAACAATTCAGAGCTGGTAACTGCTGTCCGTGTAAGATTTATAACACTGAAAAATAAATAAAATAAATAAAATTTAAAAAAAAGGAAAATAAATCAATAAAAAAAATTCCAGGCTGATATTTATGAGGATTATGTTATCATGTATTTAAACCCAATGCATTATCTGCGATAGTAATAAAAATATATAAACTTTGTATTATTACTCATTTTAAATAATAAATTACTTTCTATATTTTAACTTTTATATAAAAAATAACAAGTGTGATATAATGTATTACTCTAAAGTTACCTTCTTACCCATCTCTCATCTGATGACACTATAGCTAATCATAATTCTTTGTTACTTACATTTTATAAAGCAAACACTTAATAAAGCAAAAAAAGACAAACTCCAAACCCCACTTTTCTATTTTTATTACTACACCATAGACAGTGCAGGATTTGTTTACTGAAGCTTGCTGCAGTAGGAATGTGTTCAAAAGGAATATGTTTTGCTGAGCTGTGCTGAACCATGCGCTTTGCAGTAAGGGTCTTTTCACACTTCCTACCTACTCTCGTCTCTAGCAATCTGACCAGAAGTGAACAGCACAACGTATATCTGTTCACACCTGCCATTGAAGTGTGTCTCGAATGAGCACAGTGTACCACAAGTCCATGTTCGTGCAAACGAAAGAGCTGGTACAAACGTTCAGACCACAAGAACCACCAACACACCACACAAACAGCATAAGGAGAGTGAACACATAGCTCTGCAGTGATGCTGCAGTAGATTAAGGCAGTTCTTCACCACTGATAAAGACACATCCAGACGTTTCAGCACACACACTATAAATGTATGTTGTGATCATAAGCGTGCCTGACCACCTCCACCGGTGATTCAAGTGTTCTTATCGCAGAGCATCTCCAAGACGCAGTGTACCATGTCACCACTGGCACTTACCACTGTCCACTTATGGTCTGGTCACCAAGGATGAAAGTAAATGCCAAGAGTGAACAGAGCCAAAGACCCACAATCAAATGACAGCATTTAGCAAAGCAGAATCACAAAACATGCTGAACATTTCCAGCTTAGGCCAAATAAATCCACACCAAGAAGAAACTTCTTTACAATGTTAAAAGTTAAAAAGTTCAAAACACTAAAGAATATAATACAGTTTGAGATTGTATGACTATTGACTTTGTCACTAAATTCAAAATCTAATATGACAACATATTACCTCTCCTTACTTTATCTAGCTATTTCATCTTAATGCCATAAAGAGCCACTGTGGCTCTCCAGCAACAATTCAGAGCTTTGTTCCATGTTGGTAACGGCTCTGATTTATAACACTGAGAAACACAAAGACGTCTGAAAGAAATTAAAGCCACTATTTTACAGTCCAAAGGAAGCGTATGGAAAATAGGGGGGAAGAGCTGAACTGTATGACACCTGACTGAATGATACCAATAATAAGAACCGCAAACCAGAAGCCAGTCCTTTAACAGATTTTAAAGGAGGAGATAAAGGTCCTCTGGAGAAACAACTAGCAGAAAAGCTATGGACGGCTTTGCCCCGTAGGGTAGATCAAACTTCTTAAAAGATCATGAAACAACAGACAACAAACAAAGCACTGTTAAAGGAGAAAGAACTGCAGCTTTTGATTATCTCTATATTCGATTATCAGCAGAAGCTCAAGCTAGAAGTTACCATCCCACACTGTACAACACAGGGGGGCTCAGGACAGCGGGAAGGAACTGACTACAATGGACTGTAACTGAACGGAAAGAAATGGAGGACGGACCAATATAAAAATAATATAATACAGCCTGCATCCTACAGCGCGGCCCTCTCAGCGATGCACAAACTCGATCATAACCTGTTACATAAAGAACACGTCTAACTGAGAACACACCTCTAAATGGATTGATTTTAAACCAGGCTTTTAACATGCACTTCTAAATCACACATCCTGACTTCTGACTTCTAAAGTCTATTAGCTAGAAAAATAGAACCTCATTATTCCTCATCCTGCTCTACACGTGGGGAGGAACATTATTAGAAATGTTTAACACTGTTCTTTAATTTAGTCCAGACCAAAATAATCAAACTACAAATAAAAGCACATCTAAAATCAACCTCATATACAATGCCCAACCGTGTTTAGCTTCATTTCTCTTTTAATTTTTATTTGTTTTTACCACAGAGCTGACATTTTCTGGGAGGTGGGTCATTCTCAGCACTGCAGTGATATTGACGTGGTGGTGATATGTTGGTGTGTGTTGCGCTGGTATGAGTGGATCAGACACAGCAGTGCTGCTGGAAGTTTAAACACTGTGTCCACTCACTGTCCACTCTATTAGAGTAGAGACTAGCGTGTAGATGTAAAGGCAGAGGCGATAGCTCGTCTGCTGCTGCACAGTTGATGTCAGTCGTCCTCTAGTCTTTCTGCAGTAGTCAGAGGACGCTGCTTTGGCTGGCGGGCTATTCTCAGTTCAGCAGTGACACTGAGGTGATTACAAACTCCAGCAGCACAGCTGTAACACACACTAACACACCACCACATAGGGTGTAAGATTCTTCATGAGAGGATAGCAATGCTTTTGAGGTTGTGTTCAAAGCCATTCTAAAAATAGCCAAACCTCCAAATATACGTAGATAACTACTCACATCAATTATGTGTTTACAAGCCAAGTTTTCAAAGTTTTTATATAAAAGCAGTGTATTCACAGTGAAATCACACCACTTAAAACCACAGCAGCGCACAGCTTCTTGTGACGGCTTTGTGGTTCACAGGATAGATAAAAGAAGACATGAATAAAATCCACGAGCTCCTTACGGCCACAGCACACAGTTATCAAGAACGTTTTCTGGATAGTATTGCAGTTATTGTCACCAAATGTATGCAATAAAATCTACCCATGACTCTTTAACCAGAAGACATATGTTCAAACTTTGTGGTTCAATGTAAGGGTGCAGATTTGCTCTTGACATTGGTGGGGACCTATGAATCTACCCCAAGCCCCTCCCCCCGTTTTTTGTTGTTGTTGTTGTTTTTTCTTTGCTATGTGGGAAAACGATTAAAGACTGATATATTACATAAGCTATTCTACTTGCTTTTTAACTATTCTGAATAACAATTCATAATTTAATTTATTAATAATATAATGTTAAATTGATGTTAAACTAATGACTGACCAAGAAGTAGTTTAGACTTCAGTTTAATTTTTAAACCATGTTATTCACAGCTACAGACGATGCTACAGACCTGCTGCATGCTGTGCGCCAAAGCCTAGCCTCGCCATTAACGTTATTATGATGGATTCATTTCATTTGACTTACAGGTTTCTTTTAAAAATAGCTCCTTATGTCCTCTTTCTTCTTTTTTGCTGCCAACCTCACTTGCTTTGGACACCCACATGGTACCTGAGTCTTGCACAGTGAGTCTCATATGACTGGCAAGTTTTCCTTCCAGTTTTGGCGCTGCTAGCAACCAAACGTAGCTACAGAGTCTCACGTAACAGCAGGGAACGGCCCAGCCAATCAGACTGACCATTTGTGTTAGAGGACGTGATTTAACCCTTTCTGCACCTCTAGGCTGATGAGGCAGATCAGGTTTTTATTTGGAGGGGATCAAATTATTGATGGAGACCATTCAATAATTGCTGGATATTGATGGGGACGAGTCACTTCCGTCCATGCTAACTCTACGACCTTGGTTTAATGTTAAATCGGTCAGTGTGAACACTAAAGAAACTGAACTAAACTAAACTCAATAATATATCATTTTATGATTTGGTTCAGACCAAAGTAACCAAAGTACAAATGACTCCTAAATATCCACCACTTCTCCCCACTTACAATGCCCAACTGTGTTTAGGTTACCTTCTCGTTTGCCTTGAAGGCTATCCTATAATAGTCAAACGACAGCAGATAGAACACTTCCTGTTATGTTATCCTCCCAACGGAGCTCCACTGGCTCGAATATCATCCCATCCACAATAGTAATGGCCTTTACAGGGACACCACAGGCTCATGTATACAAGCCCCTCTGTGCAATAAAGCCTTCAAACCCTTACTCACCCTCCACAGCCTCCTCCTGGTTAAGGAGAGAGTGTCTCCGAAAGGTTCCTGACCACAATTTACAACTATCACTGTAAGGCAGATTCCACCCCTGTTACAATAATACATGTACAGCATTCGCTTTCACACATTACAGCATATCCAGTCATAGATTTACTCACCTACGTAGTAGGAGATCCTTCTAATATCTGAAACAAAACAGAGAGAGAGAGAGAGAGTATAGTCAGTCTTTACATCATGGAGAACTAACCAGCATCCATTTAAGGCAGTGGGTGCTACAGTGTGTTGGAAACATTTACAGGACACACTCTGTAAGTGTCTGAGATAAGAGAGCCCTCTAGCTGTCACACCATCACTGATGAATAATGAAAGCTAAAAAAAGAAAAATGAGTTGGTTTTGCTAAACATGAACCAATTCACCTCTAATTGACTAATAGTACGACTACACGTATTTAATGTAATTTAAACTGATTTTAATGGTCAGGTCTATCAGGTTTATCAGTGGTTTGAACTGTATGTTCAATAACCAGTTCAGTCAAAAACAAGAAGGTAAGTATAGTATTTAGTATAAGAATTTTAAATAGTAGCTGTGTGAAGAAATCCCAGATTTGCACACTGATAGAGAATAACATGCTGCCATATTACTGCCACACTTAACTAACTTCATACAAAGCCTTGCCGACATAAAAGCAGTGATTTGTTTGATAATACTGACGAGTTGTCCCTTAATAACTTGCTAGTAGTAATCAGTAATGTAATTCTGATGCAGTGTTAGAGGTCGGCAAGGTGGCAAAAATACTGAAAAGACTGAAAGTCTCCAGACAAAAAAAGAGGCTGTTGTTTCTGGAAAATGGGGAAACTTGATTTCAGAAGAAACACTGCACGAACAAGAAGAAATGGGCAATATTGCAATATGTTATCAGTATTGGTATGATGATTAACAATATGCTTTTCTGAGCTTATTATGGATATTGTTAATACTTAAAAATAAAAACACTGACCAGCTGCATGTGTCATTACAGACAACATATTTATCTCACGTTTTATATCAGTTTTTAAATATACACAGTGCACCAGTAGATCCCGATCTGTTAAAATGTCACCACAACTAAGCATAACACTTCCTCCCCTTCCAATAACTGATTTTTGAGTAATAGCACATAACAAGTACTAATACTAATTCCATAAGACATAACAAGATTGAAGGAATGGCATAAACTTGTTGAGGGATATACGTGTATTTTACCCATTTCAGATTGCTATATATAAATTAGTATTTACTATTATTAGTAATATAAACCACATTTCACAACTGAAGTCAATGCAACATCTCTATTGTGCAAAAATGGAAGTGAACAATATAGAGATAACTATATTGTACCAGGAAGCATGCAGCAGCTTTTCTTCATGTTTTAGATCCAGATTCTTCAATTATTTGTCTCATACGTGCATCCACATGCTGCCAGAGTTTGGTAAATATTACATATAATATTAATATTTAAAGCTGTGAGTGAACATGTGTATTGTTTAAGCCATGTATGTTTCAGTCTCGTTAAAGCAAAAGCCAGAAAGATCTCCGTGATCCCGTGATTTAACTGACTGGCAGGTCAGCCTAGTGTATACACAGGCCAGACTAGTGTGCTGATAAGCTAAAGGCTAAGGCAACAATTATGTTTTCCTTCCATACGCCTAACAGTAACAGTAACTTAGACTGTACGTGACTGCACATCACGGCGTGAGGGACTACTGAAAGAAGCCTGGCTCAGCCGGTGAAGTACGTTACTAAGGTTATGTATGTTGCGTTGTCTGGAGTATTTGTGATATCTCTGTAAAAACAGTTGCTTAGGACGACTTCCTAACACACTTCCTAACTTCCGATAACCCACCACCTAATTTTGTCATGAACTGCATCAATTTAACTGCTTGTCCACTCACACCAGTGGCGTGTTGCTACATTGCGTTCACTGGTACATGCATGCGTCCAGAATTGCTTCATGGTATCAGCACAGGCACTGGCATCCCTAATGACAGCATTGATAGTGCATTTAAGTGACAATATCAGCGTCAGCATGAGTATCAGCGTCTCTCGAATAAAACCTGTGTACAATGATTTTATTTTTTTAAGCACAGTTTTAAACACTGCACAGCATTACATTCAATTAAACAGGATCAATTATGTTGAACACCAGAACCTCTTTAGCCCCTTCAAACATCCAGTTGGCCAGTCATGTGGAACTGTGAGCTCAGAAAAGCTTTTCGTTAACCAATTAACAGCAATAACAGTATCCCATTGCCATATATACCTATACCCAACCACTGAACCTTAAATGCTATTTAACAGAATTCAATTTATGTTACAATCGACCTGTAATGTGGGTCATTCTGGTTAATCCATATATCTCACGTCTACCTTATCACAGTGAACTACACTGAACTGAATATGAGCTGCATGTTAGTTGAAAAGATTATTTGTGTTCAATTATAATACAAATGTATTGCAAGTTCTGTAACTCCCTAACAGGAAGCCAAAAAAGGGAGATTCTTATCACCTTAAGACGTAACACGAAACCTTGACTATCATTTCTTCAGAAATCTGAAATAAAAATAACACAGGTTCTAAAACTAAACAGTCTGTGTGCAACTGGAGCAGAAACACGCTGACTAATCGCAAATGTTTCTGATAAAAACTCTAGAAGTGTTTTGGAAAAATCACAGGCATCTGAACACAAGTTCAACCACCACCACAGAGCTCACGCCGGCTGGATTAGGCAGGGCTAAGCAAAGCAAAATCTTCAGAAAGACAACATCCTTGTTGTTAGCTATCACACCTTGGTCCGACAGAGTGAAGACTGTGAAGAGGAAGTCCGTAAAGCATGAGATCATTTGTACGGCCATCCCCACATCACAAATTAAATTAAGAGGTTCAGGAAAAGGGCAAGCAGAGACTGAAAAAGCGAATGAAGTCGTGGTCTGTGGCTGAGGAATCACACTTCTTCATTGTGTTAGTAATAGCTGGGATTCATTCTCTCTCTCTCTCTCTCTCTCTCTCTCTCTCTCTCTCTCTCTCTCTCTCTCTCTCTCTCTCTCACTCTCACTCTCTCTCTCACTCTCTCTCACTCTCTCTCACTCTCTCTCACTCTCTCTCTGCGTGCAAAATCTAAATGTTAACCATGAACACACTTATGTGGTAAAACATTGGCATTGTGCTGTACAGTGGAGGGACGGGAGGAAGCAAGACGTGGACATTTCTGGGTGGGATTGCAGACACTCAAAAATTAAATGTTAAATGATGACATGCCGTGTGGAGATTGTAGAAACATGGGAATTTAAAGAGCGGCACAAACTGACACTGAAATCACATCAGCACTATCAGATGTTGCTTAAATAGTATATACTTAATGCATGTTTGTGAGTCAACATTATAGGTGTAAGAAAACATCAAATTTCGAATATCAGGATATTATATTTCATGATACTGTATCGACTCTCGATAGACAGATTTCTGGCAGGCAGTGAATCATTGTGTGTTATGTTTAAAAGTCTGACCACTAGATGGCAGTGTTGTAATCCATATTCAGGTCCACTCCAACATCAACAAGCAGTACAAGGGCGCAATGCTATCGTAAGTATTGACAAACCTGTTCATATAGTGGTGTGTTTTAATAGTAGGGTTTGAAAAATCACTTTGCTTGCAGTATCGCAATACATTGCGATATATTGAATCATGACCGCTTTATCACGATATGTACTGTATTGCCAGGTTCTTGCTAATACACAGCCCTAATCAACATAGACATTGATTAAAAACTCTGGATATCTTCAGTGGTCCGAGATTCCCACACCGGTGTCTTTTCCCTTTACTTCAGCAGCTTCCCCCTTCACTCGGACTATGTCCTTCTCTCCTTCTCAGTTTTAGCCTCCTCGTCCAACATTGTGTCAGCATTTTTAATTTAATCTCCCTCTTTCCTTCCTGAGAAGGAGCTTGAGTATGTGTCGAATTCACGCCACTTGACATGAGAACTCAAGAAAGCAGTTAAGCTAATCGAATATTGTTAGTAACATAGTGATTATTTAATAGGCACTGGTAGAGCTAATGTTGACTTGGTAGCTAACTACTCATTCATTTTACTCGTGTTCATATTTACCATTTAAGTTAACAAGAGACACAATACAGTGTATATATTAAATAGCCAGTTCACTACAAGAGCAATGAAGTCAGTGTAAATGAACTGCATGTAAATGAAAATCTAAAACCAGTATAAAGAGTGAGTCCTGCTATGTACTGGTCATGTCCATGCACAAAAACCTAAAGAACGAGCTCTGCCACACTACACTGAGCCTGATTAACTGCATGAGCCAATCAGAGGAACGAACAGCAATCTACTCCAGAAGTACACTCACAGGGCACCTAAACCAAAGTCCACACCAATATAGTTGGTTTTATTTATTGTTAATTGGTTTTATTTATACACTGCAGCCAAAGTGGGTTGCAACTGAGGTGTTACTTTTACTTTTTAACTGCGGGCTACTTGTTGGCAGTTTCTATAAGTTGTCACTCATGTAGCAATGCCCCTACCCAGCAGTGTGTGTTTATGACTACTATACAGACAAACTTAGAGAACAGAATATAAATAAATACAATTTCTGTATTTATTTACTGCAGTTTGTCTTATTGGTTGTAGAAATATGTCTCTGCTCCTTCAGCAAATCAAAACTGGGAGAGAAAGAAGAGAAAGTACACAGCAGTGTCAGCAAGAACTGTGAAAGACACAAGCACACAGTGATCCTTCCTACAACTATAAGCCAGTCAGTCCGATTGACAGGTGTGATTACCTGAGGGAGAGTGTAACAGCAGGGCTGAGTCTGAAGGCTCCAAGCAGCTGCATACACTCACTTACAGATAAAACATGACTAGGTGCTCATTCCACTCCTGAATCACAAAACACTTAAATGATGGGGTTCTTGATTCCAGGTGCCTCTAATCCTGCAATAATGTCTAAAGCATTACTGAACTGGATCTGAAGGATCTGGCATCAGATAACTCTGAAACTCATCAGTAGTGTAATTAAACCATAATTGTACTCAAGTACATCTCACAGACAGACAGGTTACAGCAGGACTTATCAAAGCTAGCCTGTGTGTGTTTACAGTGGATTCTAAGATAATCTAAGTAGTCATGTTTGGTGTGAAAGTCTGGAATTCTGATGTGATATGTGGTTCCAGACTCTTCTTCCTGTGATTTTATTACAGAAAGATTATATAATTTTTATTATTATAAAAAATGTTATTATTATTTGAAGTTTTATCATTATATAAAGTCTCATCAGCGTCTATGCAGTACCGGGCGGTGGTCAAAATAACCACCAGGGTCCGGATTTACAAAAGCTTTACCAAAAACAAACTTACAAAGAAATTCATCAGAATGTTTTTATATGTCAAAATATTTTTTATGAAAGTCCTTATTATTCACACCGGCATCCAACAACAGCAAAATGAAGACAAAACAAAAGCTAACAAAATGTTCTAAAAAAATTGCTAACAAGGCGAAGAAATCATGCTGGATGGAAACAGTTAAAAGTGTGAGATAAAGAAAATATTTTTAAAAAAATGTATTGCCTCCTTTTAAGAATACCTCTAGCTTCTACCATGTTTGAAAAAGGTGATTTTTTTTAAAGCTAACCCAGCATAACCAAACGCTTCCAAGCTATACCGCCTGTCTGTAGCCGCCTGTCACTCGTTCATTTGTTTATCTATACACCAACAGTGTTCATTCATCCGTTCCTTGATTCACACATTCCTTCGTCCATCCCTCCGTGCTTTTGAGTTGTGCCTAGCCCGTCCAGTTCTGCACTTGTTTGTCCAGCGCATGTCTGTCCATTTGTTCGCCTCTGATATTTTTCGCCCAGTTAGTGTCACATAAAAGCTGCATGTTGATTTCTGTCCTGTGTTTTTACAGATAAATTCTAGTCAGCAGTAGTGACGAGCGGTCTGAACTGGACATTTGGATTAAAAAAATAAATAAATAAATAATAAAAAAATAATAATAATAATAATAAAAAAAAAAAAAAAAAAAAAAAAAAAAAAATATATATATATATATATATATATATATATATATATATATATATATATATATATATATATATATATATATATATTTTTTTTTTTTTTTTTTTTTTTTTTTTTTTTAATCCAAATGTCCAGTTCAGACCGCTCGTCACTACTGCTGACTAGAATTTATCTGTAAAAACACAGGGCTATATATATATATATATATATATATATATATATATATATATATAGCCTTCATTCGGTATGAAAGATTCTCATACTCTTCTTTACAACTTGCTCAACTACTGGTCACATTTTAAGGCAAAATGCATCAGACCCTCTCCCAACAGGAAAAGGTCCGGCTTGTAACATTAGAAATCAGTTTCATAAAGCAAGTGTGTGAAGAGTTATGTACAGTACTAGGTGGGAGGTATAAGCTTCCATTACCTTGTAGTTTCATTACGTTGTAGTTTCAGTGCAGAACTAATGAAGCAAACCTTACACACTGCTAGTGCACAGACCACTTAACAATTTAGTAACAATCATCAGTAGATCTTCCATCTTTTTGAATGTCTGAGCAGTCTGTACCATGATCGGTCACTCTGACCCCCAGTCCTGGTTTTACGTCATACATTCTGTAGTGCAGGGGTACACAGCTCTGGTGCTGGAGGGCTGGCGTCCAGTGGATTTTAGTTATTTATCTGTTCATAAATACCTACACTAGTTTAACTACACTCACCTGTTATCTGCCAGGCTGTTGGTTGGTGTGTCTGAGCAGAGAAACTGCTAAACTCTACTAGACACTCGTCCTTCATGACTGGCTCTAGCGAGGTGCCCGTGAGCCACAGCATAAGGGAATGTTATGCTAGTGCAGTAAAAACATCTTTTGTTCTTAGTCTTAGTTTTACTTTGTCACTGCGGTGTTTGCATTCACACCGACAGCAGCGCGACGCAGCAAAGCGACAGGAGGTCATTCAATTTCAATGAACGCTGCCGATATCTGGCGACAGAGAGAAAGTTGGCGATGCGAAGAGGGCGGATCCGGCGACACAAGCAAGCTGAGCGAAGTTTAACTTTATGCTAATTAGAAGCAAAGCGATGTGGGATCACCAATAGAAATTAGCACTGAGCTCACGCTTCATCTACGCCACCGTGAAACGGCTCGCTCAATTTATGGTTCCTAGATAATTGTTCATACTAGAGATGGAAGAGTAACTCATTGTTGCAAACAATAAACACAGTCATAGTAACTGCACGGACTCTGATGCTCTACGCAGGGACGACATTTATAGAAAAGCTATTTCGCTCCAGGACTTTTATTTTTAGTGGGAACGCGTCTGATTAGTGGTAAAAAACTGGGTGGGAAGGACTGATTTGTGGTCAAAATTTTGTTTTCATATAAATATATATACTCTGTAGATACTAGCTAGCAAAGCACGCTGTACAGCCGTAGCATTCGCTTGGCCTCAGTGAAACCATGTCAACCGAAGGTCAGCTTGAGTTCAGAATCACCCACAGGCGATGAGCGATCAGTGATTTGGCAGTTCAGCAGCGAAAAGTTGCTGTCGGTGTGAACGCAGGGTTAGACGTGGACAAGTCATCGTTCATGTCCTTTCATGAGTTCACAGGTCATCGGAGAGGGGGGCCAAGAAACCCTCAGTCATGGCTACTGAAGCGCAGTGTGTGATACAGGTGGTTTTATGCACTATTTTAAAAAAAAAGAATAGAAAGAAAAAATTATTGTGGAGCTGTTCCTGGTACTCATGAAGACTGCAGGGCGGCCTGTCTATCCTTCAAAGAGAACTTGAGGTAACGAATGTGTTAACATGTAAAGAACAGTTCTGCGGTTACAGACGGGTTTAAATGTAGTTAGCTACTATTCTGTATTGACCAGCACTAGCCTCTTAGCACCATAACGTGTTTGTAGTGCTGCTTCTGAGCGAATGTTGTTGTGATATGTGATCTGTGGCCCGTCGTTCCACCTGACAACTGCAAATGCATTATTCCTCTGTCCTCTTATTGGTCAGCTTCATGTAACACATTGTAGAATCTGGACATGCTAGAACTTTGGTGGTGGCGTTTTGGAGCATCCTAGATGCCACATTGCTGTTGTATGATTATGTAACACTATACGGCCCGTTCCTGATGTTCCTGACATTCATATTCAAGGCTGATAATGAAGTGCTGGCTACGACAAAGTCATGTTTAAAACTGAGCTGGATTTGCGTAGTCTGATTCTGGCATTAAAAGAAGTAAAGAAGAAACCCTAATCGTATTGTGTAAGACACCATCAGAGTTACTACGCATGTTTTCAGAATATGACGTGTAATTTCATTTGGGTTTCTGTTTTTTCCCATATTTGTGAATTTTGAAGACTTATTCTGTCACAAACAGTAAAGATCCTACATACACTGTATATATAAGAACCTTAAAAAAAAAAAAAAAAAAAAAAAATATATATATATATATATATAATTATATATATATATATATATATATATATATATATATATATATATATATATATATATATATAATTATATATATATATATATATATATATATATATATATATATATATATATATATATATATATATATATATATAAAATTATCAACCATTTTGACCCAATGTTTTGAGTTTTTAATCAAGCTTGTTGTCCTAGCTTTAGACAGCAAAAACACTGTGGCTGATTGACTACTTTTAGTGTGAGAAATTGTATTTTAGTCGAAACCATCACTTTAATTATGACTATAAATTGTGCTAACTCAAGTAAAGTCATGAGGTATGAGTTATATCAGGTTGTGTCATCAACTAACAGGTATGATAAACAAAAATGAGGCCATTAAAAGTTTCAGGAAGGCCATATAATCCCTCATTAGTTGACATACAGGTGCAAACTTCAAATGATTCATCTCCTCAAGGGAAGCAACTTGAAAATTTATAACTACAACTGCCAAACAGAGACAAACCACACAACGAGGAACACTTGACAAGTTGGAACGCAACGATACGACAGACAGGCATTTAACAAGACACTCAATATCACAAGATCACACACTGCCAAAATGATTCAGCAAGGTGACATTCAGAAACCATTCGTACCCAAGAACCAAGACAAAGAGAGATAACCTGGAGGAGCATAGAGGAATGGAGGAGTCATTTCTCAGCCTATTTCCAACATCCAAAGTGAGCATCAGGGGTCTTCAACAACATCTGTTTCCAATGTTTTAGGGTCAGGTTTTCATCACAAACAAGCAGGAGCACACCTGACTTGTTTAATTAGTTGGTCTCAGCATTCAACAACATTAGGTGAGCTCCAGCTGGAATGAAAACCTGCAGCCACACGGACCCCTTGCAGATAAGACTGGACACCTCTGTTATGAATGGTATGACCAGGCATGCTGTGAGGGTCATTAGGTACGGTGAAGTGTTCTGCAGAGACATACGGATGGAATATGAGGCTCAATTACTCAGACCAGGTGCACCCTGCAGTGAAAACACTGCCCCCTTATGATACCACCATATTCCAAGATAGTAATGCCCCCATGAACACCGCAAAGAAATTCAAAATTGCAGTCCTGAACACCAAGATGAAGACAAACCATCCAGCACAGCCTGACCAATCAACACCGTCATCATCACCACATTATGGGATGTCTAGGAGAACAAAACATTTCCACAGCCCTCACACATTATTACTATAATAATTATAATATAATAATTATTCTTTTTGTCTTCAAGAATGTCCTAGTGTCCCATTATACACATTTCAGGACACAAGAGTGTTTAAATAAAGACTGAAGACAACATGACTGTACGTTGCAGGTGATGCTTCCTCTCTAGATATGTATTATTACATATTACATCGTCAGCAAAACTAATATCACTTGTGTTTTGCCTGTAAAAGTAATAGCAACATAGTGTGATGCATTCTATAAATATAAAGACAGGGTGCTATGATGACTGTAGCCTAGACCAGAGGTCACTAACAGGCGGTCCGTGGTCCGGGTCCAGACCCAAGTGTTGTCCAATGCAGACCCAAACTGAGAAGGGTTTAAATGTGGACAGTGTTCATTTTAAGTGGCAGAATTTTGTCTTTACGGTATACAGGCTTTGCGGCGCAGTAAACTCACAGACCAATCACGTGCATTGTAAGGTCACCAAAGGCGAGTTACGAATCGAGAAGCAGCAGTCACAGAATAAAGCGAGTCAAAGAACAAAGTGAGTCAGAGAATAAAATGTTGACGAAACAATAACATGCTCTAAAAAAAGAAATCGATGGTGAAAACCAATTTTTGAACCAGGAATGGATCGAGACATATGTTCTTCCCACAGGCAGCCTCAAAACAACAAGATGGAAAATTGAGTTAACAAGAAGACACACGTTATATTTACTTTTTCTATAAATAAGCACTTTACAATTCACTTCCTTAAATTATAGCCCTTGTTTTTACTTGAAGTGATTAAAAAAACATTTATTAGAAGTTTTATGAATAATTAATTTAGTTCAGCATTTAAAACAATAAATATTTTTTTAAATATACTGAATGGTATTTGTTATTAGTCTGTATTTTAGTTGCTGATGACATAAAATGTTGACACTAGGCTACTTTAGTGTACAGGATATAGCACTGAATTGCAACACAAGTTGAAATGATCACGGTCCGAATCTTGACCTGAAGAAATTTCCTCTGACAGGACCTTACTGAACTCTAATTAAATACCTCTGGTTAGACCAATATTTAAAGTGTTTTCTTTCTTAACAGTGTGGGTTCAGAATGTGTTTAGAAGTTGTATTTGAAGGAGATTAAAACTGGTTTTTTTTGTGTTTTTTTTAGTGAGACAATGTCCTTCGGTATAAAAAAAACCAAACTTGTAACTAGGACTAATAAGACTTAGTCTTGCGCTCTCATACAATAACCTAATTCATTTTAAGCAATCGTACTGTTCTGCTGTGTTTAAAGTTAGGAAGCAGGATTAGCACAAGGCAGGCTGGGTCCAGCCACATTACAGGCATTACTCCCCATGTCCTGACTGTTCTTGTAACAACCCAGGAGGAGGGCCAGATAAACCAAATCAATCTAGATAATTCAATTGAGTGGCTTTGCGATTTACACAATTTACTCTGGTAATTGCCTAATCGACTTTGCTCTGCCGGCAATGGATCAGTCAGAAGTTTTGTGTTTATTTCAGAAGACTTCCTGATGTCTGAGAAGCAGAAAGATAGAGCGTAGATCATAGGCTACTTGCACAGAGTGAGATGTGTGTGATTTGAAACGTTTCTTGCTTTAAATCAAAAGCTTAAAGATCATCTTCTGTTCCGAATCAAAAACCTGCTGGAGCCTCTGAGAGAGATAACAATGCAAGCAGATTTTCAAACAGGGTATTTGTATCACCAGTGACCCCCGACAGGCCTGAAATATCTAGGTTTAATTCCTAAATCTCAAAAACCCTGAACGGTTTGGCAACACTCCTGATTTTTCTTTTTGTCGTATTATCTAACAATCAGAAAATCCATTGGTATGAGTGTCAGTGATGACTTTGACCATATTAAGAAAGTCAAACGCAACAGAGTCATGGGAGCATATTTATGAGCACTAAATAATCAATAAAATGCCACTACAGATAATGACAGATCTGAATTATGGCCTATTTTAATTACTACAGATAGTATTGGGCTACAATATGGATTTGTAGAATAATAAGGCAGCAACACACAAGTATATTTTATGTATTTCTATGTTTTTTCCTCTTTTTTCCATTTTAAACATTTAAAACAAAACATAAATAATAAACCAATCAAACTGTTTAAAATAAATACACAGACTTACTGTTATAGAATACCTCTTTTTCATCAAGATCAGCCTACTTCTGATTATTTTTAACATGAAAACTCTAAATCTAAGTGAACACAGGGAATTATTTATGATGAATTTAAGATGACAATTAAATACAGCAAAATTTTAAAAACACTCATGACAGCACTCGCTTTGAAATAACAACTTCTCTTCAACGGCAGGATGGGCTTATTAGGCTCCTATATTTCTCCTCAAATATAATAAATCTATCCTAAACTAATAGGTCAACAAAATTTAACTCTATGTGATTCTCTGCTTTGAAGTGGCAGCTCTAGCTCTGGAAAGTAAGCATTATCAGGTTGCCGACTGTTCCTGCCTTGTAAGTAGACTTAATGGCTGATAGATCTGCTCAGCCAATTGCAGATCATCCCTATTGAACTGCAGAGCCCTTCAAACGAGGTGGGTGGTAACCAGTGACATTAACATCAAGTACATGCCATATATCATGTTAATGTATTGAAAATACTCAGATATGCAGAGTACAAAGAGTAATATTTTCATTTCTACTAAAGTATATTGCTAAAAAAAGAAATCAACTTTCTATTTAGTATGTATATGCAATTATGTTTATTGTACTGCCTTGTGATTGGACACATTCCTGACTATATATTTTTTGCATTTTATTTTAGACTTTTATAATAAGGAACTACTAAATACGGGCCGCACAATCTGTGTTTCTGATACGTTTGCATTTTTATTTCTGTATTTTTAAGTTGTTTTAAATAAAGGTACTTTTATGTGTTTAAGTTTTTTACCCAAGTATCAACACTTACTTGAGTATTTATTTGGGCCACTCTACACATCTCTGAGCCTAGCTTTTCAAGCATTTCACCTCAGGCTGTCCCACTAGAAACACTATGTGTTCAAATGTGATCCCTGTTCAATTTGTTTTATGTTGTTATTATCTTAAAAAAGACTGCTTTAAAAAAAATTATTAAACACACCACCTTGTATCTTATGTATCAGCTCCACTTATCATACTGGACCACTTTATATTTCTACAATTACAGTCTGCAGGTCATCTGATTCTCCGCATACTTTGTTATCACCCTGTTCCTTAATGGTCACCCCCTCAGGACCACCTCAGAGCAGGTATTATTTGGGTGGTGGATCATTCTCAACACTGACATGGTGGTGTGTTAGTGTATGTTGTGCTGGTACGAGTGGATCAGACACAAAAGTGCTGCTGAAGTTTCAGTGTCACTGCTGGACTGAGAATACCAGCACAACACACCATCAGCACCACGTGAGTGTTGAGAATGATGCACCACCAGACACAGCTTTATAAACTAATATAGTCAGTCATTCAAACCCAACTGACAGCTGAGATATATCTAATTTAGGAACATGTCAAGATTTCCAGGCGAATGTTACAAATGCTGTGCTGGTCGATTCCTAGTTGCTCAATTTCTAAGGCAAGTTGCAATTGAACAGAAAAGATGAATAAAACATACGCTTGTAACTTCATAAGAGACAGAGAGCCCAACTCCCTTCAGCATGTTCAAAAAATATATTTGGCAAAGAACAGCTGGTCTAAATTCAATTTCTTACAATGGGTTCCACATGTTTGGAAACAGATTCAGAAGACTATGTCATCTTCTCCATTTAAATTAAAGTATCTTTTGGCAATTAGGAGAGAAACTTGTGTAAACAGGCAAAAGACAAGCTCATCGAAAGCACTTCTACACACAACTGTGTTCTGTTAGAGAGAAACAAACCACAACCACTTCAAAACAGAGAAGCTTTAACAAAATAATGTCACTTATGTCGTTAAACTGGAATAACTTTAATGGAAAGTATAATATTAAAATAAACAGTGATGTAAGATGGGCTGTAACGACAGACATACTTTCAGATTTGCTGTTCACAGCAACCCAGAAGCACCAAGCACAGCGAATGTAAGCTGTGCACAGTGTTGCAGCCCATTATAACTTGAACTAAATCTTTTCCATTTGCTCTCTAAAGCTCTGAAATATAACAGATGGCATATTGTTATTGAACTGATGGGATTGGATAGTATTGGATCGTTAGCAGCACAAAATCCTGTAACACACTGTCATATTGTGTGATGCTGTTAGCTCTGTATAGCAGACTGGTAGCCATAGCAATAAATACTTAGGTTTTAATATCGATATCATGAAAGAAAGTGGTACTGTGCTCTAGTCAACACAAAGAGAAGGCATGAAAAAGACCCAGAACTGACAAGCAGCATTATACATGAAGTAAATTAAGGGGGCGCACATTATTAAAATCTATTATTGTTCTCTTGTTATATCTGTAGCTCATCAACAGATGTAAAGTCAAGAGAGAAATTAATTTAACCCTCAAAAATGTGGCCAGGTGACTGCAAGTCAGTACACGGCTCCATAGCCAGCAGCAGACGCATGTGGAGAACACTATGGAATGTTAGCTAAATTCCTCTAAAATGACTTCACTGTTACAAAATGATATTCAGCAGTGTTTTAAAAACAAATGCTTCTTCAAACAGATTCAAATCTTGAAAAAAGGCTCCCTGCAGGCTTAAGCTGTCACCCGTAACTTGCTCAAAGCCTGAAATGATCCTGTTTCGCCCACCACACGCGCTCTGTGTATTTAGCATATTTACCTGATCAGAAAATCTGGTATATTCCAGCTTTACCTACAGCTGAACATGGCTCTGTTCAGACACGTCACACATATCAGTCCTCTCAAACAAACAATGCAGAAGACAAAGCTGGCGTGCACACTCAGAGGCATCAGACATATCTCAATGATCAATCACTGCATTCCTTAGCTCTAAATGCAAAGGCAAAGCTTACATCTCAGGAAGAGTCACTGTCTTGAGTATTCACTGTACTGGTGTTTTACTGTGATGCAAGGAGGTGATAAACAGCTGAAAGATCAGGTCAAGAAAGTGAGACCAGAAATGTCAAGGTGCTGAACTGTGTGTATATATAATTATAAGCTGCAGAACTTTATCCTGTTTTAAAGGTCTCCTACATGCTGTTCAATTGCTTATATTTTTGTCTTATTATCTTTTACTTTTGCCCCCAAAACTACAATAACTGATTGTCTTGTTAAAAAAACCCACCAAAAAAAAAATGTCCAAAAACAAGTGTCTCCAAAATTGCAACTTTACAAGAGAGGCCAAAAACATACTTTACTTTCCGTGTAAGTCAATGGAACCAGAACTTTTTCCAAGCTATTTTGGATCACTTCTATTTGTCCTGAAATTTTCAAACAATGTAAACAACCATTTTCAAATGATCAAGTGTTCAAATGATGTAGAAAATAAATAAATAAATAAAATATATAAAAGAGAAATGCTTTCAAGTAGACTTGGACAATACACCAATATTGCTTTACTAAGTTGTACTTGACTGACTGCATGTTTCATGACAATAAGAGCACAATTAGGCCTATTTAAGGTTATTGAGTGCAGTGTAGCAAGTGAAATGTGCCACTACTGTCTGTTTCTGTCTGTTCCATCTTAGCAAACCTCAGAAAAACTAAACAATATATAACAAAAAACATATTTAAACATAACATACCACATACAGAGTATGAGCACAGACTTAATGCAGTATTACGCTGGAAGTTACTTGTATTACTACCGATAAAAAGATTACTCTAAAAAACCCAGTAGCTTATTTAAATCATGTCTCTGCTCACTCTCTGTTCAAGGTGTCTTGTCCTTAACTGTAAAATTAGAACACTCTGCCTCAAAAGTCTCTGAAGAAAGACGTGTGAAACGTTCATCTGCACCGGCATCTCTGCACAGTTTGTGATAGGTTTTGTTGTTTGGCATTTTTCTTGTTGTGTAACCCTACACTGATCTTTCCTACTTCCTACAACACAGGCTTAAGCTACTATTACAGTAAATTCTACCACTAAGCCCGACAATTAAAGGAATCAGGCTTTAATCACTCTCTTTATTTTGTGGTGTAACACAACCAGCTACTTGCACTGGCTGTATCTCGAGCATGGTCTAAAATAAAGTGTCATTATATTTTTGTGTAATCACAACGCAGTGTGATAAGACATAGTCTGACTTGTCAGCGTCATGATCTCTTATGACTGCTTCTGAAAAAGCTTTTCACTCTAGCCAGTCTGGCTCATGCAGCTTCACAGACTGTTTTCCTGCATCATTACACATCCTACTCAGATCATTGTTCAGACATAAGTGATGTAGTATACACACATATACACAATGTGCTGCTTAAATAATGAAAATAATGTTAAATAATGTTATTTCAAGATAAAATTTCAGACATGTGTGGAACTATGATTGAAGAATAAAATAAGGATTTAACCCCTATTGCAAGAAAACCTAAGGAATGTTAATCATATAGCTATGAGCAGGTATTACCAAGGATTAGATATTTACATTCGAACCCTAATGTAAACAAGGGCTGTGTATTGGCAAGAACCTGGCGATACGATACATATTGTGATACAGCGGTCACGATTCAATATATCGCAATATTGCGATACTGCAAGCAAAGTGATATATTGTGATTTTTTAAAACACACCACTATATGAACAGGTTTGCCAATTCTTACAATAGCATTGCGCCCTTGTGCTACTTGTTAATGCTGGAGCGGAGCTGAAAATGGATTACAATACTGCCATCTAGTGGTCAGAGGTTTAAACTCAACACACAATGATTCACTGTCTGCCATGAATCTGTGTATCAATACTGTATGAAGAATCGATACAGTATCACTAAACATAATATCGCGATATACGATATTTCCGATATTTTCTTACACCCCTACTTTAAACCGATATTTGAAGAGGTTTTTAATTGACTCGGGAAAAGCAGAATATTGAGGCTCCTGTAATATACTACCTGCATTCTGTTGCATTTGTATTCCTACACACAGAAATGTTAGAGTTTCCCTGGTAGACACAGTCCCAGTTCCTACATTTTAAACATTATAAACGTTTATGCATACTATAAATATATGTACACTGAAATGTCAGATATCAACATCAGACCACAATTCCCAAATCACCAGCCCTACAGGATGCCATATTTGCCGCAACACAGGCCTTGAGGAAGTTAAACAACTTGCGTACACCTCTGTCAACATAAAGCCAGACTTCAGAGGTGGGTTGCAAACATACCACTGATGCAAAGTCGTACCCCGCAGCAGATCACACCACGATAAGAATCGTCTCCAGTGAATTCTTAGAATGACATTCTGTCTGTACTACCCAAGACTTTCCACCAGCACCGTCAGAACAGATTTAAAAGCTTTCACAGACACACACACAGGAGCAAGTTCCTGACTTTATCTCCAGAGTGCTCGCTCGCCTTGTTTACGTTACACTCGGCCCGAGCCACGCTGGCTCTACTGAGCCAGAACTTAAAAACCACGCAAGTGATGGATTCTCACTGAGCAGGTTAAGTCCCATACCTCCACTGGTGCAGCTCAGAAAACTCCAAAACTGCATGATGTCATCCCATAAGCTCTCCCAAAAGAAAGCCACTTTCCTGTTTCCGCTGTAGCTGTCTACCTGCGTACCTTCTCGTGGCATGTGAACATACCTAAGTCTTCCTGCTGCACACACCTATGGAACTCCTCCTAGCACCTCCCTCCTTCCCTCTCCCATACAGCCAGCTATGACTTGCCTCACCAAGCACCTCCTTGCACACGCAGCAGGCCGGTCAAGCATGTGCATTTGCTCTGATGTCAACAAGAATAAACCGTTATTCTCCTCCACAGATGGGAAAACGCAGGCAACTCACATGTGAAAGAAAGAGAGACATCCTTACAGAGAAATAAGGGACTGAGCGGACAATAAAAACAATACAAGCAGGTGAAGAGCGCGTGCTTCTTCCTTAACCAGTAACGATGAAATCAATGAAAGTTAGTTGCCACGCTGGGGAGAAAGTAGACCTACTTATAGTAAATGAAAACGAGATGGCTTTACAGTTAAATAAGAAGCTTTAAGTTCAGCCACATGAGTTTAGAGTTGCTGCTTTTGCCAGTTTGGACCTTAATGTTAGTAGTAATATTGCCTGTATCACAACATACAATACACCTTTCTGACAACAACGGGCTGTGAGCTTACGGAGCCCCGGTAAACAAACAAGACACCCCAAAACAAACCTGACCAATATTTGAATTAATATTTGGTCATTTCGCGCGACTTAATGTAAAAACAGCCCCGTTATATGCATTTTCTGACACGAATACAAGGAGAATGAGTTTAACGGACTTCAATCCTGAGGCGCGAGTGCCGAGTTAGAAATAATAATAGTAATAATAACAGTAACCGTCGCTAAACGCTAACACAGACTGTTTCACATTTTACAAATAAATCCAGCCAACAGCGCCTGTCAGTCAGTCGGAGCAGGAAAGCGTTATTCTCCCCAAGCAGCAGCAGCAGCAGCAGCAGGCTAACTATAGACCCGTGTCCCCCACACTATGCTAGCTAACAGGCTAACAGCCCTGCAAGTTGACGCTTTCCTTTCTTAACAAACATGAACTCTCGCTCTCCAGAGGAGCTGCTGCTCTCCTACCGTCTGCTTCTCATCCCTCTCTGCAGCAGCTCGGCTCTCTGCGCCCACAAACGCTCCGGTTCCGCAGTGCTGCCCGTGTGGTGGTCCCGTTAGCGAGCTGCCTTGTGTCTTGTTTCCTTTAAAAGCTCAGTGGGGTCTGGCTCTCTCGCCTCCACAGTCGGAATACTCCCTCTCACTCTCTCTCCTGTTCCCACCAACACAGCGCTGCATCCTGCAATCACGGCTCCAACATGGCTGACGCAGAGTGAACGGGCCCAGCGCTGATCCAGCCCGGGTGACCTTACTCTGCACCGGGAGTCCGCACTTTCTGGACACGCTGCCGTTACTGTCACCTGCCCGGCTTTTTTTTTTTTTTTTTTTTAGTTTTTTTTCCTTTTAAAACAACAATACAGAAAAGTTCTAGAGAGGGACCCCCGAGTACAAGTACAGCACAAGCCAGACCGCGTGGTGAACATCATCAAACACAATCTATTATTTAACTGAATGCTAATTATGTAAGTCTCTTTTTTTCCTATAATTGTGTGGACAGACCGTCTTTATATACACTGAAGCAAAATGCACAGAATAAAGGAGACTTCACTTTGTTTTGTAGATTTGCTGTGTTATCAGGTGCACCTGCCAAATTGGTGCACTTTAATATGTTTATAGTTACCAGCTACACAATTGATCCAGTCAGTGGTGGTCCTGTGATGACTCCTTTGCATTTACAGATGGTAAAAGAGGGCTTTTGATAAAGCCTGCAGCAGCAGACCAGCCACCGTCTATAACTGTAAACCAACATGATGCAAAATTTACTACCTAATAAATAGATTTTGTGCATCTTCTTATACGTCCAAATAGATCCTGACACCCCTTATAATTAGTTAGAAACTTTCAGGTGGACCAGTTACGAATATCATTGTTCTTTTGCACAGGTTATAGTCTTCAAAGAAAAGCTGGAGCAGCCACACATGAGCCGGAGATCATCAGACCCTTCTATTATATAAAGGCCTCCAGCGTTGAACTGTGAAGTAGTGGAACCGTGTTCTCTGAAGTGACGGAGCTCCGTCCAGTACCTTTGGGATGAGTTGCAACTAGTCATCTAACACTGGTACCTGACCAATGCTCTTGGTGCTGTATGCAATCAAATCCTCACAGCAATGTTCCAACATTTACTATAAAGTCTTGTTAGAAATGCAGAGGCTGCTGCTGCTGCAGCAACAGGGGACAAAATCCCAAAACAGGGGAAATTAAAATCCCTTTAATTTCAGAATACATGCTAGTCGAGCAGGTCTCTACAAACATTTCTATACATGGTGCATAAGCACAGTTATGTCAATAGTTGATACAGACAGACAGCAGACATGTAATATGGTGTGTTTCAAAATCTGCTTTACTTTTCAACAAATCCCAGAAGGAGACCACTGTTTCTCCACCCACAACTCCCAAATCCAGATTAACATGAATGACAGAGTGGCTATTATCTGCACGGCCGCATGCACTGGGGGAAGATGCAGATGTGTATGTGCATTGTCTAGTAAACGCATCCCGAAAATTCCTTCCATTGACATGTCAGCATTTGAGTGCTGGGCTGGGGGTCTCTGGTGTTACGGGCAGCCTCCCACGCCTGAAAGCAAGTCCAGCCAATCACTGCTTTCCGCATGGGCGAGGGAAAATGCAGCCTGAATTCATAATGAATCACAGTGCCAATTTGGACCAGATTCTCTCTGAACATACTGATCCTATTCATGATGTTTCAAGGATCATTACAGATCCAGAAACAGCAGTCCAACTCTGAAATGCTTTATGAATGCAGCTACAGTTCCCCAAGTAATAGGGCGGAGGCACATACACAAACTATGTTCAAACCTAGTGCAAAATTTGTCATACTGGCCTTGCCTGGGCTGCTGTTTTGGTCTTGTGGGTGTGATGTAGGCCAGGATGTTATGTGTGATGGTTTTAATAATAGATCTGTAGTATACAGTAGAACCTGCCTGGGATTGTAATTCAAAATATATGTGCAGCAAATCAGGTATTACATAATATTTTGAGGTAATCAACAAAGATTGGAGAGATGTTTATAATTTGATTTGTTGACTGGATGAAGTTGGCAACCAACTTCAGCACTCAGCATCTTTTCTTGAATACATTTACAGAAAGCAAGCAGTGCTGTGAACGTATATACACCCTGCGTTATCAACACGTCTTTATTCACGCTTTATTTATGCAATCTTGCTTTAAATGTCTGACGGAGGGCTGAAATGGCTGTCCTCCTCTGTCATTTGTTCAGACTTCGTAGCCTGTTCCTCTTTACTGAGGTGTTAAATGTGCCTTCGCCTGCTAGGCAAAGAAAAATGAACTGATCAATGTTTCGCTGTGAGGCCATTAAGACGATCTTGTATAGGTTTTTTTTTCTTTCTGTCATCCAAGGCTTACCTAGGCCTCATTTCTCTCTACTCTACTTTCCAGATGGCGATCTTGCCATCACGTTTAGCAGAGCCACTGAAAACATAGCGGTCTTCGGCAGAGCACAGAGCTTGAACGCTGTCCGTGTGAGCCTGAAGCTCCTTCCTTACACTGCGGGTCTCTGAGTCCAACACGAAAATCTTCCCGCTTGCACTGCTCGGGCTGGGACTACTGCCATTACAGCCCACCCAGATCTACAGAGAGAGGTGAGAGAATGGAAAAGCCACTGTAATATATGCTGAGTTTACTCATTGTCTGCTAACTATATGCATTTTCCCCTGATGCTGAAAAATGAATAATGTATGAATTAACAGTTGTTTTGAATGGAAATGAATAATTAATGAGAGGGCGGTCTCTGATCTTTGCAGAGCATTGTATATGCACAGTATGTCTGCTATTACTGATTGTAGCCCATCTGTTGTCATGCAATTAATCAGCCTCCTCAACCCATTTCTACCTCATCAGTGGAAAGGGACTACAACAGGACCACCACTGACCACAAATTACATAAAGTACCTAGAAGTTTTGTAGATGTTATTTTGTAGACGTTATTTCTAATTGTTCTCCCAAAGGCTTCACATACATACCTGGTCCTTAACCCTTATCATGCACGTGACCCCAGTGCATTCTGGGAGTATGACCCTGATGGATGGTGCAGTCAGGTCTGGTAAGGCCCACACACACAGCTCTCCTGAATCTGAGAAGCTGGTCCAGATCTCCCCTCTCTGAGACGTGTAAGGATGAAGAAAGTGTTGTAACAGACAACCAGTGCACACTAAAGCTTTGCTATTCTTTTACAGTCATCTGTGAAGGTCCTTGATTACAGCACTTGAGATAAATGGCTTTGCTGAAGGGTATATCATAAATCAGGGGTGTCCAAAGTATGGCCCTCGGGCCAAATGTGGCCCGCGGACAGATTTTTTTTGGCCCGCAGCATCACTCATAAGAACATATTATTAGTGGCCTGCCGGTACTTTGCAATTTTTCCTTTCACCTGATGGTGGCAGCAGTACGTACATGTACGGTTCACCGCTGTGTTAGCAATCATAGTTATCTAAACTTAAGAGCCGCTATTTTTCGGTCTGGGCGTCCTGGATTTACTGAACTGCATGTAGTCATGGCTACGTCAAAAAAGGGCAAAGTCAACAGCGAGAACCAGCAATTTAAAGAGAGATGGACGTCAGAATATTTTTCCGCAGAGAGACGCTGCAAACGCATGTCTATTATGCCAGGAGACTATTGCAGTAATAAAGGACATTATAAAACAAAGCATGGACATTACAGTAATTATTCAGGGGACGTTTATTAAAAACTCCAGCAGCACTGCTGTGTCTGATCCACTCACACCAGCACACCACCATCACGTCAGTGTCACTCCAGAGAAACTGGATACAGTCTACTACATACATACACCCTGTCCAGATGTTCTCTCACTCCTCTTTCTCTGTACTGCACTTTTATCTATCTGATAGAGTCTCAGAACACTCTGTACCACCGTCTCCACCAGTGACTCTTCTGTTCTTCATATTTATATCTATTTAATTCAGTCTGTACTGTTCTTTACTGCTGCACTGAGCACTTTACTCTAAATATACAACTCTGCACATGTTAAGTTTACAGGTGTGTGTGTGTGTGTGTGTGTGTGTGTGTGTGTGTGTGTGTGTGTGTGTGTGTGTGTGTGTGTGTGTGTGGGAGGATGGCTAGGTTGGGTGTGTTTGTTACTTGTGTAATGTCAGTTATCGTGCACTGTGAGCTACTGTGAGCATACTTGGCCAATAAAGTCCGATTGTGACTCTGATTCACTAAAGTGATCAATATAATTTGCCCTGAAAAACCGGCAGGACTTCATCAGTCAATGGAGAACATCAAAAATGGAGATACAACACTTGTTCAGATGAAATTTGCAGTACGTTGTAACATTGTTTACTCTGATGTCCTGCAGCTGTAATTACAGTATAATTAAATTTTTTAGTCTAATAAATATTCATTATTCTGTACATGTGTGTTTTTCATATTTATAATACTGTGTTATACATAGTTTATGAATAATTCTTTTGGAAAGAGAGACCAATCTGGCCCCCTTTAAAAAAAAGTTTGGGCACCCCTGCTGTAAATGATTAGAGGCAGGGCAGGAAGGACATTAGAATCCAAATCAATTGTGAATGTTCATATTGACTGATGTTCTTTTCACACGAGGCCCTCATCAGTACTGTTAGTGTTTCATGGCAAACAGTGGCTGCACAATCACCAGTTATGGACTTCTGAATTTGAAATGTGTTTGCTTTTAAATGTTCTTAAGTAGTATCAATGGTAAGTGTAGTGTGCGTATCAGACACATGTTTTTGGCTATGACTATGCTGCCTGATGTCTGATGTTTGATGTTCTGCATTATTTTATTATTTTTTAAAAATATGGTTCTCTGGTTATGTTATATGGTTATCTAACAATATGATTAAACCTTAATCTTCTTTTGAAACACATTTTTATTGAAACACATTTTGTACATGAATGGTCTTTTAAGGCAAAGCTGACCCCAAAGAATATATTTATTTAGGTTTCCCACTATTTCTCCCATCATCAGCATTACATATAAAACTCATGCAAGTTAAAGTTCACTGCTCATTTAGGATACTAAATTAAATGGCTTTTTTTGTGTTGCAGACATTGCGCTACAGGTACCTTCACTGTAAAGAAATACAGCTGTTTTATCTACTATACGAAATGACCACTGAACCTAGGTGTGTCTTTTGAGTTGTAATGTATGTATGTATAACTTTGATACAGTACTATATATTAAATAATTAGTTCTCCTAGGGAATTATTTTGCATTATACCACCCTTCATGTAACTATCCAACGTGAATGGACTAAAATAAATGAATAAATGAGTTTTAGGCTAAAACCTCACCACACCAGGCTGACTTTCCATAACCAGTATATCTAAAAACCTTCTGTGAGGGAGCTTTTAGAGGGTTTAAACTCTTCAGACATCTGGTTCCTATCATCACCACTGTAAGGAATTCTCACCCTCCGTTAAATCATTATAAAAGTCAGCGAAATCATTGTAAATTTCACCAAGTGCTTTGCTAGTAATACAGGTTATGTCTAAAGATTAAAGATAAGTAAGTATACAATACAACACAGGAGAATACCAACCTCCACTAGTAGCAGGAAGCTGCTGAAAGAAGTGTTTGTGCTCATCACAGCCTCAGGTAAAGAAAGCCTGCGATAAGGCACCCCGCTCTTCCTCACCTCCATGATACAGTCTCTGGCACCTAATAATGCAGAATACACAACTCATGTTTCTGTCATGATTTAAGACTGCTGTTACCTACATGTAAACACACTGCAGAAATGATGCATCTGATTTTATAAGAAAAGCATGTAATGACTTACCACACCATATTGTTCCATTATATAGCTTTATAAACTTCAGTCCTTCACAATCCAAATGAAACTGTTTCTTCACCTTCAGAGTTTGAACATCCCAAACAATCACAACGCCATCAGCACTACACGAGTACACCTGGGTGTGACTTAAAATAAAAAAATAAATAAACAAAACAAACATGTCAGTCTAACTTTACATTAGCACACATACGAAGCTGAACGGCTGGTTTGGGGATCAATGTGATATGCAATGCTGCCCTCTGCTGAAGACTGACACTCATGTCTCTGCAGTTTTCTCATTACTCCCTCACACTGTGGGACAGAACATGAGTAAGGAGCCTGGTTCTCAACCTGATGATGCATGAATGCAATAAATACAACCACTAAAATAATAAAATGTGAAGAATATTAAAATACCACTTCTACTCTTTAGTCTGTGTCTCATATGGGGATGTGTATATTTTCAAGTGAATTCTAAACAAGTATGAAGACAAGTATAGCATCACTCACATCTACCAAAAGTAAGTGAAAGCATAGAATATGTACAGTCTGTTTTATAATGAATTCATAATTATCAACAGATATCCCTCAGTTACTCAGTAGAACACATTTTTTAGCCTGCCACCACCCCCCCTTCGGAGGACCAATTAAGCTTTATTTTTAATTAATATAACCAAAGTAAAGGCAAAAAGAGGGGAGAGAAAAAAAACAACAGATGTGTATATGTGAGTGTGTGTGTGTGTGTTTGTGTGTGTGGGGCGGGGGGGGGTATAGGAACATTTAGGTAGAGGTGCTGGATGTATGGGATGGTTAGCAGTATACTAGTAGTGTTAGTGGTGTATAGATGATCTGTGTGTGTGTGTGTGTGTGTGTGTGTGTGTGTGTGTGTGTGTGTGTGTGTGTGTGTCTGTGTGATGGTTAGTGCCACCAAAAGACAAAACTAACTAAACACATTCTTTAATGACCCTCTTTTTTGTAAATATTTATAGTGTCATAGTGTCATTTCTGTCGAGTATTCACCAGAACTAAACTAAAGATGCCATTTTGGTATTTTTGCTATCATTATGACGGGCTAGTTTTGGTCTGTGTGCTAATTCCGCCCATGTCATCACCTGAAGGTCAAGTAGACTGATTTCTGGTTTGATATTAATTAACCACTTTTAGACAGTTATTCGAAAAATTTCATCTTTTCCATTTGCAGCTGCTGTGTTAGTCACCTGAACTTGCTGCTCCTCTCTTCCAGAGCAAGGTCCATGACCTCAGCCCGATGCTCAGTCAGCTGCTTATGACAGGACATGCTGCGGGTGTTGATGATGTAAATCACAGAATCCTGAGAGCCAATCCACACCTGCTCCTGGTCCAATCCCAGCATGCAGTTCTGAGCACAAAGATGATTAAAAGGACAAATTTGGGACAAAACTAAACAAAGTGAAAATGAATATCTGAAAAGGCCTCAGCAGGAAAGAGGCTACGGTTGCCTACTGCACTCTGTCTCCTGGCCACCAGGGAGCACTACGAATACTACACTTAAGTCAGAAGAGATACAATCAGAACCCTTCCAAGAAGATTTGCAGGGAACTATGCAATGAACTAGCCAGAACATGCCACAGCAAAGCCTCGGGCAATATGCTAAAACCAGATAAAGATAAGAGATGAGGGCGTTTTGTAACAAAGTGCAATAAAAACACAGTTTCTGATCCCAATGGAATTGTGGGGGAAAAAACATTTTTGATAGTCAAACATATTTCTATGTGTTTGTTATCAAACCCTCGCTCTTATTTCTGACTTAAATCTTCCAATTTAGACATTCCACACACGGATCAATAGACACATAGATTACATTAAGATGACTTAAACAAAAATCACAGCAAATTGCAGTTTATTACTTTCCCTCAATATGTTTAAAAATTATATTTTATAAATAATAGATGATATTTTTATAGTATGATTTGAATCATGTTTACTTGCCAAAAGTCACACAGATGTGAAGTTATTGTTATTCTCGGTTGTCTCACCAGTTGTTTAGTTCCCACTTGGATGCAGTTCTGTTGCATGGACCAGCTAGCAGCATCGAACACCGCAACTGTCCCATGACTCAGAGCACACCAAAGTTTAGGTGTACCATCCAGGTCACCGTCTGACAAAAGTAACTGACCTAGGAGCGAATGCAAATACACATGTAATACATGCCCATACATTTATGTTGACTGGAAGTTAGCATTGTACACTAATTGGGAATTCATAATTACATATATACATACTGTGCATACATAATGTACACAAACTACACAAGGGAGCTACAGGACAGAAAGATTTAGACCTAGTGTCTTTTTCTGAAAATGATGCATGCTTTGTTATAGCATCCAGCGTAATAATAATAATAATAATAATAATAATAATAATAATAATAGGTTGCACTTATATAGCGCCTTTCACAAACCCAAGGACGCTGAACAAACGAGGGGAAAAAAAGTTAAAGAGAATGAAAGAAAGAAGAGAAAAGGTGAGACTTGAGCTGAGATTTCAACATAGAAACAGAGGAAGATAAGCGAATAGAAAGAGGTAGAGCATTCCAAAGAGTGGGGGCAGCAACACTGAAAGCCTCAACCGAGGGACAGCCAAAAGAAATAGTAGCATGTGAATAGTAACATGTGGACTGTGTGCTTCCCAGTATATTTAGAGCAAAGCAGCCAGATCAGATCTCTTCAGTGACCCTCTTGTTCCCGCTTATATGTATTATTAGTGCTATTTAGTCAATTACACGCTGTACATTCCAATAACAAAGTCATGTGATTCTACAGAAATGCATATACAGCCAAGAGCAGGAGGGAGTGAAACGACTTTATCGTCTGTATTAAGAGAGCAGGACATTCCTACAATATGTTTATAATAATAATATAGTGATATTAATAACACTTTTCCTTCATTGTGGGATTATACTGTAACTTAACTTAGCAAAAGGCATCTAGTTTTCCTGAACTTCACTCACAAATACAAATACAAAGACTTTTTTTAATAAAAGTCAGTCTGTGAGCTAAATATCAGAATTATAACCTTAATGTGCAAAAAAATAGTCAGAGAATTAACCAATTTATGTCCAACAAATATATTTAGCATGTTATGGAAAATGTCACAGAATGTCTCTGACATCTAGCAGTTTATATTTTGATTTCATGTAATTTTCACACTTTCTTCTTCCTCAATTTTAGATTTCTACTATTTCTGCTCTGTTAAGAATCAGTAGCACCAGGTGACAATAGCAACTACATTATATTATTGCTAATACAGTCCTACTACGATTAATAACTGGTAAAAAATACTTTTAAGCCATACAGTTTGATGATTTAACAAAAAAAAACCTTATTCCCAGGAAAACCCAGAGAACATATGAACCAAAGGAAATGTATATTTTCACATATGGACGTTAACAGATAAAACCATGCATTCAAACCTGGAGTGTACAGCAGGACATCTATAGCCTGTGGTGAGGTCATGCACGGAGATGGGTTTATCCTATGCTTCAGAGCCTCCACTGTGGTTTTAGGTACCATCATAGGCACTGAAGAAACATGGTGAAGAAGTAACATTGTAACATTTTATCATTGAATGATGCTGAACAATGATCCATCCACCAGGAAATTAGAAGTATGTGATTCCACTGATTTTTCAAAAAATCTGCATAATTATGATAAATAATTGATTGAGATACAGTTATTTAGCTATTCAGAGTGGTTAGATGTGAAATAGTTAACTGGACTGGATCTGATTACTTTACACTTGTGGTGATATGAGCAATAGGTCACAATGTCTATGATGCAAATATAGCAATTGTATTGAAAATGAGCAACAGTGAGCCTGTATGAGTCATTATAATGGTAAACTAGTAATCAGAAAAAATCTTTCCATGGTGACGGTATGTTTCTCTGCCATGAAAAGATTAAAACAAATGCTTTAGGTCAAATGTTACATGTAAACTAAAACTTAAAACAATGTCTTAGATATCAGGCTGTGTATTAATTACCATTTTTATGTTATAACTGTTTAGGAGCTTCAGATGTCTGGTCCATATGAGCACTGCTGTAATTCAGGAAGTTTCTCTACAACACAGCATTTCACATCGAAACCACAGCGAATGACTTTGTTTATATTCACCTTAACATGGTTTAATATAACTGTTTAATTATGCAGGTGGAATTCCCCATTAAGGTTGCTACACAGAACATTTATATAATTATTTTTTATATACTTAGAAAAACTCTCACTGACAACATTACCTACTGAAACAGGTAAACTAAATGCTTTGTTGTGTTTTGTTTTGGTGCGCTTACCCTCCTTTGTCATCTTATCATAGTAAGCCAGTTTGGAGGCAGCTATTGTGGCCTTTGGTGACTGTAGACAGCCCACAACAGCATCCATAAGAAGAACATTAGTCAAAGCCTGCTGCATATGCTGAGGATCCTGAAAAGGAAATATACACTGCATTTCAAACCTTCAGAACAAAACCCAGGCAATGAAAAGTCAAGTGTCTTGTGCTGTTCGAGACAGACTCTCCTGCATAACAAGGTGCACAGAATGTGTATTGTTAAAAAAGCCTCTTTCCCAAACTTTCTGAAACATTTTCCACAGGAGGAAAGTTGGCAGGGTCACGAGGAAGCACAAGGGCGTGTGTATCTCTGGTGATGGTTATACTGTGGAAAATAACTAATGGGATGCTGCAGTGACCCTCATGTGGTAATGGAAACTTCCCGTATTTTTTACTACACCTCCTGTGCTAAAACAGAGCACATCCACACATCTCCAATGCAAAGCACGGTGTTGCTGACAGGTACGGTTAACATCTCTGTGACAGGGTTTGGCATTTCAAGGGCTTTGGTCTTTTTAGGCTTAGGAAAGACTCTTAAACTAAGGTTAGTTGCATTAATGTGGCAGCAGCTGTTTCTGATCCCAACATCAAGTTAGCTGTGGCTGCCATGCTGCCAGCCCTTCTCTGGGAGAACTTTACATTACATTTTGGAACATTGCTGTGAGGATTTGATTGTATTCGGCCATAATAGCATTAGTGAGGTCAGGTACTGATGTTAGACGACTCATCCCAACGGTACCTCCAGATAACACAGATCCACTTTTAGCAATGCTTGGTATTGTTCATGGTGCACTGTGGTGAGATTATACATGCAGCGTATGCACAACTGAAAGCCTGTGTCAGCAGCTGTTGCTCCTTAAATTAGCTGAATTTATTAAATAAAAGGGGGGCCTGGATAGGTTTGGTTATGTACTGGATGAATGTGGCTTTGATCGGATTTGAAAAGAAACATTAAGTTCAGTAGCCAGGTTTCCATTCAAAATTCTGGATTCATTTAAACTTAGCACATGTCTAATAAATCTATATTTACCATAATACAGTCTACTGACAAGCTTCTATAGAAATCCTAAGATGGAGCAACGTTTCCTTACTGTTGTTTAATTGTATGGCTTTCTAACAAAGCAGGTGCAGAGAAAAAATGTTTACTGTTTATAATGTAAAATCACTATTATGTTTTTTTCTTTGATAAAACAAAAGACACATTTTAGTTTCTGCATAACCAAACTGCAGCCATCTGTCAAGATTCATAGATAGAACTTTAAATAGAAATACCTGATTAATCATGACATTTTTATTTACACTACATTACAAATGTGATTCTGTCTTAACATTAGACTATTTGTATTTGGTAGTTGCTGTTTTCATCAAGTCTTATCAATTAATAAGTCATAGTATACATAAAAGTACATAATCTGTACAAAACAATAGATTTGGGTCAATTTAGTTTTATATCTACCTTGTGGTCATCAGCCATTCTTCTGCCTGCCCACATCTCCTTGACCATCAGACTCCAGAGGTCACACTCAGACTTCAGATTAGCCTCGAACACCTCTTTCCTCAAACTGCTCTTGATCTTTAGAGAAGGGATTCTCAGCAGCAGGAACGGAGCAGCAGAGATCTTCACCTCCTTTTGAAGCATATTCAGTGATCAGCTCTTAGTTGCATTTAGAGTTCTTATTCAGTAATCAGAGCGAATCGCCTTCTTAAAACATTTATATGATTTCTAGATCATCTAGAAAGAAGGGGGCATTAGAGCTCCTACAGCCTATAGTACACAGTGCTAACTGACACATGCTCCAGGAGTGGAGGACTTCTTTCTGATATTTCAACCTATCACAGCACTGCAAACATTTTAATATCAATTCAGACGATCGTTTTACATAGTGTGAAATTAACAACAGTCAATGTTAATGGACAGAGTTTACTCGTCTGTTTATTTATTTATTTATTGTATTCGATTGAAAATGATGAAGGGACAAACCTCAATGTCTCTGAACTTGGTGATCTCTACATATCCTGGTCTGCCCTCGGTCAACAAGAACAGCCTCTTCTGTGTCATGGCGATCTTCCCCACGCCGTGGTTAGTCTTAACAGAGCTGGACAGTTTGTACACACACTCGTTATTGTCCAGGTGCTCGATGACCTCAGAAGGCAGGTGAACATCCTGGGCCTCTGCCTCAGTTTCCTTCCAGAATGTGTAAAAAACTCGAAACATCTCTGGATCTACCACCTTCTGCTGACCTGGCAAACCATCAGATAAAAGACTTTTCAAGCTTTTTTGCATTTTTATTACACTTGATTTATCTAATTTAACCAGGACATATTGGAGGAAAGCAGTTCCAATGTATCACCAATCATTGTGTTGCTAAGACATATTAGTTAAGATCCAAGTGTTTAACTTCTTGAGAAACATGCTGAAACATGCAGAAGCATTCCTAAACAGTTTCTCTTTTTCTACAAGATATGCCATATGACTCATAAAAGGGGGATCTCAGTTTAAATCAAAGTCTGAAACAAGACCAAAGTGAGGCTCTACAAAAATATTCAAATGCAGTCAATAAAACAGCCGTTTTATTTACTACCCAGTGGTCCTACAGGTGTCCTCTGAGTTTTTTTATATAATGTTAATATTGTTTTTAAAAACTGTGAATCTAAAATTCTTGAAATGTTGGGAAAATGGTTGGGACTCACATTACACTTTTGCATTACCACAGCAACCCTGGCTTTGTCTTCTTGGTGATAGAACAGAAAACCTTACCATAACAAATAATGAATTTAATATAATAAAAGTGGGAATAACTACAGCTGCCAGGGTGATGGTGCGTAATTGGAGGAGCCCTAAACTCCAGATTTAAAAGAGTGGTTTGACAAATGATTGAAATTGCATCTTATGAAGTTATGATGGGATTTAATGGGGAAGGGAAAGTGAGCAACCTATGGGAGGAACTTTGGAAACACATGCAACTGAACTGAGTGTGCAAAGGACCTTGTATTATTGCAGCTGATATTATTTGTTGTGCTCTTTCTTTTTTATTATTTTATTTGAATTTGCAGTGAACAGCTATTTTACAAATTGTACGTGTGAGCTGTGCTGTGCCTGTTGTTGTATTTCATTAATAAATTAAAAGTCCGAATTACAAAAAAAGGTAAATCTGACACAATACATTTATACAACTATATTTCCTACAAGTACCATTAATAAAAAAATATCATAAAACAAAGCATCAGGCAGGGCAATCAAACCAAAGCTTGTGTAATAGCTTTCTGTAAGGCCGTATTTAGGTGCATTAAACACTTCTGATATCAGGTTTGTATCACCATCACTATGAACAGTTCTGACTGCAAATTTCTCAAGCAATCTTAATGATTACATCTTAATGTAATTAATGATTAAATCTTAATGATTACATTATGCAGAAAGTTTTTATTAAAAATAGTAAAAATTAGCAAATTCTGCAGGACAGTTCATTGGATCTGCTGACTAACTCACCCTGAGTGTGTAACAAGTGGCTGCTTTGTGAAAAATGCGAAATTAAACAGCAAAATCAAACCAGAGAGGAACGAACCATCAGTGAGAGCCTCAAACAGTCTGTGGATGGTGGCCATATCTCTGACGATGCCTGACTCCTGAATGCACCTCACAAACTCCTCCAAGTGCATGGAGACTTTGGGAAGCTGAAACTTCTTCACATGGTCATCTGTCACCAGTTCACTCTTCTCATCGCTCTTCAGCTTACACAGGATCCGCTTGAGTTCAGGACGCTTCTCTGCCTGGGCCCTCTCCTCCTTCTGCAGAGAGTCCACCAGCGTCCGGACCAGCTCCCCAGGGAACAGCTCCACGTCCGTTTTGTACAGGTTCTGAAAATCGCTGAGGGCCTCTAAACGCTTTGAATTCAAGGTGTTGACGAGACCGCGGAGGTAGTAATATCTGGCTAACAGGGAAGAGTCATCAGTGGAAAGAGAAGCCATGGCTTTCCCAAGTTGGTGGGTCACTTCTCCATAGTAGTGGTGGACATACTGGTACACCAAAGGTGGAGGGAAGTCTGGCAGCTTGAAGATTTTAACCGGCTTGGCTGGAAAGTTTAGAGCTGTAGAGAAAAGGCACTGTTAACAGAGTGTCCCACATGATACTTTTACCATGGACAGCCTTGTGTGTGGAGTTATGTATCAAACAGTCCGAATTCTTTATACATGCCTATTTTCCATCCTTTCTTTATCCCTTAGAATTAAACAGGCTGTTTTGTTACTTTGCCTTCAAAACTGACACAATGGTATGTAAAAGTCTGAACGTCCCTAGTCCAGTTACATGTTTTATTTTTAAGGTGACAGTAAGTTAACACTTCCTCTACAATGAATAAACTTAAATAAAATATGGCTTTTTAAATCCACATTTTAGAGCGTAATTTCATAAAATTTAACATATTGGGGAACAATACAACCAAACATATTCAATGTGCCATAACTGCACAGGCCACATTTACTTTTTATATCATCGCTGTCCAATGAAACACAATATCTCCAAAATAGTAACTTTACAGGAGCGACCAAAAACGTACTTTACTTCCAATGAAAGTCAATGGAACCAGAATTCTTTCCAAGTTGTTTTGGAGCACTTCTATTGGCCTATTCATCATGAAATTGTCACAGTATGTAAACGGCGACTGGCGTGTCCAAATAATGTAGATACATGTTTTTCATTGGGCAGCATTGATATACTTGTTGTGTTAAAATAAGCAAATTAACAGTAAGTGTGCATTAAAATGTGCTGAAGTGTGCTCTATGTATGTGTAGAACTGTTTTAATGGCCTTGTTCCAAAAGCAGTCTGGGCCGACTCACACTTTATAAATTCCCCAGGAAAGGAGTTAAACATCCAGCAAAGTTTAAATGAAAAACAATGATAAAACACGAATGAAAAAAAAATCTGAGAACTGTATATATGACTGTTTTCCATCACTGACTGGTGCGGAAAGCCATGTAAAGTTTTTCACACACCAAATCCAGCATTTGGAATGTTTTCAGACCATACAAATCTGTGTTTCCATTCCTTTACGGGGAACAGCAGTTTAATCACACAGTACTTCCATGCACAATCTTTCTTTGTTTCACGTTGCCATAAAAACCCACACAGCTTTGAGACAGAGAAGGTGTTTTTTATAACTTTTTACTTTAAACTGTGCTTTTGGATTTACAACTGACAGATCTTGGCTCTCAGTTAATAGTTAATACTGATACTTGGAATTTGTTACAGCTTATGTTGTAAAACTGATTTAACATTTGTGACTTTCTGTTACAGTTTTGTTGATATTTACCAGTTGCAATTGTTGAAAATCACAAACTTTAAACTATCCATATCAGTATCGAGAT
This sequence comes from Megaleporinus macrocephalus, assembly GCA_021613375.1. Classification (NCBI taxonomy): domain Eukaryota; kingdom Metazoa; phylum Chordata; class Actinopteri; order Characiformes; family Anostomidae; genus Megaleporinus; species Megaleporinus macrocephalus. The sequence goes on from CM038705.1 coordinate 35,578,673, forward strand.
TTTAGCCTTTGTACTTTATATTGAATCGAGTGGAAAATCAGAAGTATTGCCAATCTTGACCTCAGACATACCAAACATGTAGTTACAGTGCATCTGGAAAGTATTCACAGCGCTTCACCTTCTCCACATTTTGTTTTGTTACAGTGTTATTCCAAAATGGATTAAGTTCATTTTTCCCCTCAAGATTCTAAACACAATAGCCCATAATGAGACAGTAAAAAAAACATGTAATAATTTTTTTTGCAAATTTATTACAAATAAACAAAAAAAATCACATGTAAATATGTATTACTGCCTTTGCTCAATACTTTGTTGAAGCACCTTTGGCTGCAATTACAGCCTCAAGTCATTTTGAGTATGACGCTACAGATTGGCATGCCTATTTTGGGCAGTTTCTGCCATTCTTCTTTTATCAGGTTAGAGCATGAGAAGTTCTGCAAAGAAGAGTGTCAGAAAGGCTGTAACAACATGTGTAAAGAGTGAAGCGGTGTGAATAATTTCCAGATGTATATAGAGGTTTAGCTAGCTATCTAGGCTGCTCAGACTCAAAAAGAGGGTGGAGCGAGACATGTTAGTCGTGTGATTGCGAACTATTAGCGAAACCCAACAGAACCTACTGCCTGGGGCTTTAAAGAGTTTCAGTGTGGTAGCAAGTGAAGATCTCTTACAGATGTCAGGGGTGGCTTTGGCTTTAGCTTTGGTAAGCGATGTATGTCTGGGGATGCTCAGTTTCTTCTCCTCCCCCAGGTTGGGAAGGCTTGTGCCTAGCCGCTTACTCAGGCGGTTTTCGGGGCAGCTGTATTTCCGTGCCATCTCCTGCATGGTGGGCCTCCGAGGGTTCTCAACTCCAGCTTTCATTCTGCATCACACATCTCCATTACAAACCAGCAGTGCACTCATGTTTTCTGTGTTCTTAAGCTTAGAACAAGCTAAATAACTCAAAAAAGGGTTTGTGAAGATTACTTTTGGGCCTCGGTTCGAGTGCTCAGCTCCATCCGTGTGAAGGCATCTGTCTTTCTGCTCAAACGTTCTTTCAAGAAGGAATGAAAAATGTGCGATTCCAAAACCTGTCACACAGGAACATCCATCAGTCATGAAGACTGTACAGGCCATACAGAACAGATAATTCATTAGAAACGAGTGTCACCTTTTTATAAAATGGCTTGTCCACAGGCTCTCTGGTCTTCAGGAACTCCTCAGTATTGAAGACCCTGTGTTCGTAATTGAGGTGATCACTGACGTCCCTGAAAAAACAGTAGCTTTAAGTAGTGTAGTACACTTTCTGATATGTTCTAACTCATTCTCATTAACTGACCTGAAGATATTCACAATGAACTCCAGGGTGATCTTCTGTATCTCCCAGTTGAGGTTCTCCTGCCACTTTCTCTTACGTGTGCGCAGGTCATTAATGTCCATACTAGCTGCCTGGTGAACTGCCTCTACATCATAGTGTAAATGAAGGCCATCTTTTCTGCTCACAAACCACACATACAAACACGTGCTCACTCTACTTTAGCAGAAATCTTGTCAGCAAAAAAAACACAATAACAATTATTTAATAAATACTAATTACTAATTACTAAATAAGTAATTTTTAAACCAGTATTCTCACTAATTCTTCAGAGGTCCAGGCTCACCTGCTAGTTAGGTCTAACCCAATCACTCAATGTTGGGAGGGTGAAGATTAGCTTCCTTAAAGATCTGCCAGTTCTGTAACATCAGCTAACAGACGTTCACAGGAGAGAGATGGGGGCCACTCGACCCACCTGTTATTCTGATGGGCCTAATTATGCTCACTTGGACTCTGTCCACAGAGGCCATCGCCAGGGATTACCTGATAAAGCCAATGCTTATACAGTCCACAATATCTATACTCATATTCTGAGATCTAGGTAAGACTTGTCATGGTGATGGTTTCAGGGTACAGAGTATGTTTCTTCAGAACTTTTCTCACCGTCTCTTAAAACATTCAGCGGCTGCTTGTGGAGCTTCTGGTATGTCAGCATGGTCTGAAGAGATGGTCCCTTCATCTATATTGATCAAAATCAAGTCATCTGTCTCCTAATTCAAAGAAAAATATTAATTATAGCAGCATACAACACTTTAATATGACTTAGATGGCATAAATATATTTAAAAACTATATTTATACATGCAATAACAATGTCTTCTGAAACTGATGGAATCAAAGCAAGTTCCTTATACCGCCTCTGTGGTAGCCATTAAAGAAGTTTTCAGCTACTGGTGAAACAAGTAACTTACCACAGTGTGAAACTACGGGTATAAATATGATCTTATAATATCTGAGAGATGTTTTTACAATATGTGAAACATAATTTTATGTTTCGCTCACTGCCCACTACATACAACTAAACGGGGTACAATTTACTCTCTTAGAATTTGAGTAGAAAAACTTTCTGGGCAATCAGTGCAGATGTCTAGGCACCCCTGTGTGTTGTTGACTTTCTAAGTCATAATTATGGAGTCAAAATAGGGTCATAAAATGTTTGAGTTTGTAAAACAATAGTCACAAAAAGATTTGCATTTGTAAATCCAATGTTGTGAATGTGTGAATCAGTACTGCTCAAATGGCTTAAACTGGGTCAGATCCAAACTCACATGGAATTTGTTGGTTGTAAATGTGACAGTGGGCGTTTTTCAGTCTGGAGGTAAAAATCCTCAGCTTCTCTGCTGCTTGTGTGAAACTCTTGTTGCAGTTGCGAATTTTGACCCTGTTTTGACGGCTAATTGATGGACCAATAGGAAAGCTTAAGCTGCACCAATCAGATTGCGAGGTTTGTTTAACCAATCAGAACACTGATTTGGTGCCGTCACTCAACTTCTGATCGCTATTGGAACATGCCTCTTAAACTCCGTCATGGCGCTGCCAGGCACAGATACAATGCTAGTTTATGTTTATTTAGCAAAAAGTTTTAAAGAAGATAACAGGCCGGCTCTGTGCAGTGGATTTATTTATACTACTGACTGTTATGCTAGCTTTGGATAACTGTAGCCAATTAAAACTGTACTACAGTGTTTTTTTCTATTGCAAAAGCTGACCAAAGCCTGTGCAAATGCCTGTGCATGTAGTTGTTTAAACGCAGCTACAAGTTTCAGTACATTTGTGACGATTGTCCTACCAAGAACCCACTTCTACACCTGTCAATGCACAGCTAATGTTATTTGCTGAATTTAACAAAATAATAAAAACAATGTTCAAAAGGAAAAGTGGCCTGTGTAGAAGTCATGACTAGATTATTAAGTTTGTTCTGTGTAGAGGACATGTTAACTTAGAAAATCTACAAATATATAATTTACCGGGCTTCATACAGCTGGCCGTTGTTGAGGACGCAGTGAGGATACCTGCAGTATATTTTAAAAAACCTTGTGGTGTTCTGTTTTTACCGTAGCAACCTCCTTGTAGTGGCTGAGATGGCAGCCCATGAGGAAAGCAGTGGGTGCCATGAGAAAATCCAGCATCTGGCGGGAGAGGGTGGGCACCAGAGGGTGCTGCCAGCGCAGAGGGTGGATATACAGCATGAAGCACTCTGCCATCAGCGTCAACCTGGCCCAGTTAGAAGAGAAGAACACCAGCCGCTGCTCCGTCAGGATACTGGTTATTATCTAAGAGCACAGAGGGATGGACAAACGCTCAGTGATCCACTGAGTGGAATATTTTATTTGTGTATATTTTATAACAGCTGACATACTGATGTGCGTCCTCAGCTAATCTCTAGCACAGTGGTTCTCTACCATGCTTGACGTCATTCCATGTGTTTCCTATTCTTTTATCTATTCGCTTTATTCCACAGTGTTTTCCACACAGACTAGACTCAAGCACTCCCCTCCAAATACAGTGATGGCCATCCCAGTGTATTTCATTTCATTTACAGTGGGCCCATTGAACACCAAATTATATTTATAACTGTTAATAACAAAACACTGTCACTGATGAGGATCTATAATATCACAGAAGTCTTCATTTATCTGATTTTATAACTACAATAACAGTAAACGAGGCATGTTTGCAGAACCACCAGCTTTCTCAGACGAATAAAAGAGATTTCCTTGATATCCTTAATTTCTCCTAAACAACAGTGAGATCAGACAAAGGAGCTTATGCTGGAGTCTCCTGCTGCTCTGCTACTTCTTGTAGTTTAGGTCTCAATAAAGTCAGACATTCTGCTCTGATGTGCGGAGATAATAACTCTCACGTCTAAGTGCAACTAAACCCTCCCGTGGAATTTTAGGAGAATCACCGTTACATCTTCTGATCCATCAAAGTGGAACAGTTTTCCTCTGAGGTCTGTGTGTTTGTGCTCTCTGATTTCTGGCTTTGTGACTTTGCTTTGTGTGTTTTGTTTTTTTTATCGGTTTCGAGCAGCATGTTAAGTGTGTGAGTTAGTGTGCAGTGTGTTTGAAGTTTTTGTCGGTGTCAGCGCTGTATGTATAGGTGGTTTTTCAGATAAGAACAGCTGCTCAGTCCACCTCATTATTTTCACATTTCCACATACACACATATACAAAACGTACACTTGGCACTGCGCCCATTCTGCTACATCCTGACCCTAACACTCCAGTTTTAGTGTTCCTTGTTCTGACACACCTGATTCTACTCATTAATCATCCCCGCTGAGCTGATGTGGGTGTGTTAGAGTTGGGAAAACACTAAAACGAGCAGAATAGAAAGCATTCGTCCCAACTTTGCAACAGTTTGAACATTCCTGGCCTCATTACATCTTTTGTTGATTTTTTAAAAGTATAAACAAGCCAATGTCCGCTAAATGGCATGGATGTAAATGTAATTATAGCTTTCACGTTTCATGTTCAAGCCACATTTGATTGTAATTCCAGTTAAAATCAGCAATTAAACAGTAAACGTGTAATAAAATGTGTGTTCCCAGTAGGACATAACTTTAATTTACTGAGAAAATTTCACAAAACATGGAATGTGACCAGGGGTGCCAAAACATTTGTATATTACTGCACTTGAAACACATAGCACAGCCACATAAGGCCTCCATAACAGCTTAACCGAGCGACTGGATGTCTGACCTGCAGCAGTAGTCTGGGTGTGAAGCACAGGAACGGGAGGTGCAGGTCCAGATCAATGACAGGGCGATCCTTGTCCTCTCTTGACGGAAGCACGATCGTCAGGGGCCGTAAGGTGAACATCTGACAGGAAACCCAGAGAACCTCACTCACGATTTTAAAAAACTGATTTCAGGTCAAGCACAGCAGAGGCTGGTAACGTATGACAACTGCATTAAAACATGCTCTATTAATTATTACATATATATGATAATACAAAGGAACTGCTTTGATTTTCTTGAAAATGATATTTGGCCCTGCTGACGATTCAGAACCCACCACATGTAGAGGTCCAGGAGGAGGAATGGGCACCAGAGCTAGTTTGGCTGAAAATTCTTTCACTCGCTCTTCCAAGTCAGCCATCCGGCAGGTTTTCAGCTGCCCCAGTAGACTGTCGAGAAAAAAGGAAACAACCAAAACAGATACAGCAACTTATGACCATTTCTCACGCAAATACTATCTTGTATTAGCTGAACATTTGTCCTTGTGTTTCTCCGCTCGTTCTCTTTATGCTCATGAATATCTCACTCTTTGAGGCCACAGCTCAAAGAGAGTAAATGAAAACGAATTTGAGTAAAGAAATGCGATCATTCCCACCAACAGCATACAAAACTCCATCATTCACTACCGTTTGCATCTGTTTTAAAGTTGGTCATTAGGTTTGCTTGCGTTTCCACTCTGAGAGAGTAAAAAATCCCAGTGTGAGCCTCACCATGACAGACAGTCCTTCAAAGCAGTGTAGTAGGGGTGCTTAGATATAATGCAAACTGCATAAGGTGCATAAAGTCGAGGATGCTTGTGGACATGGCCATTCTGGTGATGCACCCCCTCTTGGAATAACTGATTTATTGTGAGAGAAAAAAAAGATCATTAGTAAATGTGTTTACTAGTGTAAAATGAAGATTGCATGTCATCGCTGTCCAATGAAAAACAAGTTACTCCAAAATAGTAACTTTACAGGAGAGGCCAAAAACTGTCCCTACTTGCAATGCAAGTCAATGGAACCAGAATTATTTCCAAGTGGAGCATTTCTATTGGTCCATTCATCATGAAATTCCCACACAATGTAAACGGCAGTTGGTGTATTCAAATGATGTAGTAAAATGAGAATCAACAAAAATTAATATACATGTTTTTCATTGGACAGCGATGATATGTAAATAAACAGGTGCATATTTAAACATTTTCCACTTGGTATATATATATATATATATATATATATATATATATATATATATACTACACATACTTACAGATATTATAATTGTACTACTGGACAAACGCAGCAGCAATATGTTATAGCTGTTTCTCTTTAGAGGTCTAATGTAGACCACAGTCCAGATTAGCTGCATCCTGTCTGTAAAGCTCTATGAACTGCTGAAGAGTCTAACCTGTATAAGTCTGTAATACTGAACAACTACTCCGTGCGTCTGGTTTCCAAAGACGTCAGTGAAGACCAGAAAGTGGAAATGATCGTCCCCCAGCTCCCTGGATACATGAAGCCCTCCTGGTTTAATAGAAAGAGTCTTAGTGTAGTGTCCTGTCATACAGCACCAATCAGTAATCTCTGCAACAGGCCACTCAGATTTGATAGGCCTGGAATTGCTTTCAAACAACTGCAGTGCTACAAGCCTACACCCATTACGTTTATCTCTGTTCCTCTTAAACGCAAAGTGTGGATCTCTCACATCTCTGACTGCCACCTCCTTAATTTCATCTGTCTACCGCCTCCAGCCTGTCACCAAGTAATCAATAGTAATCTGACATTTTTAAGGATGTATCAATTCTTTAAATGCACTCGGAGTAGAGAGGTGAGAGGAAGCCTCCAGAGCAAAGAAAACATATGTGAATCCTAAGAATGCATCCACTAGTGCATCTAAGGGTGAATGATTAATGATATTAGATCCACTTAAAGAGTCACAGAAGGAGTTATTATAATTATGTTAGTAATTATATTAAAAGTGGTTACGCTTAAAAAAGAAAGCTCCTTGTCTTACTTGGAAACAGAATCTTAGATGCCTGTATCTTTCTTGTTATGCTATATTTACTTGTTTTTAAAGAACTAGATATTACTGCTTTAATAAATCTTTTTTTTCTAACCAGATTTGCAGGAATTTTGCCCTAAAATTAGCATTTACATCACATTTTAAATGTATTTGATCCTGTTTTTGTGAATATTGTTTTATATTCATCAATTGTTCAAACTGTTCATGCTGAACTAAAGTACATAAACCTTTTGGAAATGGAAACAGGGCACGGGTGCTCAAACCAGTCGCCACATGTTCCAACCCAACTCACAATGCATAGGAATAGAGTTCGGCAGGGTGTTACCTGGAAAGCATAGCTGAGGAAGCGCCACCAGGTCCAGGTCCTTGGGCACAGATACGTCCCCTGTAGAACCCTCACTCGGCTTTGTGTTTCCATGGGCAACCCCTGGCCTGTTGCTCTTCTTCTTGATGAAGGAGCGTCTCCTCTGGCCCCGGCTGAAGTGTCCTATGCCAGATTCAGTGATGCTCTCTTTCGTCACAAATGGAGGCGCATGGACCTGCAAGACCTCTGGGTCGAGTAGAGGAAGGGGGACTCCATTCTCCTGCTGCAGAGACTGAGAGGATACCAGTACAGCACAGGTTCAGGAGAGACTGATCACTGCTGAAAACAGTCAGTGGTCGACTTTTTCCACTTTAATATATACAATCTTAACAGATGATCCTGAATTAGTTTAATTCTGATACCGAGTGGACCTTTTTAACCATAAGAAACCTAAATGTTGTATCTCTGTTGTAGATGAGATGCATCAGACTGAAGTCTCAAATTTAAAGCAAAAGTAATTCTGCACTATGAATTCTAGTTATGATGTATAGCTACACATATTAATACATGTTAATAGATGGGTAGAATCTTAAACCTATTTAAACTACACAGGGCAGCCTGACTTGCCGTTATACTGCTGACGTCTCAATTCCACCTGTAGTCTATTTCTATTTGTCGGCTAATGAAAAATAAATGACCTGCTGAATTGATTTTCTAGAGGAAAATATGTCCTCTACAAAGTACACAGACTATTTAATTCACCGATTCTGTTTACTTTATGAGCTTTAAAAGCTGGAAACCTATTAAAATATTAGGCACAGAGCCTGTTCTATGTTTTATTTTTTAGGTTAAATGATGCAAATAAACAGTAATTGTATATTAAAGGTGCAGTACTGTGTTCTCACTATAAGATGTGTTTTAACTTATTTACACCTACAAAATCAACAAAATATGTCATTTGACTAGAGCGCACAACTGTGACAATTTCAGCTCGTTTTGTACATCAGCTAGCACATGACTAGTGTGTACAGCTCCTAGCTACACTTAAAATTAAAGGGTCTTTATTTTCAGTGTGCATTAATGTAAAGTGATTTTATTCCAAACAGAACTGAAGCATTTCTGCTGGTCAAATCATTAAGAAACTCTGGCACAGCATAAAGGGCAGCAGCTGTTCCTAAATAATGTAGAAAACAGTAAAAGTGGAGAAGAATGGAGATACTGTTTTTTCTTTGGACAGGGAGGAAATACTAACAAAAACTAGGAGTAAAATGAATTGTGTTCAACATTTCACAAATCACTCTGAACTAAATCCAGTTAAAAAGAACTCCTCTTTTAGTCTTTTAAATTTGTAGCTTTGTTTTAAAGCACAGACAATATTTACCAAATACTTAGAAATGCATATATTAGTCAATATTTTGTCATAATTATCAATGATTGATCTTTTTGCCCAGCAAACCATAATATTTTACACAAAATAATATTAAACAGACAAAAAGTTTATTTAATTACAAAAAACATTTTGTTAGTCCTCAAGGTTACACATTTACTTCAAAACACCTTTAGAAGGATGCAGTTTGGCTTCATGCTAAAAAAGGCTTTAAATTAAAAACATTAAAAAGATCTTTAAAATTTAAAACAAACAAACAAAAAGGTAAGTATTATTTGAATAAGTCTGGATATATAGGGATTAACGTTTGTGATGGCCACCTCCTAATAGACAAGAACCCAAAAATGATGATTTCTGTACACATTCAGCTTATTAATAATTATTACTATTATCTAAATCTGTTGGGTTTAAACCGATTATAAGATATATGGAATATCATCGCTTGAATACTTCATTGTTTTAATTTTTTTTCATTGTGGGACTGCAGTTTGAACTAATTAGGTATAAAGTTTAGAGAAGTTTGAGACGTGGTCTTCTCCGACAGTCTGACTGTTACATAGTTCACAGTGTGGACGACATGGTTAAACATACGTACCATTTTCTGAATCCTGGTACCTCAGAAGTTACATACAGCACTTTGTTTATTGAAATCAAATTAACTAACAGAACCCATTACACACTGCATAACACTGCACTGCTTAACATGTGGCCAGTTTAAACATTATTTCAAACACTTGCCAAACTCTGCTTACCTCATACACCTCCTTCAGCTTGTCATTAGGGGCTCCAACAACAACACACGCTTCCAGTAAGCCGGGGGCTAGATGTTCAGCCATTGAAGCTCAGTACGACGTCTCCTCTACATAAGATCTGACTGACTTGTAGCTCTTGTTCAAAGTTTAGTGACTTCCTTCTTGGGATGTAGTTCATAACTTACCACACACACACACACACACACACACACACACACACACACACACACACAAACAAACAAACAAACCTGCGTCAGTGTGTTGAAGCAAGCTTTGAGAGTTTCAGCATTAAGCAAGTGTTTTAATGGGTGTAACATATTCGTAATAGTGAACACATCGCACAAACGTTTAAGTCAGTGTAGTGCAATCCTCAGTGAAGGGTCGTGTGTAAAAATAATAGATACTGTAAAGGGTTTGTGTCTTATCTGGTGTAGCTTTAAGAAGCTTGTCTTGTGAAATGCTGTCTAATACTCCAGCTTAAAGAAGCCTGTCTTTACAAGTGAAGGCCTGCAGGGCATGTAACTCCCCAACACGCAGAAATCAACACTGCAGGCAACTTTCACAGCAACTATATCCTAAAGCTATAACTAAAACAATTATTACTGCATTAGTTGCTGGTGATTGCATTTGATGGACTACATAATTACAACAAGTAAACAAACAGCAGATCACATGTAGGCTGTTTTAGAGAATCGCCTTCTACAGACCACAGAGATAAGAAGCAAGGCTGGTATGTGGGTCTATATAATCACATTAGTCTGCTTTTGGGAGTTCTTGTTCTAAATTAGTCTCATGTGTGTTGTAAGGGCAAAAACACCCAACTCAGTATAAATGTGGGAAACAGACAGAAACCAGAGCCGGTGAGGAAGTAGCTAAACCTTTACAACAGAACTGCACCAAGAACAGAGCACTCTGTTATAGAACAAGACCCGCAGAGATGGTTATTATAAGATCAGACTTTAACACTTACTCTGAGTTAACACTTTCTGGTGATCACGTAGCTGTACACAGTTTATGGTCTCACCTGAAACACCAGCGCGTGACAAGAATATGACAGACCCTGCCACTGCTCTACGAGTTATTTAGTGATGAACAAACCTAATGTGTACGTTATTCACTATAGCTTCTGTTGCTCCAAACGAGTTCATATAAACAAACATACCTGGTGATGGTCGTTACTACTCTCGCAGTAGGGGTCTAGAGCTCCGCTGCTCCCGCCGGCCAACTGCAGCGCCGGGGACATCGATTCTTTGGAGCTGTCCGTTTCGATGGGGAGTTTGATTCGCCGGACTGAATCGACTCCCTCGAAGTGTCCATCATGACTAACAACTCCATCCAGTGTACCGAGCTGAATCTTTCAATACGTTTCGATGGAAAGTTTGATTCGCTGGACAGAATCGACTCTTTTGAACTGTTCATCGTAACTAAAACCTCAATTCAGTGTACCGAGCTGAATCTTTTAATACGTTTCGATGGAAAGTTTGATTCGCTGGACAGAATCGACTCTTTTGAACTGTTCATCGTAACTAAAACCTCAATTCAGTGTACCGAGCTGAATCTTTTAATACGTTTCGATGGAAAGTTTGATTCGCTGGACAGAATCGACTCTTTTGAACTGTTCATCGTAACTAAAAACTCAATTCAGTGTACCGAGCTGAATCTTTCAATACGTTTCAATGGAAAGTTTGATTCGCCGAACAGAATCGACTCTTTTGAACTGTTCATCATAACTAAAAATTCAATTCAGTGTACCGAGCTGAATTGTTCAAACTCTTAATTAAAATGCGATGGTTTGTTCCGCTTAACGAAAAACTTATTTCCGTGTACCGAGCTGAATCTTTCTATGCGTCTCGAGACGAAGTTTGATTGGGTTCTTCGAATCGAGTCTTTCTAAGCGGCCATCTCAATTAACAAGTCCATTCAGTGTACCGAGCGGGTGGAATCTTTCAATACGTTTCGTTGGGAAGTTTAATTCACCCCACCGTATCGACTCTTTCGAAGTGTCCTTCTTAACTGAAAACTCGATTCAGTGTACCGAGGTTTAATTCCCTTACTGGATTGGCTTTTTCAAATTGGATTCAGTGCACCAAGCTGAGTCCTTCAAACTGTCCATTAAAGTGGTAATGTTCATTCCGGTTACCGAATCGACTCTTTCGGTCTGACTATGGGAAACTCTATTCAGTGTACCGAGTCATACACGCTTCGAGAAGCTGATAAGGCTAACCGAGTCACCTAAATTAGGGTAATGCCTCTTTCTGCTAACAACAGAGGAAGGAAACCAGCTATATATTGTACAGAGATAAATTTGGTTTTATATCTCATGAGGTGATTTACATGTTTAAAGGTGTTACCGATTCTTAATGTATTGATCTACAATACGGACGTAAGCATGACAAACTTGAACGGGCACCTCGTCGAAAAGTCCTACCACAGCACATGTATAACCATCCTTACAACTCTATACAAGCCACTTAAGGAGAAATAAAGCTGCAAGTTGTTTAATATTTTTAAAAAGTCATAATCATAAAAAAACACAACATGTAAATTCTTGAAACGGAGATAACAATTAAGAAGAATCTTAGACTCATTATCTTAAAAACCTGAATAAAACTGACTAAAACGCGAACTAGTGTGAAATAAATGTTCTGCTTGAACGGCCAGTGGAAAATAGTGGAAAGCTGTCCTGAAAACGTCTTGCTTTGTAAAGCACTATCGCCATCTAGCGACTCTGAGGAGTTAAAACCATTCCACAAAACAGACTTGAAGCTTCTTGGGTGATTAATTTATTTACTGTAATGAATGAGATAGAAAAAAGAAACACATGAACCTTCACATATTAGCATAAAACTGTTTTGTATCCAAACTGTTGTACAAATGATCAGAAAAAAACACCTTAAAACTGTGAAACAGTCAGTTTGGTCCACACACTTACAAAAAAGTAACAGCAGTACCGCACAGCATTTCTAAATATAACCGAATGCTGAACCTCAGCAAATTAAAAGAATGCAAAAGAAAGATGCTGAATCACAGATCTGACTTTCTCTGTACATTATATGATTAACACAAATGCCAAAACCCTGCCAAGAAGTGCTGCTAACACGATTCTTCTGTACCTGAAAAAAGGCTTTAAATAAAAATAAAAACAGCTGATTCTTTGAATGCCACAATAATACCGATCAGGTTCGTATGAATGGCAGGATGGACCACTATCAGTCTGGCAAGCAGCCTACTCTGTATATGTGGTGTAGCTTCTTATAAGCATTACTTCTAAGAGGTGAAGCAAGACTTGCGACCAATATCTAACGATATCTAACATTATCAAATGATATCTGACAGCTCACTTAGAGGGACAAACATAAGTGGTCCAAGATCACCTGCTATAAACACCCTGTATGCGCCCTGAACAACAGACACAGAGCTGAACCTGCACTGCTTCTGAGGACAGACCGAGTATGGCTAAAAGCCTTTTGTAATGCTAATCTCAGGACAAGAGCAAAACAGAGTAAGCGAAAGTAGTTCTATTTAAGATTAACAGTAAGAAAGTAGTTAAATGTGTCCTGTGAGTATTAAGGCCTTTGAGGTTTCTCACTTTCACCACAAACAAGTACTTCACTGAAGCAAGCGTCAACAGAACACAGCACTCAAATCCATACCAAGAAAAGCTTGATATTTCAGGTTTATATATATAAAATGTTTGGTATCGTACATATTTGAGACTTTAGAGAAGTAAGCTTGTCATGCTCAGCTGCAGCAGCTAGAGCATATTGCCCTGAGTGACCCTTTTTCAAGCACAAATCCAGCATAGTGAAAAAAACAAAGATAAACGAATGTGCAAACATCACAGTAAGGTAAAATGGCACGCTACAGGGTTAGTGGATTACACCTCCTGTTTGTTGGTTTGTTTGTCTTGGCAAGAACTAGCTTCGCATGTTAACTGTAGTTATGTAAAACTGGTTAATTGCACTCGAGGCTTTGAAATGAAGCTCCTTGGACCAAAAAAAATTAAATAAATAAAATAATGATTAGCCACATGCCTCCAATATTCCAGTAAGCATCCTGTTCCCTTAATGACCGCACCAATCATGTGAGCAAAGGATTGCAGCAGTGTTTTAAGATTTGTGATTTGAGGAAAACGCAGCATCAACGCTCTCAGGGAAATTAGAGAAACATAAGAGACACATAAGCTAGTATTAAAAAAATCAATTATGGAAGCCAGTAATTTTAATTGAGCTTATCTGGACAGTGAAAATATCTTGGTTTGCAGTATCTTTTGCATTTCTGTAAAAAATGGGAAAATGGGAATGTTGTACCATTCAATCAGAATAAATACTTTGGCCAGCAGTAACACAACTGACGCTTAAATGCAACAGTTTCTGTACCATCTTAACAGATATACATTCGGTGTGTGGGTGCTACGAGCCCCTGCATGAGGTCATCAGTAAAACACTAATGGAGATTGCTCTACAAATTGGTTTGATGTACAGCCTCCCCTCAAGCCCTCGACTCACTCTTATGAGTGGTGCAATCTGGGAGCTGCAACTCAATTTGTAGTTCACAGTCAAAGAATGAATTTTAGGATTTGACCTGTAGTATGCAGGCAAAGTACCTTTGGCACTTTGCATTTCGCTGCAGATTTAGTGTGACATGTTTCCATTAAGGTGCTCAGACTGAGCCTGAGGCTTGTTCATCATCATCTTCATCGTCAGGAGTGTCAGGGTAAATGACAAGGAAGGCAGCAGTGAGGAAGCCTAGGAAGGAGCCCCCTGAAGCCACCATTGGGATGACCCTCACTGTGCTTACAGCTTCCACAACTGCGCCAAGAGCAGACGCCACCAAAATCTGAGAAATGTAAACCTGGCAGGACAGGATGGCACAGTCGATACCAAAGCCTCGGCGAGAGTTACCTGGACTGTGGCGAATGTACTGCAACAACATAAGACATGAGATCATTTCAGTATCTGTATCTATGTACAGTACATTACAGCAGCAAATAACACACAGTCACCAAACAGTCATCTGGTTAGGATTAACATTATTTTTGGCTACAGTTCATATTTTTAAATCTATCAGGAGAATTAATTGGTATTAACAACAGAGACTGGATCTTACCTCTTTGATCTCATGGTATTGGCCCAGAAGAGCATAAGGGCAGTATGAAATACTCATAGAGATGATGCCCATGGTGCTTATCATTATCATAGCAACGTAGACATTGGGGAAAATGGCCATAACACCTGTGCCCAAAGCAAAGCCTAGCGTTCCCAGCATGTAGATGATCTTAATGCTCAGGTCATAGTTGTCAAGGTACTTCTGAAGCACAGCTTTAAAATAAAAAATAATAAAAAACAAGAGAAGAAAAGCCGTGTTATTTATTCTGAAAGAAAGCTTGTAATCCAAAAGATCACTCATGATTGTAAAAACTTTACACTAACACTTAACACTAAAAACTTATTCACAGATGCTTTTCCTTATACTGAAACCAAGTGGACACAGAATGACACAGAACAACTTCTGTTACCCTAAAGAACTTTGGCTTTTGGAACGTATGGCTCTTTAATGAAACTCTAATAAAGTGTCCCACCCTATATAATCAAGTTTTTTTTCTTAGAATTGTATATCCAAAGTATGACTGATATAAATTATGACAAAAAATGATTTAATCATAAGATTATTTTCATATATCAGAAAATAGTTTGACCATACCACAATATACAACAATATAGTAAAGATGAATGTGGTAAGAAACCATCTCGCTACAGTACAAGTCTATTTAATGCAATGTTTGGACAGTACCATAAGCAATCCAACCCCTGAACAAGCCACACTGTGCACTACTAGGATATCAAGTGGCTATACTTTACTCTGTACCAAAAATCCTGGCTCAGACAAAAGTGACTGGATTTAATTCAGACTAATTAAGCTGATGTACTGGAAATGGTGTGGGGAACAGTTCATCTGCTGGGAGAGCTACAGCATTCGCTACAAATCTGGCTCACTGATGCACCACTGATATAAGTGGGAAGAACAAAGACTCAGATCCGAGGGACCAAAGTCAAAAGACAGAACGAAAGCTGTTTTGTGTGTTGAAATGTTAGTCTCAGAAGTGAATCTGCCTGGCACCATTTTATCTTTGAGAGTATAGTATATAAACATTTTGTCAAAATCTGTGTGCAACAGTATAAGGTGACTGTGTAATTCACTTTATATGGTTCCATTTTCAGGTGGGACACAATAACTCCTAAACCCCAGTAAAGAGCCAAGAAGAGCTCACCATACAACCCTCAGACCACATAAAAAATCATAATGCAAATCTGAAAGAATGCAAATTAGCAAAGTACAACAACAGATAAGGGTCTAAGTAAAGCCACATAGAGACACACTTGTGGAGTATCAAGTTGGCAGTTTGCTAACAACATTAGACTGAACTGCTGATGAGGCAGCCAAGTCACTAATTATATGATCATGTTTCTACTTCTATTACTAAATACAAACAGAAACACATCGCTTCTCTCGTCACCTTTCGTAGACAAGCTGCTAATGTGCATTTGCAGTAGGGTTCCCAAATGTGCATTATTATTATTTTAGTATTACTAATATGACTTATGGTGCATTTTTGATATAGTCTAGTCCCACCGACACTCAACACAACAAATCTGTTCCATATGCCAGACATAGAAGGTTTTACTACACTGTTCACAAATCCACTTGTTTTGCATCCTGCATCTAAACAACTCAGTGGTTCCCTATTGTGGCTTTTATATTGACAAAAGATGCAAACCATACCTGAGCAGATGGCAGCGGTGGCAGCATAGATAACTAGCCCCCAGCAACCCATCTGCACACCCTTATGGTATTTCTGAAGTTCAGTTGAGTTTGCAGGCGCCTAGGTGGAAAAAGAAACCCTCATTCATTTTGCCCAGTCGTTAAAACACACACCCAGTTAGTCAAGAAAAAACTTGGTTAAATTCTGGCTGAGCTACTCTTACCGTCGGATTTCCTTCGTAGATGACCTGCCCCATGAAGTCAGTGTAGAAAACTGCTTGAGCAATGATGGAGAACCAGGTGAGGAGATGGCACACGCATAGACGCCACAGCTGCGGAGGCATCTTCAGCATGGACAGCCACAGCAGCTTCACTGTCGTACCACTTTCTCCTTCTACACTCTCTCCATCTTCTTCATCAGGCCCAGAAGATGCGCTACCGCTCTGTTGCAGCTTCCGTCTCTCTTGTCGTCTCGCTAATGCATCAATGTCATTCAGGCTTCGTGATGACTTAATTGGGTGGGCTACGTTACCACGGCGCCGAGGCCGCAGGAAGCCCACCCGCCCATGGTAGGAGAAGGTAAAGGAAGGTTGCCGGTAGAAGGAGGGGTGTCGGCAACGCACTGCTGTGCTTGTGTTGAGTTGACGCCCGCCAGCTTTGTTTTGGTGGCTCGAGGCACCCACTGTGGCGATTCCTGGGCTGCTGCCTCCAACAAGGTCACCATTGATGGCTTTAGCAGTTGAAAAGGGACATTCTTCCTTACAAGGAGCCACCTGGTGGACTGAAGGATCGGAGCACTGACTAGAGAGGTGGGCGCTGTTTTGGCATTGATCGCATGGCGCTTCATTTACATGGGCGGCCTTAAAGTCCTGAAACAAAGAATCCTCTATGTTGCTGAAAAAGTGACTATCAAGGTCCAGTGCCAAGTCGGGGTCAAGTTCAATCGTAGTGTCTGGTGCAGCAAGAACAGAGTCACTTTTACTCCGCACATTTAAGAAGTCCATTTGGATTTGTCTCTCAGACTGATTGTCCTCGAAGGCTTCAAAAGGTCCTTCCTCATCAATAAGGTCCAGATGAGGCATCAGGCGAGTGCAAGGAAGGGCTCCATTGAGTTGAACAGACGAAGAGCTCTCTGCATCCTCGGCTTCAAGTGCCTCCTGGTGATGGGGGTTGTAGGGACGCTCCTTAATGCTAAAAAGGTGAAGTGTCACAGAAATGACAAAGATGATGGCTGCAAAGAAGAACAGCACTTGCTCTTGGGCCTTGAACGCACGACCCAAGATGGTGTTTGTCCAGTCCAGACCTCCAAGCATGTAGCCCACAGCTCCCCCCAACCCTGTAAATGTAAACCAAAAGTAAAGCAGGTGTGAGATAATCACCCTGTACTGTTATGCTAATGTCTTGTTAATATTAATATTAAAATGTGCCATGAATTCCATGAAAATTAAAAGTGTAGCAGTCCATTTAATTAGTTAAACAGTCACTTCTATTGACTGGAGTAAATGTTTAATACTGGAAAACCGTTTAACTATTAAAACTCTAACTATTATTAGAACTCTAATATTAACTATTAAAAAGCTGAAACATACATAATTTATAAGAAGTATGAAAGTGTTTTTAAAACTAAGTACATAATTCATAGTAAAAATAAAAAAAGTGGTTGGATTTAATTGAGAACAAACAAGTTTGTGTACTGGAATTGGTATGCGACACTAACAGCTCCACTCCTATATCCTAGTTTGTGCTTGATGCTAGCACTTGTTTACTAGTAGTACTAGCTAGTAGTCTTTCTCAAGACAGGTGACTAACTAATCTGACTAACTGATGCCGCACTGACAAGTGTAGAGGATAAAGACTCAAATCTCAGAGACCAACGTCAACTGGCTGGTTTGTGTGTTACGGTGTTAGCCAGCTGGCTAAGCTGGCACTTGTTCCATAAAAGCTAATACAACACCTCATTTGTATTCTACCTATGAGACCTAATTAAGTGAATCCACTTAAGTAATCCATGTTCATTACCTGCTGAAAAGGCATGAATATTAAGAGCCATGTCCTGCTCTTCTGTATCAGCTACGTCCAGCAGGTAGGCTCTGATTGGTCCCTCTGATGCATCAGCACAAAAGTCCAGTACCACTACACCCAACACTGTAAGAACTATTCCAATGGGCTGGTTATCAGGAACATCTCCTACAGCCAGGCCTGAAAACGACAGACAAGTCAGAAACAACTGCTGCTGCAAAATTTAATAAAAGAAGGTTGATTTAAAAACATAACACATTTCTATAATACCGGGTTGCAGAATAAAGTTTGATAATACATAACTTTACGTCTTAAGTATCCAGACAGTTAAACATTCGCAGTAACAGTTGAATAAAACATGTGAATAAATAAAAGAACAAGGAATAGAACCCTTTTGTCTACTAAGTTATAAGAAAGGGAAAAATGTTAAAGGAAAAAACCCTCACCCACTAGAGATCCGTTGAGAAACAGTGCCACGCCTATCAAGACCCCTACACAGAGAGCTAGAATGAAGGGCCTCCTCCGACCCCATTTGAGGGTACAGCGGTCACTTGCTGAGCCAATCAGAGGGGTAAGGATTAAACCCAAAACGGGGCTAAGGAACCATGTAAGGCTGTAGTACTGCTCTGGAAGACCTGGAGAGAAAATGACAAAAGTTAATATTTCTTTATTGTAATTTGAAGATGTCCAAAACATGCGTGACATTCATCAGAGCGGTTAAGTTCACTATGTACACATTTTTACAATACTTTTAAAGCCTTTTTTTAATACCTTGGAAGTATTCAATAAATAATAAAAAAAAAAGATTTCTCAGTGTAGCCAGAGAAGCCCAAAGTTAAGGCTGTCCAATGGGAAAAGAGCAGAGGGATGCACCTATTTCAATAATTCTCTTTGGACTAAACTTGCCAAGCTACAGAGAAATCATGTTATGTAAATATATACTACAGAAGTCACAACACTACGGAGGAAGTCATGTAGCCAGGCACTGCTCTTTAATTATTTGATTTTTAAATATCATGGTTATTTTTTAAATCACATAGGATGGTGAGTATTCAATTCTCAATGGCAGGCTACAACTATAAACTGGGTGTGCCGCTCAGGGTCTGTGAAATGTATCTTGACCTGTTTCAACATGCCCAATGCTCATTAACCTGCTTTTTATAGCCCTATAAGACTATGAAGTAACAGTTTCAGATGCTTCATCAAATGACACTATTCATTTTAACTGCTGCAATAAAGCACACCGGACAAGATCGATGATGCAGGAGATATTTCAAAGTGTACAATGTAATCACAAGCTTTTACATAAGCTACAAATCAAGCAGTAGCTTGTAGCTGGCTGGACCATTATATAGGTCTAAAGCCTTTTAGGCTTTCACTTGCACATCCCCATCCACTGTGAAGATAAATACATGGTTAAACAAGTGAGGCAGTTTCATTTTAAGTGACATTACTTTGGTCCACATTTAAACTTGGAACAACTCAAGATGGACCAGAAGTGACTTTTCTCTCATTTGTATGACTTTATCAAGGGTCTCACTGAAGTTGCTCTCATTGAAAAGGCAGGAAAAAAACAGAGTGAGAGAAATGTGCAGACCCACACATTCTCTTCATTCCAGCCAAGCTCAGTGACATTCATTGTTACCCTGCACTACACACAAACATCACCAGGAATGGCCTCTGTTATATACTATTACAAAGAGTTAGTGCAGCATGGCTCTTTTGATGCGTTTAATTCTAGTTTGATCCCATTTCCGATACCCTTCCTTCACTGTATATCTGTAGGTGTTTATGTACATTTAAATAAAATATTATTTACAACTTATTCTCTGAATAAATGCTTTTTACAGTACTGTCATTCAAATGACAACCAGATTCCATCATTTAAGAAACTGACCATTGAATTACACTGGTTTTGGCAATAATGGCCACGTACCTATCTGCAGCAGCACAGGTGTGACCAGGGCTGTTTCCATTGCGTAGCAGAACTCACGGCCAAACATAACAGCTCCATGCATAACCCACAGGCGCTTTGGGATGTGGTCTGCAGAGCCCTCACTGGCCGACTCTTCCAAAACCTCCAACTCCTTTTCTCGGCTTGTTCTACCACTCGGACCCTTAGCGGGGACTACCGCCATGTCCAGCACTCGTACGGCCTCCGAGTCGGCGTTCTTGGGTGCCATTTCCTCCTGCATAAAGGCAGCTGTGGTGGTGGAATCCAACTAATCCAGAGATGGGGCTCTACTTCTGTCCCCAACAATGACACTCCATACAAGCCCTACTTTCCTGTCTCTGCTTAAAACATCCACAGAGATCTTTCATAATCCACACACATCCCACTGACGTATCTGATAATAATACATTAACCAGCAGGTAAAACAGAAGATATGTAGCTCCATATTTGTTTAGTGAGAGGTTTACCGCCTGCTGTAGTCAGTACAAATCCATATGTGGCCCTGCTTGGGCAAGTCATAAGTCATGTTTTTCCAGTGAGTGAAAAAAAAGGAGGAGGGGAGGAGAAGAGGAAGGTCAGCACAGGTAGATGACTCTGTGTGTATCCCCATGGAGTGATTTATTAATATCTAGACAGGAGGGAAGGTGAAAGAACACAGCAATTAGACTAAGATAAAAGACAAATGGAATATGTTACCAAAATATCAAATATGAGCTGCAACACTCTTATGGCATACTTATTGGTGTATTTCTAGTCTCTTGCTGAAAGTGTAATAACACTGAACAACTAATACAAATGGATAATAAATAGTCTGTTGTGTCAAAAGTGTCATGACTGAAAGACAGTCCTGGGAAATACGGAAAAAGTATATCATGACACTTCATAAACTTATACAACTTTTTTAAAAATGAACTTTCAAACTAGTTAAAACAAGCAAAAAAATAGCATACTAGCAAAAATAATGAATACACTTATTTATATTCAACATTTTAACACATGTGCTGCCATAGTTCCTAATAAACAGCACTCATTCTGCTCCCTTTGTAATAAAAGATCCAGTGGGTCGGTGGAAATCACAATTACGTGGCATTCGCTTACTTTAGGGAAGGCCGGATATTGCATCATGACTCTACACAGTGACACTGTCAATTTAAAGTGACAATGAGCACATGCTAGAAGAGCAGAGCTCTTACAATGGAACAGTATATCAAACTATAGCTTCTTTCAACATTTATGGCAGTGTAGTGTCACATAATGAATCACATCAGTAGCAGTAAATGAGTTATTTAAAAGAACATGACTGACATCAGAGAGCTGTTTCAAACCGATATATTATGATGTATGACTTGTACTCTGGAAGAGCATATATGTACATAAAAAACATTTTCCCATATTTACGCATCCGAATTCCCGTATTTACACATCACTAACATGTTACACCGCAATGATTTTAGTGTGATTGACACGTCCACACCTATTCCTGTGCTCATCATCAATCAAAGTACACTCTGTGCTGATGCAGACAAGCGCTCACCTGGATCTGCCAACACCGCCTTCCTTGTTCATCTGAAACCGAACACTGAACTGCTGCCAGCGGCAAACTGTAAAACAGACAATTCCAGTGAGGGATGTTCCATGTGGTATTCCACAGAGGATATAAACTAGAATACTTACAGGATAGAGGTTTTTATCCTCAGGCAAAAGCGTGGCAGTGCAAAAACAGTGTCTTTAAGTCTAGATAGTCATGCTTGAATCAATGCTTTGCTCTCGCTTGACTACACTAAAGAACAGACTTTCTGTGCTGCCCAAGCATGGCGCCCTGCACCTGTAGAGTCTCACTTAACCCTTTATTTTCCTCCAGCCTTTTACTGTTAGACCAGCTTTACCGAACTGAAAATGCTGACTGTTATTCATTTTTTTCTCTTTCCTTCTTGAACAATTTGAAATAAAGAGAAAATTCAAACTTTTACTATCCATTTTAATCACAACAAGCAGCGAAAAGAGATGAGTTTAAGGTGAGAAAAGAGATGAGTTAAAGATGAAAAATGAGATGAGTTAGATATGAGAAAAGAGATGAGTTAGGTAACTAATAGAGGCCCAGTTTGTCAGGTTGGGAGAGCTACGCGTTCGTGGCCTGCGTTAACGGTATACGGTAATAACGTTAGATGGGAACCTGACACCACAGCCGTTCAAACATTTGGACATTACAGAAACAACATGTATCGTACAATTTATACATATGCATAACTAGCGAGACCCAAACATTTACATCTCATGTACCCGTAGCTTTTGTCGGATGGATTTAGTCCCAGAGCCGTGAAGCTGCAGTCAGGTGAGGTTAGTTCAGCTCAGCCTCAGAGTTAATGTTAGCTCACTACAGCTAGAGAGTCTGTTTACTATACCCTCATCTACATCAGGTGCTGAACAACCAAATGTCTAAATACAGGTTCCCAGTTTGATTTTAACTTCCCAAAGATATCAAATCAAAGTGTAAAACTGACCGCTAGGAAGCTACTCGGCTGACAGGTTTATCAACAAGATAACTAAGTTATAGACATTGCTGGCTAGCGTGCTAACCGTTAGCCAGTTAGCTAGCTATATACGTTAAGCCTGAGTGAGAGACAGAGTCTGGTTAATGGCTAAACTTTACGTTACTCGGACAGGTAGCGAGATTTCACTGACAACGCTTTCGCCCTCGATTAACCACACTGTATTTTCTGATACGAGAGCAAACTAAGTAGAGTGGTGTAAATCCCGTACCTTAACAGCCAGTCAGAGACTATTTCTCCCACATCTGCTCCAGAAGGTGCGGGCTGTCTATTGTGTGGTGACGAGGGTTGCCAGTCACTCCACTCTCAAAATCCCCTCCTCCACACAGACGCTCTTCTGCTGACCTCATGGTTCAGTCAAATGATGCGCAGGCGTAAAGCTGGCACATTTCTACTTTTCTGTCTGGTAAGTAAAGTTATGTGTCGTATCCGTGTGTTTTAATCGGAGATCTGCATTTGATGTTGTTAGAGGAAATTTAGTGCACTTGGAATCCATGACTAGATTCTTAAATCCACTGTAATATTTAATATTATATGTGAATATAAAAAAATATGTTTTAGTGTTGTACATCTGAGTAGGCCTCCCTCTTCAAGGCATCATCTCCACCTCCATTTTATGGACATACAGGAATGATTAAGCGTACAAGCTGGATCTCCCCAGTGAGGACGCCTGTATAAAGTCCAAGCTGTAAATGTTTGTTCTTTATGGGTCAGTGAACATAATTTCAACACCTGTAAGTCCATTTTATTGCTCACTATATACAGAAACACAGGTTCTAACAAAAAAAAACACGTCTGTGTCCGAAACTGTGCTAAGTTCATTATATAGTGTACTTTTTTGGGGCCGTTTTGTGAAAACATAGTGTAGCACTCAAACAATCCAGTGAATCACACTAAGCAGTGCACAACTGATGCACACTGGGAGCAGAGATACTCATAATGCAGTGCACTGTTTGAGAATTCACGAGCAAGTTCATTGAGTAGGATTATCGAGCCAAGCTACAATGGTAACGTCTCCGCAGGCCTCTCCTCAGACCCAGGGCTGGACTGGTAATCTGGCATTCCAGGCATTTGCCCGGTGGGCCGACAGTCCTCAGGGCCGATGCTGTTGGATTTTTTTTCTTCCTTTTTTTTCTAAGAGACTGGCCACAATTTAGAGGGGGCAGCTTGTTGGTTCATCTTCAATATAGACAGTGGACTGAACCAATCAGGATATAGGATGAAAGCGGCCCCACCATTTATCTGTGGGGTCTCATGTAACTCCCGCTAGTTTCTGAGTCGAGCTTAGGTGTTAAAGGAGAGGCAACACAGAAAACCCAAAGCGAAAGAAAGGGGGTGCGGAGAAGTTGGGTGCAAAGTTATTAAAGAGTGTCACTGTAGATGAAGAGTGTCACTGTAGATGAAGAGTGTCACTGTAGATGCTGCAAAATGCGCTAAGTTCACAGACATGTTCTCTGCTGTAGCCTCCACGTCCTCTGTGACAGCAGAGCTCCAGCAACAGCAGGTTAGACTTCTAAAGTAATGCTTCACTGTAAATTTCTTATAAGCCTAAAGGCAAAAAGTATTTTTTTATATGATGCTGTTATTATTTGTTAATTTTTATATGATGATTGTAAAATACATTCCTTAGCAGAACACATACATAAATTACTGGTCGGCTATGCTCCGATAATAATGACAGGCCGGTCTAGGCCAAAAATGCAAGGGCCGATCTTTTGTCCCAGTCCAGCCCTGCTCAGACCTGTTACAGATCTGTACTCAGAGCTCTTCTCATGTGTGGAGTCAAACCCAGTCTGTATAATGGACTGGTAGCATGACGTGTATAGTGTTTATGTGGCACAGTAATGAGTAGACTCGTATGATGTAGTGTCAGAGATTTTCTACTAACATCACCAATTCTGTATCCAATAATAGTGTTCTATGCAGTGATCCAGCTTTTCCAATGTAGGATATAGCGATCGGGGGACCATTTTAGACATAGAACATATAAACAAAACTTTACAGTACACATTTCAGTAGACCAGCGTTAGTATTCCTTTAAGGCTGGAAAGTGATCCGATGCTGCAGGATAACTCATTTCCTGGTCAGCACTGTCCGTGTGACTCTGGGTAAAGTTTTGTTTTGTTTTTGCCTCCAGTACACAAATGAAGGGATGCCTGAAATATGCTGTGGAGACCCAGAAAGCTCATACACTTTCAACATCTTGCCATATGTGACAGGACTACAACATAAACATTTGTTTTTGTGCTATCATGTGCGATCCTCTGAAGTTTAAATCCAGGTCATGTTTATTTCATTTGGCATCATTAAATTAAATGTTAATAATATTTACTTCTTGACCATGTATCTGTAGTCTGTTACTCACAAAACCAAGCAACAACAAATGAAAGAACAAGGGGTCCTAAGTTCAGTCCAGCAGTCCAGTCCTTGACCTGCCTTTTGCATAAAAAATGTGGCAACCCAGTCCTCACAGTACAAGCTCATCCTGGGAGGCCTTCCTGTTGAGGAGAAGTCATGTTTGCCATGATCATGCTATTAGCGATGGCGAACACAGTGCCAGAGCCTTTGGAGCTTTTCTGCATGCTGACGATGTCTCCACTGGTCTGCTCGGCCTCTGTCTTCCGGAAGAACCTCTTCATGGTAGACTGGAAGTTGGTGGTGACGAAACAGTAGACCACAGGATCCAGGCAGCTGTTGAGACTGCTGAGGGTGACAGTCACATGGTAGACGATCACATGGTGCGGCAGATCTGGGTGAAAGTAGACTAGGACTTGACGCACGTGAAAGGGAGTGAAACAAATGGTGAAGATGACCAGTACGGTAGTGAGAAGCTGCACTGCCTTCATCCGTCTGTCTCTGCTCTGCTGCATCAGGCCCGAGCCGGACAGTGCACACATGATCCTAACCGTAAACACCACAATGATCACGAGGGGCAGGAAGAACTCGAACACTGTCAGCGCAAACAGCTTGGACACACAGCAGGCTGAGTGCTTGAAAGCCGTGGTCAGGAACGAGTACGTGACGATGATGGCAAACAGCCAGATGCAGGCGCACACCACCTTGGCCACATTGGGGTTACGCCACTTCCTGGAAGCCTCCACCTGCACGATGGCCAGGTAACGGTCCACACAGATGCTGGTGAGGAAGAGGATGCTGCAGTACATGTTGACGAAGTAGCTAAATATGTGGACGTAAGAGCAGTTGAGGCACTTTCCTCCACTATAATACAGTATGATACGGGTCGGGAGTGACAGGTTGACCAGCAGATCTGTGACCGCCAGGTTGATGGTGTAAATGACGGACGTGGTCTTGGGTTTTGTACGGAAACAGAAAACATACAAGGCCAGGCTGTTGAGAGCCATCCCCACCATAAAGATCAGAGTGTTAATGACCACCAGGGCTATCCACAAGCTGTAGAATTCATTATAGAGTCCCTCATCCAGGTGCGCCAGTCTGTGCAGGTATGGTTCCCGGGACGGTGGAGAACCGTTAGTGGTGACTGGTGGAGTTAATGTGACGTTCATAGACAATGACCCCTCGGTTCTGGTCATCTCCATGGCTCTGGGATGGGCTCCGTGCCTGATAGAGAGAAGAAAACAAGTAATTTACTTATTCAGCTGTGAGCTATGAGTCAGTCTTGTTCACCCCGTTCAATTTTAAAGGGCCCTCATCCTTTGTTTTGCTTGGATTCAATCTTTTTCCCTGAGGTCCACTTATAATGTTTGTCTGGTTGTTTTAAAAAAAGCATAACAGATTTTTTTCATGACCTTTTCCAAACTTTCTTTATACCAAATTCCACATAGTTTCTGTGACTAATATATATAAATAGCCTCTGTTCTGTTTGGAGCTATGGGTGGAGTTAATTAGGTGGACATACGCAAGTGGGTTGTTTTCCATTACATCATAATTCATCAAAAAACAGGCCGTTTTTGAAGCTCAGTATTGATATATGGTCTGGAGAGTGACCATACTATGGGCTGAGAACACCTGCTATAGCACTGTGTAACTTTGGACGAGCATGCACAAGACCTCTCTACACTAACTGTGAAACACTTTACAGCACCATGTCACACACCAACAACTACTGTATTACACTCTGCAACTGTAGGGAGACCACAAGATTTAATAGGGGTTATATGTTATATCACTGTAGCATTTAAAACATGTGATTTTTTACAAAATATGGAAATTCATCATTATAGCATTTCAAAGTATGTGTGTATGTCATTGGCAGGGCTATGACAATTCACATCATTTATAATCTGCTCAATACAAAGCAGAGGTGCCTCGATCTGATGCACTTTTCTGTACCACATAAACTATGAGTGGCTGAATATGTGTCATATATTAATTTTAGAGATGGATCGTTCAGCGTTTTTAGCCCGATTCCGATGGCCGATGACCTTTCAGCAGCCGATACCGATCTAGGGCGGGGTATACGCCATGGCAGGGCTACATGTTATTAGCGCAAGCAAGTCATGAAAAGTAAATCAAACAAATATCCCCAATACTGCAATCATTCAATTTAGACCCTTAAAATAAAATGAAAAAAGCTAATTAAACACATGCAGTCAAAACTGCAGTCATTAAACGCAGACTCTGGATTATTTTAAATGACAATCTGTAATCATTAAATGTAGATCTTGAAGTGTTGCTGCTGTTCTGTTTGTACCGGTCAGATCTGGTCTGCACGGTCTTCTGGGTTGTTTGTTTTGTGCTAGCTGCACGTGCTAGCTCTACTGTTTGCTGATACTCACTGTACTCAGCTGCGTGCAGAGTCGTATCAGCCCATGACCCGTCCCCCAACTGTCAAAACCTCCCCCCCGTGAAAGCTCGAGCACTGAATGTTCTCTCGAGAACAGCCGACGATATTGCACTTTGCGCACGAGGAAAAATATCAAATCCAGAAAGAAAAACACATTAAAGGATCCAAAAAGTCAGTTAAAGCGTGTGTTTATGAAAAATGTGTGTGCAGTTCTTCTTTCTGTGCTCGCGAGTGGGAAATTTATGCACAGGTTTATATTTTTCACCTCGCATTTTTGCACGCTCTAGTTTTGACACTGATATGGCGCCAGAGTTTTAACGATTGTGATATTTTCTATAATGTCAGTTTTAGGTTGAGTCTAATTGAGACTAATTATCTAGTTGTTCGGTTATAAACAGTGCTTATCAGGAATGTAAATCTGCTCCTTACCAGCAATTCATTTCAAAACAATCTGGGTTTGTTGTCAATGATTCAGCTTGACCTCTTTTCTGCAGTAAACGCAGATCTGATTAAGAAGCCCAAAGACATCGCTCACGGTTGTAGTTGTATTATCATTTTATTAACATTTTGCAACTGTTCTGTCAGTTAAAGCGATTTAAATGTATTCCTTCTTTCGAATCATTTGTTTAAAATAGATGAGCAACGCTGCATCTTTATCCTCAGAATAATATATAAAGCTTAAAGTGTGCAGTATTGTGGGCCGTTTGGTGCCCACTGTATATAGTAATGACATAATTTCTCATTTCCAATGCATTTAGTTTGGAGACTACCTAGTGGATTCAAGGCAAATGCAAGAGTAATATGCAATATTGATCTTCAAGAATTCGCTTAAACCGGTGCCACATTCACAATGGACTATTAAAAAGCCGCAGGCTCCTAAAATTAATTTATAATTTATAGATGGAGGCATTTGTCCGGAAAGGAAGTTGGCTGCATTGTGTCACTGGATGAGAATCAGGGGGAAAAGTTTGTTTAGATGACTTTAAAGACTCATGAGAATAAGTTTCCATCCCACTATTATACAAATAAAAATATACCACTCACACTGGTGCCCAAAGTCATGACTGTGTGTATCTGTTGCAAGTTATTTATTTACCTTGGCTTCAGTTTCATATCCAACTTAATTGAAAGGATACAGAGTTCCCACAGTTTATTTATTTGGCAAAAAATGATCAACAAGGCTCAGAGACGGGAAACAAGCCTCTGAAAAGTAGTTCCAAAATAGGTGCATAATTCAAAAAGCGAAGGAAAAGAAACTCTGGCATCAAGATGAAAAGCAAAGCTCTCTTAAGAATCATCTGGCGGACGATCAACAGCGATCAGAGGATGCTAAGCACGCATGGCTGATTTTGTCCTGCAGAATTATCTCTCTAAAACACTTTCCCGAGCACTGAATCAACAGCCGCACGCCGCCAAGCCTGGGCAAGAGAGTTAGAAGACTGAGAGGCCAATCAGATTGTGAGAGAGGTCCTGACCTCATTAGATCTGCTGTTGTTCTCGCAGGCGAACGTTCAGCTGATTGTGATCCATAACCTGACTCAGGGTCCTCCGAGAGACTCCTGAGACGGGTCATACTCGGAGAGCAATACCAAAACTAATATATCTGTGTACTCGCTCTGATCTGGCCCAGAAACCCAGAGATGCTCTAATGCTCTCCAAATAAATAACTCCCTGTGTGACTCCTTCAGCACTTTGATGCAGACAGAACGTCTCTTGCACTTCCTAGCAGTGGCAGTATGCTCGTGCGTTGAGTTACGCTATGTCCAACAGTATCCAGACACCCTGTCTAATTGGTGAATCTGGCTACTTTCAGACAGTGTTTCAGAAAACCAAAGCTAATGCAGTGGGGCAGTCTGGAGCAGCCACACATGATGGCCAATGCCAAGCTTCAGCTGGAGGGTTAAAAAAGCCCAACAGCATTGGGGTGATGTGCAGTGTTATCCCTATCCTATATCTTTAGGATGAGTAGGAGTGGTGTTTGTGAGCCAAAACCACCAATACCCACCATCAGTACCTCACTAATGCTTTTGAGGCTGAATGCAATTCAATTCTCACAGCAATGTTCACAGAAGAGTAGATGACATCACTCCCTATTGATACCCTTGACACTGCAGCAGGTGTCTACAAACGTCTGGGCATACAGTGTAACATTAACAACATGGGACTGAAAATAAGGTGCATGAGAACCTGTAACTGCAGTAACAGTATCTAGAACATGATGCATGAATTGGAAACTTGCCATATCAGAGTTTTGTTAGTAAGTTTTGTGCCAGATCCACTTACCCATGCATTTAGAAGACAGCTGGGCTCCTGATGATAATCTCTATCCAGTTTAAGGCCCACGTTTTTGGGAACGCACCTGAAAATGGTGACGCAGCTGGGCCCCTTCGTGCAGCTTGAACTTCACCTCTACTTTTCAGAATGCATAGCCAGACCACTGCTCCTCAAACATGCCCCTGTCACTTCCTCACTAGTTGACTGACTAGAAGAAATCACTACCTCTCTCTCTCTCTGTCGCCCCTCAACCCAGAGCCTGCTGCT
Source organism: Megaleporinus macrocephalus (assembly GCA_021613375.1). Taxonomy (NCBI): domain Eukaryota; kingdom Metazoa; phylum Chordata; class Actinopteri; order Characiformes; family Anostomidae; genus Megaleporinus; species Megaleporinus macrocephalus. The sequence continues at coordinate 35,608,802 of CM038705.1, forward strand.
CTGTCCCTAGACACAATGCAGTGGCTCTATCTTTCCTCTCCCATCTCACTATCCCTCCCTCCTCCTACCCTCACAGCCCATGCTATCAGGAAGTGTGGCTGACTTTAGACCCCCCCCCCCCCACCCCTGACCTCTTAAATGCACCAGTGAGAGAGGTGATGCTGAAACATTCATACTTTTTGTTCTCAACATTCTTTAGTCATGCTAACACAACAGCAGATCATATGCAGTGTCAATAGGATTACAGCAATCTGCACCTGAAGGCTATCCGACTAATACAATCAAGTACAATCAAAGTAAATCTATCAAATCAGGTTCTATCCCTCACAGACACAGAGCACTCTGCAGTGTAGTTCTACATGACCGCAGGGTACGTTAAGAAGACAACTTATAACTCAGACCACATCGAGTCAGTGGCTGTTCTTTCATCTACTCCAGACATCCAATTGTATCCAAACAGGGACCCGTAATATAAAAGGCTGTAACTTAGAAAGATGTACTGTCGGAGACGTCAAAGCTTTATAATCACAGCGTTTTGGTCCAAAAGCACACGATACATTAATTCTGATGGATGGCTCACAATGTTTTCCACATATCCTGTCAGGAAACTCATTTATCCCCATCTGCCAAGTCTCCATTCTGATATTTCCATAAACCGCTGTTAACAGTGGATTTGAGGATGTGTTCTAATTTACATTAGCGCAAACCTTTACTGATCACAGGAAAATATAATTTAATGACACAAATGACTTCCAGGAAAAACCCAGCGAAAGCAGATTCTTGATTCATTCTTAACGTAACAGGTCTCTCTAAAAAGGGATTGCAGGAACATTCAACAAAGGGCTGCAATTGCAGCAGGATTTATTTCCTGCATTTATTTGCTCAGAATGATACTTATATTCAAATAAACTAATATTTTTAGCAAGTTTTATTGATTTATTTCTTACTCCATTTATTTCAAACAGTGCTGAGTTAAACAAACGATAGACGCGGAAACTGCCTCCAGTACTTAACTTGGAGAGATTTCAGTCTTAAGGCTTCCACTTTTAAAATTATACCTGAAAACAAAAAACCTCAGTATATATTTCATTACTGCACACTGCCGGGCAATGGTAAATAATATTAACCAATAATCATGTTTTTCCTTCAACTTCAAACCAGGCTCAGCTAGCTCGGACACCCTCCCTCACTAAGAACATTATGAGTTCTGGTTCATGTTGACTCTTATGTTCTGTTTTATGTTATAATTCATTTACTACAGCAGAAAAAGCATTCAGTTCTCTTCTTCAGTATATAAGACAAACGTATATTTACAGTTGACCAAAACTCAATCTTTTAGATGGCCAGGATCCACCAGTAGGCCCAAGCTGTTGTTAAATGCTTCTACCTTACAGGAATAACTCAGCAGATTGCATTGTGGTCCAAGTAGTTACTAAATAAGAAACCTGTGACATTATAAGGGCACTCTTTGACTGTTATACATTATGTTGTTGAAAGACATTTGTAATTGGCCCACCTGAATATGTTCCAGTCTAAAAGCAGACTAAAGTATGGAAACCCATCTTCTGCCAACAAACGTGACTCTGTACCACAGGCTCAGAACGTGCCAGTTCCTCTCAGACGTCTTCCCACCAAACATGCAGTTCCTAAGCCATTGTTTGCGGCCAGGAAGGATAGGATTCAGCCTGATGTAGCCCAGTTAAAGCTGTCTTACTCTAAACTACATTAAACACTGTGTCACCTGTGACAAAACACAGAGGATCCTGATATATCTCTCCCCAGACTAATGCTCTGGTAGGGCTCCATGGCTATAGCCTACCACCAAATAACAGCATATATGGATGTAACCGCATGTTTCCTACATTGTGATATACATGCACAGACAGGTAAACAGAGAGTCTTCTCTAAACAAACGCTTATGAAGGTGCTATATGACTTCTACAAGCCTTTCATCATCCTACAACCTAATAAAGAACGAGAAACTGGATATCATCTGCTGAATGTATGTTTGCTTGCTTTTCTACATCATTTGAGTCCAATAGCAAAAAAACTTCATGATGAATGGAGCAACAGAAATGCTGCCAAACTGCTTCAAATGAAGCTCCTGTAAAGTGGCTGTTATATGGAGATATTTTTAAGTTTTTTTCACAATGATATACAATATAGTTCAGGTTTATCAAATGGCTTTCACTAGTTTTTCCTCTAGAAGAGTCGTTTTGCTCCTCCTTGTTATTTATGATTCCATTTGAATTATTATACTAATGATAGATAGAACAGAGTTCCTCTCTCACCCCACCACCCAACTTCTTTATAGTGCCGAGGCTTGAAAAACTACAGCACAATGCTCGCCTGACCTCAGGGTACCAGTTTCAGAGCGGAAAATCACTCCATCTCCTTGCGTCACTTCAGCAAAGTGAATATCCCGAGCCTCTGCTTTCCATCAGCGCTGTGCAGTTACAGGCCCATCTCTGGCAGGTGGGACAGGCACTCTGAGCAGACCCTCTCGTTCTGAAGCCTGCAAATAAACAGATTGAAAGAAATGGAAACAAACCACATGACCACGAGGCAGCCACCTTTGCTCACACCCCTTCACCCTCACAACCCAGCCTCTAAACCTTCATATACACCAAATTCCACTTTACAATCTCGGGAACTGTCTGTTCCGTCTGAGTGCAGAGAACAGGCTGTGACTCAAAGAACCTCTCTCAGCTCTGAACAGGAAGGGATAAAAGCTGAAGAGATAGCTTCAGGATGTTTAGAAGAGCTTCTAAGGCTATGACTATAAAGTTTACTACAGTCACATTCATTTTAGGATAAATACGCTTTTACAGCAGGTATGGACTGTTTCGCTCACGCCACCACTATCATTCATACAGAGGTTATAAAAACATGTTCGCTGCTACATATTAAAATATTTTTATTAATAATTTATTATTCATTTATTTTCATATTAGGATTATCTTTATTTCTATTTAAATTTTTTTTGGTTTGCTGGGAAACAAAAAATGTAGTGTTCAGTACATTTGGTACATTTGGACGTGGCCACTTCATATGTAATAAAAAACATATTTCTTATCAGCAACATAACAAAACACAAATCAATCACTGAACTTCCCATGTGTTTACTGTATGTACAGCTCCATGAAAAGGGTTCATGGAAAATAATGAATAAAGTATTTTGCTTGGTTTAGACAACATATTTAAATGTTAAGCGACATGTATCCCGTATGGAGGCCAATATGTCCTAACAGTCATACGCCCTTCCCCTGAAAAAGGATAAATAATACAAAAAACAAACAAGCAAACAACCCACAGCAACGATATACATTTTATAGTCTTTAGACACAAACAGACCCTGAATTACATATAAATCACCATCATTATTGTAACACTACATATTAATTATCAGTATAAGTGTGACATATTCATATAACACATACCACCTGGACCTCTGCAGGGACGGCTCCTAAAATGCCCTGTTAGTATAATATGACTATTAACCCTTTCCATAATAGTTTCTATGTAAAAAATAATAAAGAGCTTTTAACACAAAGCATGTAGACTGATTTACATTATTTCATCTAAACTGAACTAAATATCTTATGAGCAATATTACATATTAAATAGATATATATGTAATACTATATGTATTACACACAATGCATATATTTTATACACCAGCTCAGTGATGTAGACAGAAATATCTTTTCTGAAAAACAGGATATGGTAAGTTTTTTTGTTTGGGTCTCTCAATATACTGTATAATACACTTAACTGCCTCATACTGGACAGTAAAGACCACCAGAATCTAGTGCACAAATTGAATTACTGTGATTTTGTAAAGCAGAAGTCTAATACTAATCAAAGCATCATTAACTAAACATCCAGAGTCTAAACATCCAGATTACAACAAGAAACAAAAAAAAGAATATATTAAATGATCTTCCAGTGCAAAGACTGGGTTCTGTAGAAACACATAAGTAAAAGTGAGTATGGTGATGTACCTCATTATATAGAGCTACAATACCTGGAAACATACGTCCAGCATAGTAGACCTTTGGAATTAGTCCAAGAGATGAAGTGAGGTTGGAAATTATTATTAATTATTTTTATATTAAAATTGTTATTACTACTATTATATTATATCATGAGCTGCATGAAATAGTTTGGTCCAAATGGAGATATTTAACAAAGAACTTTAAGCTTTTCACACCTAAAGCTCCACAAATAATGGAGGCTGTGGGTTCTCCTAACAGACAAACGTGATGATTCTCCTCAAAGTCTGTGAGAAATGCAAATTCCGAGTGTTATAAAGTACAAAAATATATGCTTTTAAATAACTTGGAAACAGGATGTAAACACATACAGGTACACATTCACATAATTTAACAGGGAGCAACTTTAAATCGAACCTCTATAAAAACAAACACAAAACATCCATCCACGTTCTTCCTATAGCCCTATATTCCTCTCTCTACAGGAGTTGGCAAGCAATATCCCAAGTTGCAAAACTTTAGGACATACACTAAACTTGATGTAAGGCATAGCCCTACTGGTTAAATAGATAAACTGCATCTCTGCATCAATAGCATTGATTCCCTGTACTGTAATCATTCTTCCAACGCTGTGCTCCTCCAGCCTATGGCAATGTATTCTAAACAGAGCATGGTGCTGTAGCATCCAATCAGCCTTTAAGATAGCACAGAGTCTTAAAGCATGCCTGCGTCATTGCGCTGCTGATAGGACGCCTATACAGTACAACCAGCAGCTATTATAGGACTTATCTCCAAAGCCATTTATCACAAACTTGCACTGATTGGGCTGGATCTGGCACCCTCATCATCTTGAAAACAAATGGCTCCAAAAGGACCAAATCTGCAGAAAATAGCACAGTTGGAGATTACAGCGCGTCCGGTATTCTGTGGAATATAATTATGTTTGATGAATGTCTCCACATAACGGAATAATTACATGGCCAAAGAGCTTCATTCACAAGGCTTTATACGTCTCATGAGACACCAGTAGGTGGCACTCCCTGACTTTGTTGTGCTCACACAATTAAGCATCCCAATTCTCACTCCATACCAGCAAGAGCTCAAAGTGGGGCAGATTACACCGGTAAACAAACAACTGTATCCCACTGCATTAAAAATTAACAGATTAAAAATAAAAAATAAAAGTGTCTTCTCATGTAATATAAATCAAAAGAATCTCTATAATGGCAATTTGTGGGCTAGACTTTTTTATGTATCCCTTTGCAAAAATACCTCATATTATATAAATTACCCTTAAACACATTCTTTATAAAAACAATACATTCTTTGCATTTTAACATAGCACTCCAAAACATCCGAACACATACAAAGAAAGATACAGTATATTTATATGGTAGTGAATTCAATCTCAAGAAGGCATCATTTATACAGAATTCCAGAGAATTATAAAAACATTAGAGTGGACGGACATTGTTCCCCCTTATTATTTTTGTTTTGTTTGTTTTATAAAAACGTCTAGTTTTACAGGTGTCAGCTGAGAGTCATGAGTCACGGATGGCAGGCAGATCTACAGTGGCCCCGGATCCGCTGCCGCTTCCTCCAGGTGGTTGATGACGTAGTAGTCATGGACGTACATGAGAACAGCAATAGGTTGGCCTATTATGAGAGACAGCCACACCGCAGCATTTCCATAGTTACCCCTGAGAAATCTGCCCACAAACCACGCCAACGGGAGCTGCAACAAACAACAACGTGTTAACATGTGCACTACAGTAAGCAAACAATAACAGAACAAATACATATACAACAAGAAACAATAGGTTGTGATTTTACGTCTGTCCGTGTGTTAGTCTGACCATTCCCGTATTTACAGTTACCACTAAACACCTGCTTCAGAAAATCAGGTGCTGCTGATGGAAATAAACACATTAATACCTGCGTGTAATCTCTGAGCCTGTGAAAGAGTGTACAGTGAGAATTAAGACACCAAGATATGAATAAATTCTTCTTATATTTCACTATATTTGTGTTTATTTGTATTTATTCTATGGATATGTGGAGTTTGATACAGGCATAAACACATTTTCTCTCAACAGAAACTGTTTTAATAATTTTCATGACCTTTGCTTAGTATAGAAAAATATATTTATTTATTAAGTTCAAAGGGGACCTTTTACGCATGCCTGGTTTTTCCTCATCTCTTTAATGTTTCATGTAGTTTTTTACACCTGTAAATGGTCTGCAAAGTTATGAATTACAAGCACATACAGAGGGAGAACCTCTCTTCCACAGAAAGCAAGTTAGCCCCATTAGAACGCCTCATTAGAATTCCAAACTTCTCTGTTACAAGGTGATGTCATCTCATAACACAATCCTTACTGCCTGCCTTTTAGCAAGCCTGGCCAACTCTCACACAGTGCAGGGGCACTGCTGGAGGCCGTGCAGGGGCCGAACTATTTTGGTGGTTGACTAGTCAGAACAGAGTAGGTGAACTAACCAATAGACTCTTCAGGAGGTGGGGCTTAAAGATACAGGAGCCTTAACAGAGCGTTTCAAATAGATAATGAATGCAAATGTACCATATGAGAAAAATTATGTGTTTTTGAAACATTAAAGAATGTAAATATATTCTAATAGGCCCCAAAATATTAGAAACATTACATCTATTAATGCAAGGTAATGAAAGATTGTTACAAAATGACTAAATCCTTGGAACCTTGGAATCCTTTATTGTTTATTTATTTTTTATTTTTATTCTTTAAATTAACTATAAATTAATTTTATTTACTTCAACTTACAATATATTATTATACTTTATATATTTTGTATATTCTTTATTTCCTTTTTTGTTGTCTTTATCTATTGGTGTATGGAAAGTAAAAGTAAAGCAAAGTAAGAATTTCATTGTACAGTGTAACTGTCTGTTTCTGCTGTGCATATGACAATAAAACTATTGAATTTTGAATCAAGAACTCATATCTTCTTAATGGTATCCTTACATTTTGGCAAAAATATACTTTGCAATGTAAACAATGACTACAATGACTTTCCCCCCCATTTGGGAAATTTTTGATTAGTCCACTTCTCACCTGAGCCATCATGCCCATGAACGCCCACAGTCTGAACATCCGCAAAGGCACACTCACAAGATACTGCACAGACAAACACAAACACAGCAATAACAATTATGACCAGACATTTATTGTGAAAAACAAAGTGGCAGGATTGACATTCAAGCTTGCCCCAGCTGGCTCAAGAGTAAGCACAACAAATGGCAACCTTAAAAGATAATGGCGTCTGCATTTAGTTTTCAAGCTGACTACCAATCCAATCCAAACCAATCCAGATTCTGGAATCTACCCTCAGGAATTCACACCTAACTGATCACAACCTGCAGCACATCATCTTGCTGGTTCTATTCTATATCTGGTCCTTCTCGTGGTGCATTGCAGCACCCGGGCGTTCTAGAGCTTATTTGCTGCAGGTTCTCCAGTTCTGAGATGTCCCCTGAAGGTGAGTGCTTCTGAACAGGTCTGTGTGCTTATTGTGGTATCTGGATGCACCTGTAGCTTAGACACCCTCTCTTCTGCTCTCCTGTCCGCTCCTTTCAAACTAGCGCTTATCTCGGAGAGCAGCAGTGTGATACGACGCTGCATTACACCACTCCTCATCCACTACATCCCTCCGCTCTAACCTTCACCCGCGCTGAAGAGCAGCAGATAGCAGCCAAGTACTGCACACACCTGCCTCTACGCCTCAGGGGACACACAGCCTCATGAGTTGCCACGCTTAAGCCTTTCAGGAAGTAGGTATTTATTTTTAGCGATTAAGCAAAGCACCGTGTGATGTTAGAAACAATATTGGTATAGTTTTTGTATTGTTAGAGAGTCAGAGACTGTGAGATGTGACTAACAAAAAAAGAACCTATGCTGTGTTCATCAGGTTTTTTCTTTTCTTATATTAAACGTCTGTACTTTTTTTTTTGTGATATAAGATATGAATGAGGTATAAATATTCAGTGAAACTTTATTTAAGGGTTGCCTACTTAGAGGCATCATAAACTTTTGAGTATTGAATATTTATGTATATTCACATATGACAATGTTTTGTGACACAAACTTCAGTTTAAGGGCCTCAGAATCTCAACATAGCACAGACAGGTGGCTTTACTAGGCTTCTGCTTTCTAAGTACCATTACTTGAAAATATTGCTTCAGATCAGTTTTATAAAGTGTATAAAGTGTATTATCTTGTAATTCTGGAAAGCCTTCAGTGGCAGCAGAACTTAAATTAATACATATACTAGGCCTGGAGGATACTGCACTGTAATCGTATATGGGCGATGACTGGCATGTGACCTGATGTCAATATTTAGAATTTAGAATTTATAACTAGAATCAGCCACAATTTGTTTTGCACACAGCGGAATTTGACCTCCGCATTTAACCCATCTGTGCAGTGAAACACCCACATATACACTAGGGGGCAGTGAGCACACGTGCCCGGAGTGGTGGGCAGCCCTATCAACAACGCCCGGGGAGCAGTTGGGGTTAGGTGCCTTGCTCAAGGGCACCTCAGTCGTGGTCTACCAGTTCTGGGGATTGAACCGGCAACCTTCTGGTCACAAGACCAGATCCCTAATCTTCAGAGCGTGAGACTCCCCAGCTGCTGAAAAACTCTTGTTCAATTCAAGTTTATTTGTACAGTGCTTTTTACAACAATGTTGTCACATAGCAGCTTTACAGGAGTTTGACAACAGACAGTTACAACATATATATCCCCCAGTGAGCAAGCCAGAGGCGACAGGCTCCTCATATTAATAAAACCTCCCTGAGACTGGAGGAAGAAACCCTGGGAGGAACCAAGACTCACAAGGGGAGACCCATCCTCCTCTGGTCAAACAGTATTTACAGTTTAATAACCTAAATACCAAAGAAAAGCTGAGAGAACATCTGTTCGAAGTCCGGATGGCAAATCCTAAGAAACTGCACTGGCAGAGGCAGTCTCTGACTGAGGCAGTCTCTGACTGAGGCAGTCTTTATGAAAAATGGGATTCAGCTGAAACAGTCCCATCCTATCTCAAAGCTGGTACATCTGGATGGCACAGTGAAGTAACTGAGGGTGCTGCAGTTGGCACAGATAAGCAGGAGAGCTGGTTGGTGATAGGTGAGGAGAAGGCCCTGATGGTTAGTCTTCCAACAGCAGTCAGCACTGCATAACATCATGACACTGATAATAACTGTTCAGCTTTTGAAAGCGCTCCATTCGGACTAAATGCCAGGTGTATCATGACCATAGTGGGTCACTCATTTAGTATTATTTCGTGCTAGCTAATGCTGAGCTTATTGAAGGTTGGCTCCCACTCTGTCCGCCTCAACATGACTGCAAATCTGGCTCAGAGAGCGGCAGATACTATAGGAAGATGTATGGGAGTCTGGGGCTCAGAATTTAAAGATGGCCCCACTTCCATATTGGGTATCTTTGAGTAAACCAAATTCAGATGAAAAAAAAAAAACGGATAAATATAATTCTTATTGTGTTTTCATTACGTGCTACCAAAAAAAAGTGATGGCACGCGAGCTAGAAAATAATTTTCCTGCAGTGATTGTACATTCCTTCTTGTGAGCCCTGCTGTTTTCACGCTGCACAACCTGTTAGCGTTAATGGAACTGATGGGATTCAATATTCAAAACAACGCTTGATTTGTGTTCACCTCACCTCGTGAAAAAAGGCTGAGGCGAAGAATACTGCTGATTGGCTCACTAACTTGCTGGCACCTTTTCTCAGCAAGGGCTTGTAAAAGTGTCTTTGAAGAGAAACAGAAAGAGAATAAACAGTCAGTCAAGACAGTAAATAACCATACATAATGCGCCAGACAGATCACATTATAGTGTCTCTTCATTACAGTCTGTATACGCCTCACTGTGCTGTATTTTATCCAGCCTTCTCGGCAGCTGTCTGCGCTCCTTTCAAAGCCTTGAGTCACTTACCGAATGCACCATTTATGAACAGGGATGTTCCAGTTTTGCCAGAAATATGTTACGGTCTCTGAGTTCCTGAAAAGAAAACAAGCTACATTTAAGAAATGATGTTAAAATGAAGACTTCAAACACACAAGCTGTGAAGCGGTTAGTACATAAACATGTACACATATAAACAGAAGCAAGCTCATCTGGAATTGGACTCAACTGTCACAAATCTATTGAGTATGCTACAGAAGAGAAACCAAGCCAATACACCATGGAAGCCAAAGCCCAACAGATATACAACAAACTTTTATAGAAACTGATAACTGACATACCACCAGTCTCTGTAAAATTCTCGATCTCCAAATCTCAGCAGCTCAGCCACAAAGTTCATAGATGAATGGAAAAATGAGTAGAAGAATATCAGCCAGAGTAAGTGGTTGGGTACCTGATGTTATGGAAAGAAGATGACATTTGCATTGATTTTCTATTCATTTATGTCTTTTTCTCTCCTGCTCATACTGTTCATGCTAAATCAAAGTATTGTACTTACGGCTAGCCTGAGCAGGCGCTCAGTCATTCTGGTGTAATCCATTTCCTTTAAAGCATCAAGGTATAAGAAAAGCAGGTTAATTAAAAGCTCTACATGCTGTTGCTGAAAAAAGAAATGGCGACTGAACAATCAAAACAGAATGGCGTACCTGCAGCGGCTTCATTGAACTCTGTATGATTGGCACCATCCACTTAAGAACAACAGAAAACACCAACATGAATAGGAGCCAAATATAAAACCCAAACACATATATAGTCGTATGCAAAAGTTTGGCGGCCCTGGGCCAATGACAGCTTTTGTTGGTTTTCTAGGCAACAATACAAGTTCAAGTTTCAAGTCTATTTGTCATTTTCACATCATGTCAGGACATAACATGCATTAAAATGCTTGGGGTGAGGCTCAGATAATAACTCTACAGCAGATTATATATATAGCGATTATATATATAGTAAAAACAGTGCAAACATACAATAAATAGACAATAATTAAGTAAAAAATAAGCTAGAATAAATACATTTAGTTATAACTGAAATATATCCATATACAAAACATACACAAGAGATATACATAAGATATACAGGAGGACATATGTAGAAACTTCTGCATTGGCAGGTTATCTAAGAAGAAATCTATTTAAACTGACTTAGTGATATTGTTCATAGCAGTGAATGAAAATGAAATTAAACAGAAAAGGTGGCCTGTGTTACAGTGATGGCACATTTTATATTGTTGCTGTCCAATGAAAAACAGGTATCTTTAAAACGGCAAGCAAAGAGGTCTTTACTTTCAATGTAAGTCAATGGAACTAGAAGTGGAGCATTTCTATTGGTCCACACACTAAGATTTTTACTCAGTGTAAATGGCAGCTGCTGCGTTTAAATGATATAGAAAAAAAGGTCTTTCCAATATGTTAAACTCAGCAAATACACAGAAATCTGGCACTAAAATGTCGTATTTAAGTTCCCTGAAGAAGATGCATTAACTTATTTTCACCTAGAAAGTAAGCAAAACATGCAATTTGACAGGAGCTATTCACGCTTTCACATCCAGCTTACATTCAGCTTTTCTCATCTTCCCTACTGTCAGGAACTATGATACATACCTGTTGTGTTAAGCCAACCAATAGTTGAGTCAAAAGCAACTGTAACAGAGAAACATTGACATTAGGTATCATATCATAAAGGAAGCCTCGGAACACAACTGGGTTTTCACCTACCATCTCAAACAGCCTCCTGAGCAGGAACCCCATACGCACGGACTGAGAACGGGGATAGTTCATCTCATAGCACAAAGTAGGAGCGAAAACAAAGTAGTACAAATCTGGAAGACAAAAGGGAGGTGAAGCTGAGTCACTTGCACAAATAAGAACCACGGTGCATGTAGTGAGAGAAAATACAAGCGAAAGAGGTTAAAATCAAACGCTCTGACATACAACAATAGCCGAGTACACATGAAAGCCAAATTACTCACCTCTGAAAGTCAGGTTTCCAGGGTAAGACACATGCATCGCGCCGTCAGTCGATGGAGGAGATGGACCTGTCGTACGCAAGGACAGTCAAGGGACAAGTGAATGGATATCAGCTCATTTACTCCTGGGCCAGTCTGAGGAGATGTGGGCGGTACTGCCTCAGCGGTAATGGGCTCTGTGCTGGCAACTTACGGACAGCTGATTCAAACTTTACTGGAGAGTTACTGACATAAATGTGCCTGTGCTTTCACCTGATACTGCTGTTGTAGCTCTGCTGCTAATCGAATTATAATACTGCAGGAGATGTAAGGGTTAAAGTGGGGTCAACAGCTAAAGCACATCCCAGCTCGGGATTAAGAGCAACCAGGATAATGCCAGCTAGCTCATGTGTTAACTAGATCATTAGCTGTGTCAATGTGATTTTATTCGTGACCACCAGTTACAACTAAGCTAAGCCAACTTCCACCAAAACGTATGCCCCAACTTTAAGTTAAGAAAATACATGAATCTCTGCACATATTCTACAAACCTCAGTTAATTGGTTGGGACATCTACATGGCAGTATGGCTACTTGTGTTGCTATGAGCCTTATATTCTGTCAGGCTATGAGTGCAGGCTTTATTTAGGCTGACAGAGGGCAAAATAAATGACCTATCTGAACAGACCTGGCACAGCAAGTCCACTTCAAAACACTGTAGCTCTCTGGCCACATGGAGAGAAGAAATCCTGAAAAACTGGGTCACAGGTGTCATTTGACAAAAGTCAGTTAGACGTGCACACAAAGGAACTTTACAAGCTGCTCATAACTGGCCATACAGACCACTACACTAATGCACTATCCAGTTTTAGGTCCCCACTACTACAGCTGTAGCCCAGCTGCTTGTTACAGTAACTATATTGTTTTATACCCTATTCATATGCAATCTTATTTGATTGTGCAAGTGTAAACTGGACCTGAATTGATTTGAATTGTACGAATTAACTAGGCAGTCAGTTTGGTCAGTAGTGCAGAGTGTGCTGGTAGTCCTTGCCTAGAGGACAGTCAGTGTACTCACATGACAATGATCTGGACAGACTGCGGGCCTTCACCTGCAGCCTCTCTCTGCACCACCTGTTCACGTCTTTATACGAGTACAACTTCAGAAACAGGATGGTGTAGACTCCCAGCGCAAACACACCGCCAGCTACAGAACAACCAAGCACAGACAGTATGACAAGACGAAGAAATTAATGTTATATGCGCTCTTACATAAACACTCTTTAATGAACATGAAGCTCAATGAAGAACAACGCCACCCACTGTGACCGAGAAAAGCTAATGCAAATCACAAACAGAGCGCTTTGAATACTATTTGCAGTGGAGTCAGATTTTGCCTCTCTCCACTGGGGCACTCCAGAACTCCAGAAGGCTTGAATTAAAACTACCCATACACCATAAACATTCCCACAACCCTACTTGTCTAAACTCATTCTCCATCCCCAGTCCTGGCACTGCATGCATACATGTGGCCCACTACTGCTTTATCAATAGCAGCCATATGCTGGGTGGAAATGGTGCGTGCAGGGGCTCTGGAGGATGACTCGGCCCTGAGAGAGACACTCAGGCTGGGCTGTAATGCCAGCAGCAGCCCCAGTGGCCTCTCCGTTGACCTTACTGTCTGATACAGGAGGGTGGTGCGCGGCACAACCCCGACAGATGGAGTGTCTTTGTCACCTCCCGTGGCGCTAACAGATGAGAAGGAACAGTAGTGCCAGAAAAAGGTATGGACCTAAGGAAATGAGGCAGTACATTCCCTACAAGACAGGCTGTGGGAGGTCTTGATATTAGCTTCATATGATGTTTTTAAAATGCAGCACAAACAAACAATCACATATTTATCATATGTAGGTTCACCTGTCCTTTGTTGATCACATATTCAGTCATTGATCACATGTCTGCTATGGATCCATAATTTTGTAATAGTTTTGAGCCACGTTTGGAAACAATCAACAAATCTTGGTGCCACCTTTTTTATCAGTGGCTGCCTTTTTTTATGTACTACCACAGACCTCGCCCTGTAAATGTGCCTCAGAAAGCCCATATCCAGACCAATACTATCCTGAATTTGTTCATTTAACTGACATTAAATTTTACATCACTGCAATTGTATATTAATAATCTTATTATAATCTTATACAACTGGAAACAAACATGAATTAGAGCATCCATGCCTCTCTTAGTAAACTCTTACACCACAAGCCAGTGAGCTGCCTGCTTTACAATGACACTATATTACTTTAACAATATTGCAGCAATTTCATTATATATTTCTACTTTTATTCATTTTGTTCCTAATTAGATGTATGTAGCAAATTGTATAAATTAAACTCATTTACATTTCATAACACCTGGTACCTGCTCATATACGCTCTTGGATTTGAGTATGGTCAGTTGGTAAACACTGTTTTTGTTAGATCTACTGTATAAAGATTATATTGTTTGAAATCACATGCTGATGGATTGGAGAAAGATTAGAGATGGATTAGCTGTGGCTGGATCTTTGAGCTCTTAAAGACCAGGACCAGTCAGCAGGCAGAGGCTTTCATTCCTTCTTAATGGAACTTAAACATAACTCAGACACTTTGCATTGTTTTGCATGTAATTACTGAATAATTACTGAAGTTAAGTAAGTACATAAACAATGAATCTGCAAACAGAACATTCATAGCTGCAGATGGGACAGAAAAGGACCAAAGAAAAAGCGACAGTGCAGGTAAATGTAAGATAGTGGATATCTCACCTGGTGTTACCGAGGGCACCATGAGCACAGTGACCATTGGAAAACATAAGATAACAGTCAGGTTGATAATGTAAATCAGCAGGCCAAGCTTCTCACTAAACGTACTCTGGATAAAAAAAAAGTGTAAAGAAATTCTCTAAGTGTATTTATACACATCATATTCACATTTATGACCATCTCCCAGGTACGAGCAAATACCTATACGAATAGCTATACGAGCACCTGCATTTCCATGAAAGTGTTGATAAACTCACCATGGCCAGTTTCCTCTCTGTGTAAAGTGCCACAAGTATGAACACATTTGAAACTGAAAGAGAGAGAATTACAAAGTGGTTATATAGTGGTACACTGTGGTAAATTATTATAATTATGTTTGCTCTAGTAATTATACTCTAGTAGTTATTTCACGCTGCTTCACTCACATTCCATATTATACACCACAATTTCTTCACCATACATGTACAGTACAGCTTTTTGCACCACCACGCTCATTTTACTATGTACTGTCAGTATATAACATGTACATATTACTTGCCCTGCATTTAGACTGTATACTGCATATATAGTTCAATGTCTGTATTCACTGTCTGGATTGTCTGTAAATCATGTGTACACTGTTTATATATTGGATGTGATACTAGAGAGATACTGCCAAAACCAAAATTCCTTGTGTGTGTGTGTGTGTGTGTGTGTATCAACATACTTGGCCAATAAATCCAATTCTGATTCTAATATAAGAAAAATATATGATAGTGTTGTCTGCTTAACTATTTCATCCTTTGCCTAAACAGACATAAATACAGTTACACACTGTAAGCAAATGATATGAATCCTTGTGTGCATGTTTACAATAGCAGAATTTTAATAATTCACAGGCGTGCCCAGATGAGATCCTCCTACTCCTTCTGTAAACATCTCCCAATAACAATAACGCTGCTTTGGGAAACAAACTAATAAGACATAAACTCTGTCTGACATTAAATACACTGAATACATTAAATGAATGCTTTATTTGTTTATGATGATTTTTAAATTATATCAAGTTCAAGATTTTCAAGAGCAATGTTAACGCCTCTGACACAGGTCTCAGCAGCAATACAGTACGACACCAATCAGCTCAGTGTCAACCTTCTGCCCTCAGAATGAACCCTGTGACAGGAGGGATCACACACTTCCACAATGAGACACACACACAAACCATATGTGTGGCAAACAGGAACACATAACATTGCTGCAGCACCCACTGCCAGCCAAGACAACCACAGAGCTGGAAGTGTGCTCAGTGGAGACAAAGAGGAGATAAGCAGAAAAACAGAAACACTGTCTCCTCCTTCTGAACTAACTCGAGCACCCTTCCACCAGTACCAGAGCAAGTTCTTCTGAAATGAAACAGCTTCTTGTGGAAACACTGGTTCCAAATATACAGATGCATTTCCAAAATGTCTTTTTACTGACAAACGACAAACATTACATCACAAGCTGCTAAGCAGTAGACTCAGACTTCTGCATCTGAATTCCAGAATCAAACTGATGGTGGAGATGTGACTTTCTGCATCTGTGCATACAAAATGTAGTCCCTCCCTTCAGATATTTGTTGAAGTTCTTCACCTGCCACTTCACAAGCTGCACAAGACACCCTCCTATGTATAGGATAGCATTTCACATGATTGTTTTAAGCATAACATCGCTGTCCAAGGAAAAACATGCATCTCATTTTTTGTCTATTTTAATTTTTCAACATCATTTGAACCTGACAGGTGCCATTTACATAGTATTTAAATTTCATGATGAATGGAACATTAGAAATGCTACAAAATTACTTCGAAAACCTTCTGATTGCACTGACTTCCATTAAAAGTAAAGTGTGTTTTGTCATCCGTCTGTAAAGTTGACACTTGTTTTTCTTCAGACAGCAGTGATAATCATATTTTATCTTAATCAATTTCACTACAACACTGACTATTATATATGTCTAAATGCTCTCTGCTCTCTCTAATCTCTGCCTGGGTTGCCTATACATGCGTGGACAATCTCTTAACTAAAAGAAAAGACTGTGTTATACATATTGTAACTTCTAGATAAACGCTCTGAAGTGCTTTATATTAGTTTACATACCAATGACAAGGCATGCAGCTGGCCAACTGTAGGGGTCCTTCAGGAACAAAGACACCACTTGAATGGGGTCCACTAGAATGCCGTACCTTAAAACAACATAACGAAGAGCAAATAACTGTTATTTAGAGAAACACCACGCTGTAGTACAGTAACAGTAAAAGCCATACTACTTTATATACCAATCACTGTTATGTATAATGATACATTATTTATTTTATTTCAAGGTCAAACTATGTATTCAACTATTAAACTGCACAGCCTGTATAATCTCCATAGATAAGCAGTGACAACCAAACAAGACACTCCAGAGAAGCTGCATGTGGGTCTCAGGTCACCACGCCCAAAGCCAAGTATCAGGTAGAGGGTTAAACATCTAGACGATGTTCAGTGGAATTGTGTTCTCTGGGTTGTTGGAGCTCCATCCAACTCCTTTGGGATGTGTTGGAGAGTTTTTGATCCAGAACTAATCATTCAACATGACTACCTGACCTCTCTAGTGCTGCTCTGGCTGAATGCAATTAAACCCTCACAGTGATGTTCTAATATCTCCTACTAGGCTACACTTATATAACACCTCCCTCATACACTATTTATACTGTTGCTGTCTCCTTCTTGAACAAGTCGTTGCACATCTGCCTGCGTCTGGTTCTGTCTTCTACTATAAACCACTACCTGCCTCTACCTGTCTCTGCTGCACATCTGCTCTAACTGTGTCTCATAAATGTTTGTTTTGCATGTGAAATCGTTCGCAGCGCTGCACATGGCTTCGATTCGAGTTGGCAGCTGGAAACTGGCTGCTTGTATGCAGCAGTGTATAACATGATGGCAGCATATGGTGCCCTCAGCATGGGGTTCAGCATTTCCACTGCGTGAGAGCCGGGCCTATGCGCACTTCTCCCTGGCAGAGCCGCCCAGCAATCTCAACATCTCTGCTCTTCCAATCATACCACTTAATGCTTAAGCCTTAGATGGGTTCATATAGACATATGGTAACTGGAACAAATGAGGGAGTGGTTTTCATAACATACTGTCTCTCTTACTCTGAGGATAATGTCTCTCTGATAATAACCTCCAGGCCCTGTATATGGAACATACATACCTGAGAAGGTTTTCCAAGAACAGACGAGCATTGCTCAACACCTGCAGCACAGAAAGAGCAAAGAGAAGGACACGGAAACTTATATTTATATTATATTACTATCACTCTTATAGTAACTGTACTTCTTGTACTATAAGCACTATAATAAAGAATCCAACATTCGTCATTCATTCAAAGGTCAGACTGCAGGCTAGGACTGCTGTAGTTCCACAGAAACCAGAGACACTCAGTCCAGATGATGAACACAGTTGACCATGCAATACCTTTATAATAAAAGATACATTCAGGGGAACAATATGAAAGGTTTAGGGTTAGTCTCTATACAACAAGGTCACACTTGAATCACTGTAGATTTAAAGAACTTCTATTTTACAGGCATATCAGAAAAAAAGGTCACATGGACTATAAATCTACACGTGTTTCGAACCTCAATGGCAGGCTGAAAAATGTTAATGCATCCTTCGCAGTTTGAAAGCGAGAGCTTGGCTAGCGTCTCTCAGCTCGGGTTCAGACAGAAGAGTTGTTTCAGGCGATCTATTTTTAGGTGTCACTTGGCGCTAACTGTGTCCCCCAAACAGACACTCAGAACAATGATTCATCAAGTGCCAAGCGAATACTGAGCCATGTACTTCAGCAAGATCAACAAACACTTTAATCTTGAAATGTTTTAACTTTAAATGCATTGCTGCCATATTTCTACGGCATCCATCCTTTTCAGTGTGCCCGAACAGGTGATATCAATCTTTCTAAAGGTTTGCAGAGCCACGAAAAAAAAAGAACTCTTATAAAGAATTCTTTATGTGATTAAGCTCTCTACACCATCACCAGTAATTTGAGTAAACTGTTATGTGAGGCTTTATTCTTATTCAGTGTGACTCTGGTTTCAGCTGGGCTGGAAGTACTGGACAGGGCAGCCTGATGGCACAGCCACGCCCAAACTAAGGAAGTGCTTTTGTTATTCAGTAGCGCTCATTCACACTCCTGACCGAGGAGCTAGGAGTAGATGATATGCCAAAAACATAATCTTAATGTACTTGAAGAAGATTTTTCTGAGGGTCACAAACAAGTTGTCATGAACAAAAAAGCACTAGAAAACTGTATCTTTAAATAGGGTTGGGCGATATATTGTCAATACCGGTATACTGTAGCACTTATATGCTAATTTATAATTTTTAGCAATATTTGACAGAAAATATCATAAAAGTGAAAATCCATATACTAGCGTGAGTTTAAATACTAATTTATTTTTTTAACACAATTTTTTTTTGTTTTATTGGTAAAAATCACAGTATTTTGCAAATAAATGGAATCAGATGAGTTAAGTTTGAATAACAATTACAATAATAATTAAAATGATTAAAGATGATCCTTTTTTGACAAATATTTGACAAATACTGCTGATATCCATGCTATACGATGAATCGCAATTGTATCATTATCACGATATGAGTTTCTGTGATAAACACGTCTCTACCCATAACCCAATCAGTCAACTACCAAACACACTAGAACGTTAAAATTAGATTTTTAATGCAAATTCAACAACAGCACGCAGTACACAGGCTAGCTTGGGGTCTACGGTTTTCTTGTTAGCCAGCTGGGCTACTGAAGCTCCCTACGCCCCCCACATTCCTTCAAAATAAGAGTCCCGGACCAACTAAGAACATAGTACCTAACTACCCTCACCAAAAGCAATTATTTTTAAACTAAATACAACCTGATGTCACAATATTTAATAACTAAACAAAAAATAGAATGCAACGTTTGTTCTTGTGTATCTTTGTAAAGCCTTTCAGTGCAAAAACATGTTCTTGCAGTTCAGATGGAAGTTCTGTTGGTATTCTGTTGGCTGTTGGTATTTCATTTATTTTCATTTTGAACACGAGTGAACAAGTTTATTAAGGGAGAGGTGATGTAGATTTCTGTTTATACACCAAAACATGTCTGCACTTGTGTCACAAATACTATTTTAATCATAATTTACCGCGACTCATATCGTCATGATGATATGTGACAGCTTTATCGCACATCGCATTTTAAGTCAACATTGTGCAGCCCAACGGCAACATAATGGCACGTAGCCCAGCTCTACCAAAACAATACAGAACTGAAGTAGATCTTGGATGTTGTAAGAAACAACAGCACAGCCGCACCTTTGCCAGGTCTAAACGCAATAGCTGTGTTCAATTATCTGCAGTCATAGCTTTGACCCAGTGACTCTGTGACTCATGTACAAGAATTAGGCAACTATGGTATTGTATGCATGCTGACATTTTTACAACAGGAAGGGAGAGACAAGCTGGTGCACGTACGTGGGATTTTTACTCTTACTCCTCAGGTAGATCCAGGTTACTGTCATACACCTTAGGCTCTGAATGATCTCTAACAATACTGCCGTGTATGTGTACATAATCCTATGAATATGACTCACCAGCATGACAACGCACCAGTTCAGAATGCCTCTGTAATTTTTGAAGCCACTTGCAGAACTGAGCATGGACTCTTGCAGCTTGTGGCAACTGCATAAAGAAAGGAAGTGAAGCAATCAGTGAAGGCAGATACATATGTGATGTTGCTCCTCAATAATAATCAGATTAATTATAAAATCATATTGATCTGTTTGCCACAGTGCAATCCAGTTGGTCCGTCTAATTAATAGACGTCAATCTTCACCGGTTATAATGAAGCTATCTAGTATCTAGTCACCTGCTGCTTTTGATCCCAACATCAATACCATGGTTTAAGGCAGAGGTTCCCAACCCTGGTCCTGGATTACCTGCCGTCCTGCACACCTGATCCACCTAATCAGCTCTTTATCAAGCCTCTCATGACTTGCATGACATGGACGTGCTGGACAGGGACTTCAGGATCAGGCTTCCGATGTAATATCTGTGTGTTTACTACCTTTTGGGGTTGACTGGTAAGTAGGTCTAGGCTATTTTATATATATATATATATATATATATATATATATATATATATATATATATATATATATATATATATAGTGTAATCTTGTTATCTTGTGTTCATAAAAGTTATTCATTATTAATTTATTATTTATAAGTTATTTATTTATTTATTTATTTAATTATATTTTTTGGGCCATGGATATACGGGGGGCGTGGCCATGCAGTGCAGCGAGCACCAAGACATGAAGAGAGACTTAAAACATGTAAATAGTTGGAACTGATAGGTTAAAGCATATATATATATATATATATATATATATATATATATATATATATATATATATACACACACACAGACATACATATACATATATATATATATATATATATATATATATATATGTGTATATATATATATATATATATATATATATATATATATATATATATATATATATATACACACACACACACACACACACACACACATACATATACATATATATATATATATATATATATATATATATATATATATTTATATAGGCCTGCTATCATGGCTGTTCAGGAGCACAGGGTGGTGGTCTCCACTGCTGCCATGCTCATTATAGAGCACTCGTTTAAAACAGCAATGTTTCCTGCATCTTCTTACGCTATAATAATTAATAACTGTTTAACAGTAATCTTGCCTATGACAGAGCAGCTCTAGTAGTAACTTCATGTACTCACACAGAGCTTTAATAGATTTGTACTTTCCTGAGTTTTATTAAATAATAACGACTCATCCTACTAGTACGTATCATATTATTAGAACAATTACTGAGGTAAAGTAATGTTCTTTCACTTTGCTCCATTTGATCTAATCTAATTCCTTTTTTCATGTTCTCTCTTGCTGACAGCACCTGGACCGCTCACTTTACTGTACACCAAAATGATCCTAAATAGAGAAGAACAGTGACCTCAGTTCCTCCACTGGCACACGCCTTACTCCCACTCAGGCTTTTTTTGGTAGGTTATTTTTACTCCTACTTCAGTCATTATTTGAAAGTAACAGTGAAGTAACAGTACTGGACTATATACTCACATCTGCAACTCATTAGCTGCAAAGCAGGGCTAACTTTGGAGCTGAGAGGCGGCTGGAATAGGAAGCTGCCCTCAGAAACAGAATGATACAGTAGAATTTGGGTGACAGTGAACTCCTCCTTTCCTCTTACTGTATGTACCTCAGTTTAGAAGATTCGCTCCAAGTTACTGAGCAAAACAGCTGACCTGAAAACGAGCAGCCTGTTCTCGGATTTCTACCTCATACTCACCTTATGTTATCATTGCGGCTACTTTTCCGTGTTTCCTCCGCGGAGTCCTTGCTGAGAGAGTCTGGTCTCCTGTGTGCGGCTCTGCTGCTGCTGGCTGAGGTAACTCCATTGGAGTCTTTCAGTAGTTCACCTTTGGTGCTGCTGATAGTGGCGCGTCTTCTGCTGCGAGTCAGAGGCCCGAACTCGCTCCTCTCGCCCATGATTTCAGCGGACACGCAGCCCAGTGTGTTGGGGAAGGAGAACCCTGACAGGTCGGCTCAGGTCAGGACTGTTTCATCGCTACTGGTTCGACTGATCACCTCTGACGGAAAGCACCGCTATTGCAAAAGCACTGGAGCTCGAGCCGCTGCGTGTCCTCCTCCACGTCGACAACAGGCGCTGTTTCCACCGTAACTCCGGCTCTGTTTCCGCACTTGCAAAACTTTCAATAGTACGTACGTGTGCGTGTGTGTGTGTGTGTGCGTGTGTGTGAGCACAGCAGTCAACTGCACAAACAGGATCAGTGCAATAACTGGCAGTGAGCCACTGTACAGAGTCCAGAGAGCTGTCTGATTCCAGAACTGTTGGAGTCGACTCTGAGTCGATTCCAGCTCCAGCAAGTAAAGGACTCTATCATGATTGATGGTATGATGACAACATCATACCATATGAACATATGAACTTCGTGCTACTACCATAAGGCAAACTGGGCACATTACTTCTATTCTTGAATATATTATTTTATACTCTTCACATTCTCACATGATCAGCACTGTGCAAATGTTTTAGGCACTTGAGAAAATTATTATATTTAAAAAGCTATTACTCTAGACAGGACGCTTTTTATTTGTCCAGCAAAATACTTTATTTTTTAAAATATGCAAATCATATTAACAGTGATGTCATTGTGTTTAATTAACCCCTTCCAAGCTCTTCCTTGTGGTAACCCAGTACTATTTGCAGTTACCATCTTATACCTGCTTTGACTGGGGCGTCCAGGAGAAATTCTTTAAACTGGTTTACAAGATATTATCTACTGCTTTCAAAATAAGATATTTGCATCTGATTTAATGATATTGGTTGTCCTTACTGGTGAAATTACACTTACTGTAAAGACAAAGTCATAAAATCATTTAATCATTTTAATTATTATTGTAATTGTTATTCAAACTTAACTCATCTGTTTTCATTTATTTGCAAAATACTGTGATTTTTACCAATAAAACAAAAAGACTTTTGCACAGTAGTGTATTAAGTAGTGCGTGCACTTGTGACCATTTGCCAGTAAGTTGTCACACTATGTGGGTAAAATGTCACACTGGATTTTGTGACAAATAAACTAGATTTAAATAAGTGACCTTTTCATGAAACACATTCACAGAAGGATTTAGAAAACTGCTAATGAGTAACAGCAAGGAACAGTGTGAGTTAAAGAGAAATGAGTTTAGCAGAGTTAGCAGAGTTCCCATGTGCCTTATCAATATATAGAGCAAAGGTCACTTATAGGTGGACTGCAGTTCGGACCCAGACGCTGTCTAATGCAGACCCAGTCTGATGAACTATTGAGAGCGATGTAATTCTGACACTGTGTATTTTAGTCGGTCTTTCTTGTCTTTATGGTATACGGGCTTTGCGGAGCAGTAACCTCACAGACCAATCACGTGAGCTGTAAGATCACCAAAAGCACTCCTCAGCCAATCAGATCTGTGCAGATTTGGGAGCACAGCGTGCACACAGGCGAGGTACAAAGCAAGAAGCAGCAGTAGGAGAATAAAGTGAGTTAGAGAATAAAGCAAGTCAGAGAAAGAATAACGTGCTGTAAAAAAAGAAAAGTTGACAACAAAAATTGACTGTTTATAATAAACACTTTAAGATGCACTATTTTTTCAAAAGCATTCAGCCCTTGTTTTTTTGTGAAATGAGGAAAAACATTTATTTGAAGTTTTATAAATAATTCATTCAGGTAAACATGTAAAACAATAAATATTGTTGAAATATACTGAACAGTATTTGTAATTTGTTTTGTCTTTCAGTTGTTGACATAAAATGCTGACAATAGGCACTGAATCATAACACAAGTGAGAAATGATAAGGGTCCGGACCTTGGCCTGAAGAAATTTCCTCTAACGGGACCTTACTGAATTCTAATTAAATACCACTGATGTAGAGTAAATATATATTGAATATGTTACTATGTATTGTAATGAAATACATTACTGAAACATTAGAACATTCAGTATTCAGCCATTATTACTGGTTCCAAGTATTCTGCCTATACATTTTTATACAGACGGTCTTGTAACAGCAGAACATGTCCAGAACATGTCGACTCTTGATTCCCAAATACCTTTACTTGGAGTATCGACTCTTTTTGGGATCGTCTCCCAGCCCTGGCAAAGAGTAATAATTCAGGTATTTATGTCAGTTACTGATTTACTTACAGCATTCCTGGGATCCTTGCACGCAGCAAAAAGAAACATACCCTTGGTGTATCAGATGTATAAAGTATAAAATGTGCTACTGGCTGAATTAAATAGTTGACCATATTTATGAATGAGATCTGGAATGAGCAAGAATGCTGGACTTTTTTACAGAAATGATCCTTATGAATGTGATTTAGCATCAAACAAGGATATACTATATGCACATACTTTACAGTTTGTACCATCTCAGGAGAAAAACAATAAAATAGGAAACTTTGGAGCAGCTGCACACGAGTCTAAGGTCACCTCAAGTCAAGCGTCAGCAAGCAGGGCGTAAAACCCCATAACACTGGGCTGTGGAGCAGAGTGATGGAGTTCTTTAGAGCATTTGAGCTTCATCCAGTACATTTGGGATGTGCAGTGATCCAGAATAGTCATCCAACATCCGTCGCCGACCTCATTAATGCTCTTGTGACTGCAGTCCGATCCTCACAGGGATGTACCAACATAATGTAAAGCTAATGTAAAGCCTGCTCAGATAAGTAGAGTCTGTTACTGCTGCAAAGGGAAATAAGCACCCTATAAATGCCCTTGATTTCACTGGGTTAGCAGATGACATGAGGTGTATATAAACTAGTCACATGGCTGAGTAATTTGTGTGGTATGTTATCTGTAGCTTTTTTGGCAATGTGCCAGACCATACTTGGGCATTGCGTGCAAGTTGACTTGGGTTTCCTTATGGAAGTGTGTTCTTTTTTGATGGCAGGAGCATCTAAAATTTAGAGAATAAGAGCTTTTAATCAATAATTAATATTTCCTCAGCCAGGGAAGCACAGGCAGGTTTATAAGCCCCACCGGGGTCAGAGTGGCATGAACAAAAGTGGATGTGACCTCAAAATTGCGCTGGTGTTCTTTTCAGCTATAGCTACCATCCACCAATAACGCAACATCCACCGGTGTCTGCCGGCTGCATGCCTCCCAGATGAAATAGGAAGCAATGGAAGATTAATTCTATACATTTCCGTGGCAGGATGATTGGTTTTTATGCTCGCCTGCATGGCCTGCACCCCTCTCTCTTTCTGCCAGGGCTGTCAGGAGCTGGGGCCAGGGTTCTGTGAGCTGGAGAGGAGCACATGGAGAGGTATGAGCCCGGCTGCAAGTGTGTCCTTGGTGGCGGTAATGAAGTTGTGAAGCTGAAATCAGTCACTCGGGCACAGCGGAGAGACGCACAGAGTTTTATCACGGGCGTGCCACATTTACTCAGAATCATTAGAGAGCGAAAGCTAGTTTATCTCAGTTGCAATCCAGGCAGACTGATAGACAGTTCACTGGTGGCACCCCGTGTCAGCACTTTTGCAGTTCAGTCAAGGACTCAACTCTGGATCTCTCCTTCATTGCCGCCTCTCCCTTCCTCTCTCTCGCCCTCTCTCTCTTTTTCGTCTGTCTGCTTTGTTCGGGAAAGTTTGCAGTAGTGATATCAAGCTACACCCATCTCATTAATGTTCCCAATGACAAGCTCTTTGTCGCGATATGATCGGAAAGCCCTATTTTCTTCACCTCACCTAAGCAGCTTGCAACAAATGCATACACACACACACACACACACACACACACACACATGTAAACACCCATTGCGTAGGATGTGAGTGGTTTGAACTTAATTAAAGGCTGATAATTGTGTTGTCATACTCTGTGTTTGGAGGGCTGTTTGTGACTGGCAGCTCTGCAGGGCTGCGAAAACTTGTTTGTACACGGTCGTGTTTTGTCTCATGAATAGCAATGGTGATTGTGTTTATCAAAGTACAACACCCTGCAGCTCACTTTAGTGTTACTTGGAGCTCATAAGAGCAGGCCACACAGATAAATCCAGCCACCCCCCACCCACACACCCCTCAAGCTAAGTCTGTGATTTAAGCAATAGAGCACGAGAGAGAGCGCATTAGCGTGAATAACATCACGGCTGTGATTTGGTCGAAGGCAGGAATCGAAGGCGAGTGCAGTAGATCATCACTGCTGTGATGTTATTTACGACAACTCGTGACCTTGAGTGCTCTATTGCTTTTATACGACAGTTCTGCAAAATAATGAAAAAACATACAGCAAAGAAGCTCCGAACTTCGTATCAAAGGTGCTGTAATATTGCCAGCTTCTTCCTCCACCAAAACTAGTTTTTAGCATCTCGTGTTATGGATGGAGTCATAAAAACCCTCGCAATATCAGGTTCAGCTGAACTTTTGCGATGCTTGCCAAATTAACCTGAATGTTATTTTGTTCCAGCCAGTCTGTACAGTGTTTCACAGCCTGTCCTGTTTGCCCAATTGTGCTCTGTTTATTTCTGGCTGATTCCAGGTTGTTTAGTTTGTTCCGTCACAGCTGGCAACGACAGGTTCGGAATTTGACATGTAGACCTACGTTTACACTCTTCTTCAGAATCTGACCAAAAGAAAACAACTTATCCAGTATATCTATTTTCTGTATGTAGAAACTTAATCCCTATATGAGCTATGGGTTTTACCTAGGAGGTTCCGTAATCTAAGCGATTACCTATGAGATCTGTGCAAATCTGCCACCTCTGTAGATTTTACAAATTCCACAACAAATGACCTTCTAGAACCCATCAGACACCTTCAGTAATCATAGTCTTGTTCAAATCAGCCTTACATGTCATGCATCAGCACCGGAAACCAGTTCCTTGGATGTGTAACATATTTGCAGAAATAAAGAGATTCTGATTTTGATTCCCACCGTAAGGCGGGGGGTGTCCAAAGTCCAGCCCCAGGACCAAATGCAGCCTGCGATTTTACATGGAGTTATAAAATAACTTTAATTTGGGAGAAGATCTAAGCCCAAACTCCTCCTCACAATCATTTTGTGCTTTATATAAACTGCCCCTATGCCCTTACCTTCTAATGATACATTTCGCACCCCAGCTCCTCCCTCTGTTCCAACTCTTACTTTCTTTTTGCTGGGAAAGGGGGCTCTGGATTTAGGTCTCAGCAGTTGAAGGCGCCCGGAACGCCAGCCCAAGTTTCTCAGAGTTTCAGTTCCTTAATGGTCTGGTACTTTACAAATTGCCCCTTGGCTTTTGGTTTAGAGCGCTTGAGATGTGACCCGCCAGCCAGTGCATTGCAGTTTTTCCTTTCAGCTGAGGGTGGCAGCAGTTCTGTAATGTGGTAATAAAATTTAGCTAAAGAGCTTTCCTCTAGGACTAGACCTCCATAAAGCTGGTCTACAACTGGTCTACAGAACGTCTGTAATCAAAATGGTGATGATCTGTAAGACTTGTGTCCTGTTGGGCAGGTTAAATAAACCCACTTTACTAGCCTAATGCTATTCTATCTAATTGTTTGTTTGTTTGAATCTGTTTAATTGTAATCTTAACAGCCAACACTAAAGTGAACATCAGTCCTGGACCTGCTCTGTTCAAATGAACCCATCGGCCGATTTTTAATCAAAATATGCGATCGGCCAATATTTTAGAGTCGATCCCGAGAGCCGATTGATGTCGTTAAACAAATGAGCCTAATTTCTGTATTTCCAGCTAGTGTTTTATCCAGGAAGAGAAGAACCCCCTCCCTGCAATTCCTACCTAAACCACTAGGTGGAAATACATACGCTTTTATTTTCGACAGACTGACTAAAGCAGCAGCGTCGCAAGAAAAGCATGCGCTGAAAGTAAGCATGTCCGTCTGGCAGTTGTTTACTGTACGTGACAGACTCATCCAGGACGTTTTTAAAATAGTAAAATCAGCATCTCTCGTTGAGGAACCAAGACAAAGACATTAACTCTACTAATCTGATACAACACTGCACGCAGCTGGATACAGTGAGTATCAGCAAACAGCAGAGCTAACACAAAACAAATAACCCAGAACAGATAATAACCAGTACAGACCAGATCTGACCGGTACAAACAGTACAGCAGCAGCAATTCAAGATCTACATTTAATGATTACAGATTGTCGTTCAAAATAACAGAGTCTGCGTTTAATGACTGCAGTTTTTACTGCATTTATTTAATTCGCTTTTTTAAGGGTCTAAATGTAATGATTGCATTATTGGGGATATTTGTTTGATTCACTTTGTTTATTTACTGGTTATTTTGTTAAAAATATGATGCTGTTTCACATGAGCTCGTTAAAAATAGTAATAAACCAGTTTCGACCATGTGTCATGACTTGCTTGCGCTAAAATAACTTAATGTAGCCCCGCCCTCTATCAGTATCGGCTATCGGCCAATCGTCCTGAAAGGTGATTGGCGATCGGAATCGGCCTCAAAAACGCTGATCGGTCCATCTCTAATTACGATCGTCTGAACTAATAAAAGAGTGTTTGCTGTGATGCTCGCTTTAACATTTAGCAATGATCTCAGTCCTAAGATGCTTTTGGGAAACCCAGCCCAGATTGTGATAATTGTAATGTAATATTCCAAGCTAATCACATTTACCACTCAGTGCTCCGTCACAATCAGCTAAGAATGGCAGAAAAGATGGATCTATAGTTCCATAAGGTTCTGCCTGGCAGCAATCCTCTGAGAGCGCACTGGCCGCAGATGTCTGCCTTAATCTCAGGATAACATTTAAATACACGGCAAAGGGCACTTAGTCGAGGCAGGAAGCAACTCAAGCAAAGTATATCTGCCTTTAGGAAATGTCATTACTTCCCCTGGTGTGGCACAGTCCTCAGTGTTCAGCATTTGAAGCAAGACTCGATAAAAAAGACTGGCTTTAATAATAATATTAATAATAATAATAATAATAATAACACCAGCTTCACTGTAACGTTCACA
Source organism: Megaleporinus macrocephalus (assembly GCA_021613375.1). Lineage (NCBI taxonomy): Eukaryota > Metazoa > Chordata > Actinopteri > Characiformes > Anostomidae > Megaleporinus > Megaleporinus macrocephalus. The sequence goes on from CM038705.1 coordinate 35,638,193, forward strand.
GTGCAGAGCATTAAACTAAACTTTAGTTTCTTATCAGACCTTCATAATATGCTATTGGAAAAGTTGTCAGTATATGTCCAAACCTGTAGTAACTGCTGATGCCTTATCTTGTCCAAGCAGATTACTACTAGGACACACTCGGAGTAATTAAATTGATATTGATTGACGGGCCTCTGTTGCAAGAAATTCAGTTTGTCTAATTGCATCTTGCTCCATTCTCTATCTCTATATGTTAAAGCTGATATTCTCCTGCAACAGTGTTTAATAATAAGGGGAAAAAATATAATTGGAGTGTAATCTTAATGTTCCGATCCTAATTATGCATTTGAAAATAGCCATTTTAAGCACTCCTCTCAGTTAATCAGCTTTCTTTGAGCTGTTGAACAAAACTTGGCAAAAGCAATTACAGAGTAGTTTTGGCCAAAATAACAGTGAACTTTTGCTTATTCTCATTCTAAATCTTCAACATAATTTGATCTCATTTTCCTGTGGTTAAGGAAACGTTTGTCAGAGTTTCAATCTGAGAATATTGCTGCAGTGAGCTGGTGGGTACCACACAATCAATGATCAGTCATTAAGAATAGGTTGTGGGTTAGTGCTCATCACCATGTAACTCCTAAAACATACAGTTCTTATAGAGTCCTTACAGATAGCTCTACATCTTTCTCTTGTTCTTTGTGAGAAGGTGATCTATAATGCATATGCCCTGACTATGACTGCGTATTGTCTTACAACGGCAGCCTAAAGTGCTCTGTTCAGCGGAAAAGCTCATGCATGCTGACGGTGATGCTGCAGAAACTGCAGGGAGGCCACACACACACACACACACACACACACACACAGACTGTGAAGGCGTGGGATGAAGATGCATCACTCAGCTTAGGATAACACTGCACAGCTGAGCACAACTGATTGAGCCTGAATCACTCAAATCTAACAGAAGCCACCTACTAGCAGAGCGAGAGTATGAAGTAGAAAGTTATAGTTAAATTGAGGTTTTTCATCTGCACTTTCTAGAAATGATGAATTATGAATGAATGCCAAACCATATATGATGAGCTGTACTCTTTTAAGCTGAGATTTAAGAATCTCTCTAGTTCGCCTGTTCTACCCTAAGGGCCTGTGTGTGGGTGCAAGTACGAGGTCCGCATTCTCGAGTGACACCACAATGTCTTGCGGCGCAGGACTAAATTTCAGTGGCATGGGAGAGGGAGAGGGCTGTTAGTCTATCTCATGCATGTGGGAGCAGGACAATGTATATGTGTAGAAAAATCCCACAGATTAATAGACTGTCTATATTAAATGATAGTAATCAATCAATAATTTGCATCTTTGACTAATATGGAGGGGAATCAGTTAAATAATCAATAAGAAAGTAATAAACTGATTCCAAATTATATGAACAACACATGAATTGAATTGCTGTGCTACAGACTCAGGACCATCAAAACCAGCACAAGCAAACATGCAAACAGCTTTTTCCACAGAGCTGTAACTCTCATTAACCATAGTGGTCATCTTGCACTTCAAATTCAAACTCATACTTGATCTGAATCTCACTCTATTGCAGTAACTTAATGCTTATTTGCACAGCTGTACAGATTTTGTCAATAATAGCTCTTATAATATATGTCTAGAATATCCATACACATACAAGCGTGCATACTCATATCTTATTAGCACCTTTCCTAGCTCTTTATCACTCTTATTATTCTTTATTCTATTTATTGTATGTTATTGAACATTTCCTTAGTGTAATATTGTTCTTCTCACATGACATACATTCTGATGTAGAAATGGTGGAGGCTTTAGACGGTCAGTCTGCCTCAGATGTGGAAAGTGCTCCGAAGGTGAACACACCATAATCAGGCCAACAAAAGTCAAGTGTGACATATAACAGCCATTTTCGGTCGTGATTATTTTAGGAGAGAATCATTTATTTGGGAATAAAGTACGTTAAACATTGGATGTGAGTGGTGTGAGTGGGCTGAAACATTGATGTTGCTGGAGGAAAGTGGGATAGGTCTTGTTGATTTTTAGTGGGAGCAGGACCAATTCTAGCGAGAGTTGGCATAATAGCTTCACAGTTTTCAAATAATACATAATAGTAACTTGATAGTGACCTGTAGATAGTCTGTTTTACAATCTTAAATAGACTTGTGCTTTAGTCTTTAAAATGCACAAATTTCACACATCTGAAACTTAGCTACATAGCTAGGCCTCTCACAACTATCACTACTCACAGTACTGCATTTATTTAAGCTGAGAACATTTACTGTTCATTCCTCATGTTTCCTTGTTTATAATAATAACAGTCATTATTATTTTCACATAGATGGAATTGAATGACTAATAAAGTCCTCTGAATAAGGGGTGGGACAAATATATGCTTTTATAAACGTGTTTATGTTGCAGCAAACAGTCTAAATTTTGGGTATGCTTAGTCATTGGTTAAAGCCTATTTAACCAAATTGGTAAGCTAAATGTTAAAAAAGTTAACAGAAATAAATAAAACAACATACATTCTAACTTCTGACTGGATGCTATAACATCTTAAGAGACCATCAGTGAGAAATGTTTGTTTATTTGAGCTCAAGCTGTTTTCGGTCATCTGTTAGAAGACATTGAATAATGACAGCTAGGAAGAAAAATCATGCAGTTGTGTTAATATGGCAAAAATAAAGCATCACAATATATCAAGACAATGTGATGATAAGTGATATGGATCAGAATAATCTAATAAGTTCTAAATGACAAAAACAGATAATTGAGCCCTATTTAAAAAATGCATTGAATAATCATGATTATATGCACTAATTATTACTTAATGTTTCACATGTTGCACTGTTAGTCATACTACAATCAATAGAGAGTAACACATCACCAGAACTGCACAGTCCCCCCTCCTCCAACTTCATCACTTTCCCTCCTTCTCCCACTTCACCACTTTAGCCGATAGCTGTTTCCAGTGGGGGACTGACTGGACTTTATGCTACAGTGACTCACTATTGCCTCTTGAGGTACAAAGTAGTATTGCGATACAGAATGTGCCAGGATAGCTGGTTAGCATGTTTAGCATCTAATTTTGATAGATATCTGTGCAACAAGATATATAGACATCGTTGATATTGTGAAAATTGTTACTTCAAATTCTGTTGATTGATTATTATTAATATCTATATATTTTAAACTTAAAATTCTACATAGTGCTCCTTTAAATGACTTATTACTCTCAACAGTGTGCTCAGAAATATATATAGTGCATTGTAATGTAGTAAGATATGATACTGTCATACTGCCTAACTCAAGCTAATCAGAAATTTTAGGGTTTTACGTTAAAGTCACTTACAAAGAACAAAAGATTATCAGTAGCAATTATTTAAATGGAAATTAAGCATCAGCAGAAATCTTGCCCCAGTAGTAGATGCCATCTTGAAGCCTGTGTCTGCACGTTTGTGTATTGTTTATAGATAAAAGTTTCAGAAACAACTTCAGCAACTGTGTTTAAGATGAACTTGAACTTGATGTGGTTTGAAGCTGGTGCGTGATGATTTAGGTATGCACACAGTCTGTACACGTGCTTCCATTACTTGTTAGTCATGCTAGCCTTGTAGCTCCAGTGCAAAAACTAAAGAAACAAACTTCAGACAATAACCATTGTGTGAATTTCATTTTAGTTTTTGTCTAGCTACTGCGTTAAGATCAGCAGCTGATGAATAAGCTTCCAGGCCTGCTCCTGCTCAGAGTGACCTCCCAGTCTCCTGTCTTCTGCAGCAGGTGGCGGTGTTGAGAGGCAGATCGCCCCACCGCCTCGCTGCTACACGTCCCAAAGCCCGTAAAGCCATTGTAATGCAACGAAGCCTTGCCCCAGCCGCCTCCGTCCTACTCCTTTATATCCAAACGTGAGCTGTCAGCATCCAGATTGAATTTGGACATCTCATTTCCAGCCAGGGAAGAAAAGTAGTTTTGCAAGGTCAACGGCAGAGTGAGCAAGAGAGGAAGAGAGTGAGAGAGAGAGAGAGAGAGATCCTGTAGTTGGGAGTGATCAATATTTCTTTCCTCTCTTATGTGGTTGTTACTGTACACTGCCGTTCCAGTGTAAGACTATCACTGCAACTCTGGTGCGCACACACACACACACACGCCTGAGTGTGACTGTCCCATTGTTGCTCCTCTGTCTGAGGGGGCTGAGACAGGGGGACTCCAGCACCTCTCGTGATAAATAAGACATGTCCCCTGGCGATTACGTGCATTCCTAATTATGAATAAATTACGCACACAGACAAACCTGCATATTGTATGGGCCCTTCTGAGCCTTTTCTCTGTGTGTTTGTGTGTGGGTGTGTGTGTGTGTGTGTGGGTGTGTGTGTGTGTTTGGGGGGGGTGGACTTATTGTGTGAGCGTGCATGTGCGTTGTGATAAAATGAGCATGAACAAGCCCCTCCGCCCCCTTCACACCCTCCTGCCTTCTTTGTTCATGCACACTATATTCTACTCATGAATTCCACACTGAGCCACATAGCTATTGTCATTCATTGTAAAAATGAGTGCCATTTAAATAAATCAAATAAAAAATAAGAAAAAATAAATCAATAAAAGCCAGACTCACCAATCAAACAAGCACATTTTCCTACATGCAAACATAAACTGCATAAACTGTTGCACCATCTCCACTAAAGTTATATATTATGTGACAACTTTAGAAAACACACGAGAGGTAGAGGTATGCTTTCATAGAGCTGTGGTGGCTTCACAATCGTTGCCATTAAGAATCGACAGAATAGAAGACCATGATGGAAGAACTTTAATGATGATAACGGTCGGTTCTTACTTAAAGGAATACTTCATAGTTTTAAACTTTAATTTGAGTCTAATCTCTGGTTGTTGCATCTGTAACTTACAATTGATTACTACACACAAAGAACTAACACGTTCTGTACATAGTTATTTCCAATAGTCCAAAGAGCGGACACAAAACATTCTGTTCTCTGCTTTTCTGTTGGTTTCTAAGAACAGGGAAACTATTAATACAAACATTGAAAAACAATCATATTATCTTTGTCAGAACAAAATTACTCATTCACTCTTTCACTGACTGAGTCATTCACTGACTCACAGGCTGACTCATTGAATCAGCCACTGACTGACTCATTGACTGAGTCATTAAACCAACCACTGACTAACTCATTGACTGACTCATTAAACCAGCCACTGACTGACCCATTGAATCAGCCACTGACTGACTCATAGACTGATTGATTGAATCAGCCACTAACTGACTGACTGACTTACTCACTTAATCATTCTCTGACAGACTCACTAAGACTGACTGACTTAGTGACTTACTAATTGAATCACTTACTCACTAACTGACTGATTTACTGAATCACTCACTTACTGAATTACTTACTGACTGACTCACTCCCTCACTGGCTCACTCATTGATTGATTGATTGACTAACTCAATTACTATGTGACTGGCTTACTCACTAATTGACTGACTGACAGACAGACTTATTCACTATTCACTGCTAGGTATGCTGAAAAAATAAATATATCAAACAACATTAAAATATATTTTACCTTTTAAGTGTTTTAAGTTACTTGGAATAAAGATCTTCTCACAATAACTTACATTAAATGTTAAAATATTTCATTCTTCTGATAAGATTGCTGGAGCATTCCTTTCATAGGCTCTCACAATTAAAAATGTAAAGACATTTCCAGCATGACTCATTAAGATCTACAGCTGGTTAAAAATTAGGATCAGGACATTACTTTTCTCAATGTCTCATTTGTTAAACCTATATTTGGTTGTAAGAGTTTTAAGTGAGATGATTTAAGTGTAATTACAGGCCATTTCTAGACTAAAGAAAAACAAATAAATTTGTTTTTAATAATAAACAAACACTGAAGCATATGGACAAGCACTGAAGCAGAGGAAATGCTGTGTCATTTCACAACTATCAGTTTCCAACCACATGCAGGGATGTTAAACAATGGTTGATACGTTGTAATGTCTTTATTGTTGGTGTATTTGATGAAACAGATGAAAGGGCTATTTTGACACGGATACTCCACAATACATTTCAACATGCACAAAAAACTAATGAACAGGCTGTTCAAAGCTATGCATAATGATTGATCATCACATCAAGCTGATTTTTAGTCACATTTAATAAGGTATCTGGAACATGCGAATGCCAACTGTACTAGTGGGCTCTATCATCCATCACTGCCATTATGTGAGGTGAGCAGATGTTAACCAAAACAATAACAAGAAGCTTGTTGTTTAAATCGTGTAGGTTATATTGTTCTTCCAGAGATGTTTAATAACTGATTTAACTCTGGTCTCTCTTGCAGTAAATGATGGCTAGCCTGTATAACATCACACTGCATCTGTCCAAATATATCATCCTACCTAAAGTGGATCTGGGGCAGTAAAAGCGTGTACACAAAGGTTTAGTGCCTGATCATTCCCACAGATAAGCTGAGATCAAACCTTTGTGGGTGTGATAAGTCTTGGCAAAAGAGTGGGGTAATACTGTTTTTTCCTTGAGAAATTTAGCACACCACACACACATCCACACACACACACACACACACACACACACACACACACACACACACACGTATATATACTAGTTGTGCACATGTGTTACTTATATCATATATATGATGTATATTTTATGTTGTCAAGGCATATATATATATATATATATATATATATATATATATATATATATATATATATATATATATATATATATATATATATATACGGTATCTCACAAAAGTGAGTACACAACTCACATTGTTATAAATATTGTATCATATATTTTTATGGGACGACACTGAAGATATGATACTTTGATACAATGTGAAGTAGTCCGTGTACAGCTTCTATAACAGTGTAAAGTTGCTGTGCTCTCAAAATAACTCAACACACAGCCATTAATGTCTAAACTGCTGACAACAAAATGAGTATTTTATCTTTGTATCAAAGTGTCCTATCTTCAGTGTTGTTCCATGAAAAGATATAATAACATATTTACAAAAATGTGAGGGGTGTATTCACTTTTGTGAGAAACTGTAAGTATAATAAGTTACCTGATATTTTAAATAGCACAATAAAATTAACAAGGCTGTGCAAAATTCAGAGACCACCCACCTATTTTTTTAAAAAAAATTTGTGTAAATGACAAAATCTGACAAGCTTTCATTTTTCAGGAGATTAAATAATCTACTTGCACATGGAAGCCTACGTGTCAAAGCAAGGGAAAGTAAACATTTTCTTAACTGGAGCTCAAAACATTATTAAAACAAGCAGAGAAACAATGGACTGTGTACCTCAGAGTCCAGACCACGGCATCAGTGACTGTGGTTGGGAATAGTGTGAGGCAGAAAATGTAACCAACTTCTAAGACTTCCAATTTTCTAAGAATATTCACTGAAAAACTGAAGGGAACAGAGAGAGTGGACACACTGTATACTGAACAGTTTGCTATTATGAGTAGCCGTTAAGGCTTCCGTCCAGTGTATGTTTTCTGATTGTTTTCCTGCCACTGAACAATGAATGATTTTTACTTAATAGCCGTTTTGATTAGAAATAAAATAAACGAAGGGTGGTCTCTGACTGTACTGTACTGTACTGTACTGTATGTAATAGTAGAAAATTCTCAGCAGTGCTTTATTCATGTCAAGGTCTTTGTACTATAAAATATGCCCTTCTTCACTAGCATAGAATACATTGGAGAAGCAAATGTCATGCTGGTTATGTTTCTGCCCCACCATTAATAAAGACATACAGTGAGTTACAGTGAGTAAGTCCTTATTATTATTATTATAAGGCCATAACCAAATATACTATTCCTGATTTAAGGGATTCACTCACTCAATACCGCTGAGTTCAGAAACTACTAAAAATAGTTCAAATTGCAAGTGTTCGGTGGATGGAGGCTTAAATCTGAACATGGGCCAGCAGTCAAGGGCACAGCAAGTCCCAGCCTTACGTAAGTGCAGTCTATTCTCTGGCATAAGGACATGGCCCATTTAATGCATTATGCAGATAATAGGTCTGTGAGAGGGAGACGGTGCTTGGCTGCAGAATTCTGCCACTCTTCAGCACAAGCCTATAATCAGCTCTGTCTGCGGCCTCACACACGCATGTACACACACGCACACACACACACATAAACCACTACTGTTTACACCGTAACCGGCTCCAGTCTTAACGCTCCTATCAATGCCAGTGACTGTCAGACTTTCAGTGCTCCTTTTCTCCAAAGTCTATTCATCTGCAAGTTTGTACACACACCCATACTGAGCTATTGCTTTTGATTCAGGTGGAGTCGTCTCTTACTGAGAGTGGCACCTGAGAAGACAGCAGGCGGACGGGCAAATTAAGATGCGGAAAATACAGCAGTCAAATGATTCTCAGCGGCACGGTGAACAATAGGAGTCTCTGAATGGAGGATACACAAAGGCCACATGAAAGTGAAATACAAAACTGTACACATGAAATACAACACTGTAGTCTAAATCTGAACAGATACACTAGTGAAGTTGTTAGGAAGGCAGGATGTTGTAATCTATATTGTAATCAATATTGTAATCTATATACACAATGAGAACACTATAATCACATATCAACACATGAAGCTTTGAAAATGTTAGCACTGCAGGGATAAAGAACACTATCGATGATGTACAAGCACATGAAATGTGACTTTAGCAGCACTGATGTGTCTGATCCCCTCACACCAGCGCAACAAAACACTCCCACCACCAAGTCAGTATCACTGCAGTGCTGAGAATGACACACCACCCAAATAATACCTGCTCTATGATGGTCCTGACCAACAAGGGGCTGAAAGTATGCAGAGAAACAGATGGACTACCGTCTGCAAGTGTTTGATAATAAAGGAGGAAGCACTTTATTAGGAACACATTTTCGATTCTACACTCAATGCCTGTTATATCTGTTCCATTTATCAAATATAAACTCTCTGTTTATATACAAGTTCTGCAATACACACTGTATACTATAGTTTATCTGTTTCTCTGCCTACTTTATTAATCTGTTTTCACTTTGTTCTTTAATGTTCAGGAATCCCCAGGACCACCACAGAGCCTTAGGTATTATTTGAGTGTTGGTTCATTCTCAGCACTGCAGTATCACTGACGTGGTGGTGTGTTATATGTGTTGTGCTGGAACGAGTGGATCAGACACAGCAGGAAAACAGCAAGAGACTAAACTACCTTTTTGCTAGACTATAGTTTTACATCTTGATTCAGATTTTGGGTTTTGCGCACCTGCAGCCACTTATTCAGCAATAGTCCTCTTTGTTTACATCTGCACCGCTGAATTATAGAAAACATTTGAAAACTGTGAAAACAAAAACAGCGTCGTCGACACAGTTCCTCAGCCAAGTCCCACACGGTCCCCTGCAGAAGAATGAAAGTGTATAGTGCATTGTCATCTATGTGAGGACTGCTCTGTGCAACAGTGTCTCGGGCTCCTCTGCCTTTTCTTCCAGACTGAAAAAGCGAGTGTGTGAGTGTTTGAGCTGTTGTGTGCTGACAGCGGGCCCTCAGCACGCCGTGGGCCTGTTGGCATGAAGGGAGTGATCAAGCAGAGACGAGTGCCAGCATCAGACTCTCCCTCCGTCTCGCAAGGTCTGACAGACAGAGAGAGAGAGAGAGAGAGAGAGAGAGAGAGAGAGAAAGAGTAAGGGGAAGAGGTATGTAAAAGACGGTACAGTGAGACCCAGAAGTAGAGGAGGAGAACTCAGCTGTGTATGGATCAACACTTGTATTAAAACAATGAGGACGCAGCAGAAAGAAGATGCTAACGTTCCGGGAATCCTCAGAGATCCTAAGCTTTCAGACAGCACAGCCCAGACACCAGCCTGCTTTATTTATCTGTAACATAATGAAATAAACATGGAAGCTTCCTGTTACTCTCTTGATTCTGCGCTGGCTGTAGGTTACAGACGGTTCTGTGGTGAATATAAGCTTCACTGCGTAGTTCTGCTTTAGTTATTGTCACATTAGAGGAACTATAGCCGGAATTTACCGTGTGCTTTAAACAGAGAATGTGATCTGATCTACAGTGATGCTTTTAATGCTGTCTTCATCATGTTTAACCCTTACAAGACCTTAAAAAGCAGTTACCACCAGAAAGGTTTCAATGAAAGACTAAAACTCAGAGACCCTTTTTCATTATTTAACTTCCTGTCAGTAAGTAGGAGATATAGCTTTTTCAGTAGAACATTTTGAGGAGATTAAATTTAAGATCATCCGTTTGTATAAAGAAGACAAAGTAAAATGAAAATATATGAAGAAAAAAAATACATTATTTTTAAATTTATATTATATAGGACTGCTCACAACCATGACAGTAAAGGAAATCAAGACCTGGTAGACCACCAAAACTGTCCCCCAGTGGATGAACAGTATGTAAAGCTTCTAGAAAGTGGAGAAAAAAAGACTCCACTCGTACTTATGATCTGAAAAAAATCCTCAGGTGCTTTTTTGTCCATTCATGCTCTGTGAAAAGACAACTGCATCTGAAATGATACTCAAGATAAAAATCTAGCAAACAAGCTGCTGGTGGTCAAAGGACAATGGACCAGAGTCCAGACTTCAACACCAATGAATGTGTTTGAGATTATTTGGATTATCAGAAGCAGAAATAACTTCTAGGACTGAACTGGAGGTGTGGAAACATCTCCATATGAATTTCTATAAAAAACTAACAGCAAGTCTCCTGAAAGGAATGGACACTTCAGTAATAACCAGGTGTGGACACATTGTCTGTTTTGAGACTTCTGCCTTATTATTGTTTTTTTCCGGAAATGAAATTAAAACACAAACGAAGGGTGATCTCTGACTTTTGCACAGTACAGCATGTATTTATTTTAGTAATTTTATATTTATAATCTAGCAAAAATATTGTCAAAAGTACTGAAAAACATTGTTTATAAAATGTAAAAGTATTCATAAAAAAATCTATATTTAAATTTTTAAAAAACTTTAAATTTGATGAAAGATATTTTGTTTTGTTAAACGTCAAAACAAACAGATACAACTATGTCATTATAATGAAACTAATTATGTGTAATCGCATTTAATTGCATGATGTTACCTCCTGGGTTAATGCATGGGTGTTTGCCGTTCATGCATATATCTAGTAACAAATGTTTGTTTAGTGACCTGTGGTGGACATTTCAGGGTTAAAATCACATTTGCATCATTTGCGTTATTATGTCTTATAAGCAGTTTTCACCTGCAAGCACCCCTGTCAGTGTGTGTGTGTGTGTTTGTGTGTGTGTGTGTGTCTATAAGCTCAGTAACTCTGCACCAGCCACAAGCAGACTGGAGTTTTAGCCAACCAAGTGCTGATTCATGTAGTCTGAGAAGGGGCAGTGGTGTGCACCCATCGATTGCTCCCTCCGTCAAGGTGGAGCAGGCGTAGGCAATTTAAACGCACTCCCCGCTCATTTTGGTTCCCCTAACAAATACAGGGCCGTCTCGCTGCGCTTTCCCTCAGTAAATAAAGAAGATATCAACAATGACTCTGAATGTAGTGAGCACGGATTCGTGTGCTTTAATGTGAAATGATTGTCAGGTATATGAAATTAAAACTAACAAACCAGGTTCCCCGCCAGGGAAATTCAGCACATTATTAAAAAACCTGTCTCACAGGCTCTAAGCTGTTTACAGGAATTACAAACACTGATTATTGGAAGAGAACTCTGCCAGTTCTTCTCTGGAAACATGGCGAAACGCAGGAAGCAAAATGAGGCAGCAGAAAAGTAAAGTGGATGGGAAGAACAGGGGGAGGATAACAGCTCTCTCTGAGAGCGTTTTATCAGCGTGCACAAAGTACATAAAAACACAGGCCTTATGAAAAATGAATTTCCAAAAAGTCTCTTTTTTGCAGCGTGAGGAAAGTTCGGAGGAAAGTACAGAGAGAAGGAGATCATGTTCAACTCCCCATACGGTGAACAGAGGGCAGCAGTTGTCAGTATTAATGTCCACACATCATATCATATTTCTGATATGATGCTGGACAAAAAGAAAAGGTGCTATGCGGTGCTTGAAGTGGAACTCTCTTTATTCACATGTTGCCATGTGTATCGGCCGATGGTATCAGCAAATACTAATTATTTATTATTAAGCATGTATTAACTACAGAGCTACGTCATCTGGAGGAGCAGGTAAGAGACCTCCCAAGAGATTCAAGAGTTTTATTGTCATATGCACAGCAGATCAGACAGTTACACTGTACAATGAAATTCTTACTTTGCTGTTCCTCCATTCACCAATAGATAAAGATAACAAAAAAAGAAATAATAAAAATAAATACAAAATATACAAAGTATAATAAGTTGAAGTAAATAAAAGTATTTTTATAATTAAAAAATGCAAATTAAAAGTTACGTGTGCTTTTATGTGCAAGTATGAAGAGCAGCAGCCATAAAGTACACGTTGCAAGTAACAAATGTAAACAATAATGTTTTGTGCGAGTGGTGAATGTAAACAGTATTGTATGTAAACAGTGTAAGGTGCAGTTAAAATCAGACCAGTTAAAACCAGCTCAGATAGGAGAGGTTGGAGAGGTAGTGCATGAGGTGTGAACCCCACACAAACAACTGTGGGTCTTCAGTTCACTAACTTGAGAGCTAAATGAGATAAAAGAATGCAGGACAGTCTCCCAGACTGATCATCTCTACCAATGTTATTTATAAAATATTGATATAGGCTGTAACCTTGTCTGCGTCATCCAGTCCCATGAAGTTTTGTAGCTTTTAAAGATGCCAGAAGCCATCTTACCTCCTGTTTCAGGCTAGCATGCAAATAAATAAATGTCAATTAGGTATTAAAAGTTTGATTTTCCTGCAATATTATTTATAAGTCAATATGATTCTTTAGTTTTAATGTTGTCTTTGCTGATGTACTAAATTCCGACATCCAGAACAGAATCTGACTTCCCTTTGTGTGCATGCACATCATTTAGATATAAGGATGCTACAGATTACAATCACAATTTCCATTATGTACTCAAAAGAACAAGAAAGCAATCACAAATAAGGATGAACTCGCAAACCAGATGCTTGCAAAACTAAAAGATCAACGAGTTTTAATAAGCAGGAGAGAGTCAGTCTGTACACTTGCAACAGTAAACAACAGAACTAAGAAGTACTGAATCTACATAACCAGAAAAAGAAAGACAAAGCCAGAGCCAGGATAACAAACAAGAGTCGAACAAAGCAGAGAAGCAAAAAAAGCTAGGCTTACACAGTGGAACAGAAAGTGCAATGAGAGTGTGTGTAATACTTTACAATATATATAGACAGGATGGTATATATACATACAGGTGCAATTAACAACAGGTGACATTTACATTTATATTTACATTTGGGTAAAACCAGGCACCTGGCGCTGATGTCATGAGGGGGTGCATCATGGAAATTGTGGCTCGTGGCTGAGATGGAGGCGGGAGGAGAACTTAGAAGTGTGATATTGCGAGTGTAATCTGTAGCATCCATATGCCTGCATGATGCATGTGCACACAAAGTCAGATTCTGATTTCAGCTCATCAACACAATGCACATGTACAGATGTCTAGGAGGGGGGCTTGTACTTACAACAGTGGTGTAAATTGCAATGTAGGGAGACCCCAAGACCATTTACAAAAACGGATCTGTACTAAAGTATCATCTATTGAAAAAACTCATCATGGAACCAAAAGCAGTTCTTCCCTCTGAAGAACCCTTTTTGGTACCTTTATTTTTAAGAGTATACAGTCTGCCCGACTGCAGGTGAACAGAAGAACTGGAGACAGACAGGAGGACAATAGACGTGTCGCTTTCTGAAAACAGTGCTGGTTTTATGACTGACTTTCTGAATTTTATGCTTGACTTACAAACTTTTCACTTTAGGTTCCTGGAACGCTGCCACTGAGCGTATGCCATCAAGGTCTGTGCATTGTAATGATTTGGACTCGTCTTCAGGTGGTATAAATAGCGCTGTAAAAAAGAAGAGAGTTCATTGGCTTTTATGTGTCCCCTTGGCAGTGGGTTTTGTGGAAATCGAGGGAGTTAAAAGGAAGGACACTTGGCGAAGCAGAGATGGTTGGCGCCTCAATTAAAATCCGCCTGAGCTGGAACGCTCTTCTTTCGGTCTTTATCTTTTAATCAGTGGCTTTCTTGGGCTTGGGTTGTGTGTCATCTCATGTGTACACAAGTAGGTACAGAAAAGACGCTTCTTGCTTTGCTGCTCGCATTGAACCACACTGTACTTGGCACTCTTCCTACAGGAGAATGACAGAGAACTACTAAGACCCAATGCTACTCATTACACACACAGAAACACTGGTGAACACTAGTACTATATGGATGTGACCTTATATACGCACATAACTTTTATGGCACTTAGCCATGTGCAATAAACTCAAAATGCTAGGAAACTCATTGTCACTCATGAAAAGCCATAATCATATGCATAAACCCAACAAGCACTATAAATCTGGATCTTAAAGAACACCACGTCTAACACCAGCAAGTATCCTTTCTCGTAACGTCTTTCTTGCCGTTAGAATGAAGAGGGAGACCAGTTCAGAGTATAATTTTAATACTGAGATGTTCTGGGAGCGCTCAACCCTGGTCCGGTCTGAACATGGTCTAACTTCAACCTTGCAAACACACTGTATTTAAGTCCAAACTGTCAATAAGTCCACCTGCCTTGACCCGTCAGGCCAGATCACTATCTCCAAGGCTTAGGGCTAGGACAGGATCTGCAACAACAATCTTGTAAACCCTATGGCATTCAGTGTGTCATCAGTGATTGATTACTATGCAGGTATTAAGTGACTTTTTCGTCTCTGCATAAGATGTAAGTAGAGCCATTCAGAGTGATTTGAATTGAAATATGTCATTCTAGAGAACATTGAAGAGACATTCACCGTGGTAACTATAGAAACAAACATCTAAACAACAGAATGCCTTTCGATTTACCTCACTGAACATTATTACAGTAAATACAAGCCCTAATGCTTAAGACCTTGTTGTACAATAGTTCAGATGTAATGCTTTGGGCTTAAAAGTATTTTTAAAACATACTTTTATTTATTGTTATTTATTTATTTCATTTATTGTGTTTCATTTGAAGTAGAGTTAAAGCCATTAAATATAAATGTATCATTTTTCAGTGACAGGAAATAGGAGCTTCAGCTAAATATAATATTAAATATTCACTTGTTAGTATGTTCACTATTTGCCTTTATTTCAGCTTTCAGTCTTTCCAGGAGACTTCCAGGAATATTTTTCCACACATCCAAGTCTTGGAATTTGGTTGCATTTTATGCTTCTGGTTACTCAAATAATCCTGATGGAACCTTACTATTTGTTTTGGATATCCAGTGTTGGTACTGCTCTTCTGTTTTCCTTTTCTATCAGTCTATCGGCAGCTATACATTTATCTATGTTAGACGCACATGTGAAAGAAACTTGTAAGGCAGTTAAGGGGAGTTTGGGTAGCTGCTTGTGTGAATGTTAGTGTTTGTCTAAAGGGAAACAATGTCACTGACTCCTCTGTGAACAGCTTGTGTTTGGCAGGTGCAGCTGAAACTGGTTGGTTTTAAGATTGTAAGCACAGAAGAGTTGTTGTGGTAGTAGTGTGCACAAAAGTAAAGAGTAGATCAATTAAATACTGATAGATTTGAAATAATACTTGGTGTTGGAGGCTTTTGTCTCTTTTTTTCATGTTAAAAAAAGTCTTAGGCATTTAAGCTCATTGTTTAAATCCCTTTATCTCAGCAATAAGTGTATTTTCACCAGTAAGAACACCAGATATCATTAGAACAGATATAAATAAGCAAACATACAATGCAAAGCAGTATGAATATCTTATTTTAAAGGAAGCAGATAACATCTTGTGCACCAGTTTGAAGAACTGTTTTGAATTTCTCCTGGAAGCCCCGGACATTACATGAATTTATTCAAATCCTTAACCAGCAAATCTTGATTTAGCTTAATGAAGTACTGAGTAGTCAAAGCATATATTAGATAAAAAAAAGATAATACTGGGTTGTTTCCACAAAGAAAAACTTGGAATGGTTAAATAAACACACTGACATATGAAAAACCATTACCTACTGTATTAATACTATTTGAATGTTTAAAAATAGCAACTATCTTTCCAGACAGCAAAACTCTGTTGTCCCCAAGTGCCCAAACCTTTGGCACAGTACTGTACATTTTCTGCTCTTTTCCAACATTGAAAAATGCATAACTTGTACTTAATGACCCCTCTGACTGGAAAATAACTAAAAGAAAGAGTGGTTTTGCACAGTACTGGGGTGTAACAATCTGAAGCCAAGGCCAAAGATAGCAAGTCTGTTGAGCCCTCATTATTATTATGTCATTCCATGTAAAGTTAAGTTTACTTCAGTGTTTCAAATAGTAAGTTACTTAAACCTGGATTGGTTTCCCCAAACTTTTCTCATTCAATTCTGAATTGTTGTGTTTCTCTATCATGCATCAGTTCACACCAAAACACTCTTTAACAGTGACTGTGCTCCTCTCAATGAAAAATTCCACAGAACTGGTGTTGAATTTTGAAGTCATATCAAAAAAGAACCACTTTTGGTTTCCACAGGATCCTTTTAATAGATATTTATAGAGGAAGTACATAAGGAACCTTTTTTAGGGCTCAACAACCCTCCAAGGTAACTGCACATTCAAGCCCAGAACCTTACTGGAAGGCTGATTTGTTCATGTTCGCTACTGTAAACTGTTGGGTCACCGCTCTGAAACTAATACGTGAGTCATGTGGTTATGAGAGTGAGGAACTGAGGTATGGAGATCAGTGTCCTAGATCAGTGACCAAACGGCAACTTCTAAAAGATCTCAGGGCTTTTTCCTGCTCTGCTGCTTTTGGAGGGCTGTGTGGGCAGACATCTGGAGCGCACCTCTGTCTCAAAGCGAGCACAACCAGGCAGATGGGCCAAAGACCTGCTGCTCAGCAAAGGGCATCAGCTAACAACCACACAGCCCGACCTGTCAGCCCTATCTCAGCAGCCAGAGACAGAGAGGGGAGGCTGGAGGGAGCCAGCGAGATGGAGAGATTCATTAGAGTTGAGGTTGGGAGAGAAATGAACAGGTGTACAGAAGATGATAGATTGAGGGCTGCTAGCTAGAGTTTGAACTGTGCAGAGCCCGGAGCCTTATTTTACCATGATAATAAGGGAGACTGCAGGAAATTCATTCAAAACCCATAAACTGGGTGTTAAATGTGTCCAACTTTTTTGAGTAAGCGAAGAGCGTTTTAAATGGGACGTGTCCAATAAAAAAATCCCTGAAATTTATTTCAACAGTGCATTTCAAAGTGCAAGAGAATCTGTAGGAAGCAATAAAAGACAGTATAAACCCAGTCCAGCATGGTGGAGCAGATCCACTACACCTCATTATTATTTGTAACAGACATGTGGTTTATTAGCAGTTGGCAATCTGCACGTCACCATGGCCGCTGTGACCAAGCGACACGATCTCAGTGTTGTGCAAACATGTGTTGCCATCTGGCCCACTGTACGTGGGCTATTGTAGTCAGCACCCAGGCTGCCAGGATAGGGAACACAATTTACTGCTGAAGACTGCACAAAGGCCCTCTGCCAGAAACCTCTTCAAACTCACAGCATTTACAATTAATGAGCACAGATCACAGCAAGTTTAGCAGCTGACTAGAACGGGTTTGAAGGAAACATATTCTATAAAAAAAAAGAAAAAGGAAAAAAACGATCTGTTCCAAATCTGCTGTAAATATCAAGCACCTCGATATATAGCACAGCTTGGCGAAGGTGTCATGCTACAGAGTGGAGGCAGTGCCTGAAGTAATGTGATTTCGCTGCAGTCGATATTCAGTGCACCCATCCTGTGATCCAGCGTTTCGCACTTCATCAACAGTCACATTCAGTACTGATTTGCAGTTCGCTCCATTTGGATTTCACAATATCTGGTGTCATGTCTCTCTTCTGCTACCAGCTTCCTGTAGCTGCCCCGCATCAGATTTATAACCGTGACGCTCGCCTACAAGGCCAAAAATGAATTGACCCCTCCCTACCTGATACCAGCAGTCAAGTCCTGTGCCGTACTTTAAGCCTGTTTAGTTTAAGTCACGACTGTACACGCAATTCTTTAAATTGCATGGAAGGTGGCAGGGCGAGCTTTCCCTGGCTGTCCTCTTACTGCTTACTGTCATCAAACCGCTCTTTCTTTAAATCACACTTAAATGGGCACTAATCTTATATCATTTACATCTTTGCATTTTGAAAAACTTAACTCAACTGAATCTCACTAGGTTTTCAGTTCTGACACCAGTTTCTTAGCTTAGGGCCTAAATGTACAAGCTTAAAGAAGCCATTTGTAGGATGACAATTCATACCCTAAACAACAGGGGGCAACATTACACCAAATTTTCGCCAATGCTAAACAAGTTCTGATGTCCACTCCTATTGTAAGAAACAAGGAAATGCCCAGTCCTTCCTTCTCAAAGTTAGCATTAACACTTGTTTACTTACTTACTACTCTAGAACTAACGTTACAAGTTCCGGATCCCTTTACTGGTCAAGAGGAAATCCAACTGTAGATAGCAACACCAGTGTTGTTCGCTGTTTGAGTGGACAGTGGTGGTCAAAATGGTCAATTGCCAGGAGCTTCAGTAGCAATTGTTGTATTTACTGATCCTTTCATCAGCTTCCTCTCCTTAAGTGGAGTACAAATACCTTGTCAGGTTAAGGTAGTTTTCTCTTGCCCTGGACTCGTTTTTGTTTTAAGAGTGTTTGTACACCGACTCGGCCACTGGTTTCCCTAAAGTTAGTCTCCGGTGCCTCGAGATCAACTACCATTTACCAGTCATATCTATTTAGATTCTTCTGTCTGTCAGTCAAGCAACTCAAGAACAAATCTTTGCATCTGTTTGTGTTTAATTTAGCCAGCTGGCACTGACGCTGGTTGGATTCATTCAGAGCGGGCACTGAACAGCAAGAAACTCAGGCCGCTGATGCACGATCTGAAAAACTGAGAAAACTTCACCACATCTAGTTAAATTTAGAAATAGACTATTGGAACCATATTCTTCACTTTCAATCCATACTGCACTTGTGTTTGTAAGTGAGAAAATATCACCACCAGAAAGTGCAGACTCAAACCTGCCATTACGGAATATAAATTACATGCAAATGTAATACTGTGATCACAATAACTATGTGATTACCTATGTAATTACTCCATTTAATTAGTACGGCAAAATTTAAGTAATCACTATTGTAAGCATTCATTCTGTTATCCCAGGTAAGGTTTTAAAGACCAGGAAATTTTGACTGACCAAGATTTTTGGTCATACTTTATTTGGGTGGTGCCCTATACCTACTCAGTTCAGCTTTAGGAGTAGGTATAGCATTTGCCTGGATGTTATCGTTAGATTTAATCAAATCTTTCCCACTCAACTTCAAGTTCAGTTGCATTTAACAGATGTTTAGTTAAATGTTAGTTAAAAAAGTGATACCGATTTCTTCATCCTGTTCTTGACTTCTTGTTGTCACCTCTTAGATTTGGTCTCAAATTGATCTTGACTAGTCATAGTCTTGGACTGGACAAAGATGGTCTTAGCACTGTACCGCTTATTCCTCCCAGAAAGTTCCTCAACACCAAGATACCAGACACTCCTAAAAATAAACATTCCTATATGGCCATTGACTTAGAAACACATTTAACTAGTAAACAATTCTTATAGTATTTTTTATTTTTAACTCAAAGAACCAGGCTCTGAAGGGCTCTGCAGGGAACCAAAAGTGGTTCTTATACACCATCGCTCCAAAGAAACCCCTTTGGTACATTTGACTGAAGACTAAGGCTGGGCTAAGAAAGTGAATTCACACAACTTGTTTAATATACTGTACAGTGCACCAATTTTCAGTGTTTGTTCCACCACTGACATGACTAGAATATACAGGGAAAACACAGCCCCCAGTTACCAGCTCACACTGAGACCCTTGCTGAATAATCATCTCATATTTTCTGCAATGTCCCTGGGCTGCATTCTGTGAAATGAATTTAAGTGTACACCATACAGTGACTATTAAATAAAACCTTCTGAGCCCTTTTCTTGATTTGTCTTCATCAAAAGCACATTTGAGGGCTTGCTCCCGTAAGGCTGAGCTGGGAGTATATCTTTCTTTATCAGGCCTGACAATCTCATCCATGAAAAACAAAACCACTCATTCTCTCGCTGTCATACGGAATCAGCGGAGCTGGCTAAAGATGAGAGGCACTCTCATAAAATGCTGCAATAATACCTAGCCCTTTAGCAGATGAGTCAGTGCTGAAAAGCAGGCAGTTTTCACTTCACTGTTGAAGTGAATACAGCAGTACACGTCCGAATGGGTAAAACTCAAGGTGCTATAAAGGAAAGACGCCACAGAAGAACCACTTTTTTTGGTTCCCTAAAGAAAATCTCAGTGAATGTGTTGAATAACTGTTGTTGTAAATGGGATGATTTGGATGCAAAGAGTGAATAAAATACCTCCTGATATTAGTGGGGTGTTTGGTTTAACAGATCTTCCAGATCTTATTGGCAATGCACTCTATGAACCCTTATATTCTCACTGTTCTGTATTGTTTAAAAAAATAAGTAATAAATTCACACCAGTCTCTTGGGAAATGGGTATTTCTTTCTGATTTACAAAGACGCTATGAGGTGTCCTGGTCATAGTCCAAGTTAATAAGCTAAGGACCAACAGCTTGAACCAGTTTGCTACAGCGCCTCCCTGAGGCAAACCAGTGCGGCATCTGTAGTTTGTTAAGAATAGACAGAATGTCTGGGTGAAGCAGCTAAACGATGGCCATTCCCTGAATTTGTATCTGAGTGTTTTTTTTTTTCTGAAAGTCATAATAAGTTTATTTTTAGGGACCCCTCCCAGAGTTTTAATATTGGGGGTCCAACAGTTTAATTAAGAGGTCGCACCACCAACCTCCACTTACCCCAGGACCCCCTGCATTTTGCACCTTGAGGTTAAAGAACCTTTTAAAAGTTTAAATATCTTTCACATAACCCAAAGGTTGTACTGCAATTAAATGCTTCTTCTAGAACCTTTATTTTTAAGAGTGTATATATGCACAAAGTTTTCGATTATGGTAATAGAGAAGCAAACATTTACTAAGACTGCTTCAGAATACTTCACTTTAATTTCTTACATTGCCTTAGAGAAGCTCCTTAGCAGGGAGGGCAGAAATTATGGAAATGATTTCAAGGGAGAATAACTGTAGCACTGAAATGTAGAAATTGGAAACAGACGCAGCGCGGGCTGTTATATGTCCAAGAATGTGTGGACAGCTGCTGAATCAATGTTTCTTTTGAAATGAAGGCTATTAATACAGAGTTCCTCTGTTTACTGCACTAACACTCTCTACTCTTCTGGGAAGACTTTACGGTAGATGTTGGAACATTACTGTGGGAATTTGATTGCATTCAGCCAAGAGAGCATTAATGAGGTAGGGCACTGATGCTGGATGATTAGTTCTGGACCACTCTTACTGGTCACAGAGGTATAGGATAGAGCTCCATCCCTCCAGAGAATGGAGTTCCACTGCTCCAGAGCCCAACACTAAGGCTTTATACTACTCTAGCCAAAGCTTGGCATTGGACATGATGGCCATAGGCTCATGTGCAGCTGCTCTAGAGCATTCTATTCCAGTGGCGATGCTTTTTTTTGTAAATAGAGGTTATACAAGACGTGTGCAACTGAACATCATAGTCAACAACGGCAGCTTAAATCTAAACTCACTAATCAGACAGAGCGTTTTCTTCCAGAAGCTGAGCAAAGTGGATGCAAAGCATTACAGCAAAGAAACGCAGGAAAGTTGAGCATGCCTTAAGTTGTCAATGCTAAAAGAATTCAACAGATACACTGGCTTATAATGGCGTCCAGTATAAGAAGGTAGCTCTAGCTTCAGAATGTAGATGTGCATTAATGTGTTTGTGTGCTCCTTCTAAGCTTTTGTTGTTATTGTAATGCCTCTGCCTCAAACTTGCTTCATTAATTTATACTTTGACAGTGATATTAGTTCCGTAGTTACTCTGTCTGGGTCTGCGCTGGATCAGCATGAGATTGGTTGAAATTGTGGAGCCACCCGGTGAGACAGGTGACGTGCCCATATAGGGGATCTGCACAGTAAAGAAGCTGTTAATAGGCTGCAGAGCGGCGAGAAGAAAGCCTGAGGAGACCACAGCCATTTGCAAATTAGACAGATTCGCTAGAGATACGACTAGTTGCAGCTCACTGATCAAAAGGAATTTTGACAATGACAGATACACCATGCCGTTTCAAACAAACACGGTTTAGACAAGGATGTTGCATTGCGTGGCCGGACAATGGGGCGCATTTGTCAGTATATTCTGATGAAAAATAGATGTTTTGATCACAGAGCACACATACACTGATTAAAGCCTTTCCGAGTGGCTTCCACACAACTAAGAAGAAGGGAAGGTACAGTTGAAGTGAAGCTACGAGCACGCCGGCCAGCAATTATGTGGACATCTTGGCCTTTTTGCGCTGCCATTGCCTGATTCTAAAATAGCGCTGCAGAAAGGTCAACGTTGTCAGTGACAGAGTTATCACAGTAGATGAATGTTGAGTACATGCACCGAACAGAGTAATGCAACCAAAGTTATGGCATTTTAACATGTTCATCATTTCCATGTGAACATATTAATTTAGGGACCAATGTTTTATTTCTTTAATTTCTGGCCAGAAGGACCACAAAGTTTTAAAAAAACATATACTTAACAAGAAATTACACCAAATCTTCTTACACAGTATTTAGAGTGTCCACCTTTTGCCTTTACCGCAGTCTTGCTTTCAAAGAAATCCGCAGGGATACTTTTCCAATACCTCAGTTTTAGAAGTTGGTTGCATTTTCTGTTTCTCAAGTAATTCCGAACACATATTCAATAATGTTGAGATCTGGACCCTCAGATGGTGGCCCCTCTATTGTTCTGAGAAGGCAAGCAGCTTGTGTAACTGATAAACTTGTCTTTATCGTATAAGCAATGTGCTTAGGGTCGTTATCTTGCTGTAGAGTGAATTTACTCCATATCCATTGTTTTCCAGAGTGTACTGCATAATGCAATACATACTGTTCTAATGGTGACTGTTTGGGTGGTCTTGTACAATTGTTATGAGACACATTTCCTCTATAACTTGTAATATATATATTTTAAACTTTAGTTTTAAAAGCTTTTTTAGGGGGCGCTTTAAGCCCCCCTCATGGACAACTGTACACATGCTTTTGTTAATGAATGAGCTAAAGCAAACAGAATCCTGACTCCCCTTTAGGTGCACACGCATCATAGAGGCATATGGACATTCCAGATTATACTTGTGATTTTGGTTGTTGTATATGTGTAAATACAAAATTGTGAGCTGAACCCTGAGAGTCAGGAATGACTCAGAACAGGCTACAGGCCTGGTGAATATTTAAAACAAAGAAAATATTTGGATGCATCTACTGCTGTTGATGAGGCATGTGAGTTCAGCATAACCTGCTCAGTTGAAAACAGTGTTTCTATCAAAGCTTCACTTTTGCAGCACAGTTCTAGCACTTCTCTGCTGAGAGCACACACACACACACACACACACACACACACACACACACACACACACACACACACACACACACACACACAGAGCCCGGGAAACTCAAAACTTCTTACTGACAGTCAGGCAGAGGGCACAGGTGCTTCCGGAGAGTCTTTCATCTCTGGAGCTTTATCACTTCCCACTTTTTCACAGGATGATGTTTCACAGGCCAGCAGCGGCCCACCACTCAGCAGGAGGAAACAGAATGGGAGAACAGAGGAAAACCTCTGAAGCAGAAAGTGTAACCTCCTGTCATAATGTTTAACGTTCCATTAAAAAGCAATCAAAAGAAATGATTACATTTAGCCATGAAAGAAGTAAAAGATCTTTTTAAAATGATAAAATTAAATTGACTGAATAACTGTGCATTTCCAGGATGACTTTGCACACAATAGACTTTGATTGTGACTGTGATATTCAGTGTTGGGTACCTTACTTAAAATAAAAAAAAACAGTTAAATATATACTACGCTGAATGCAGACACTTGAGTTGTGTAATCCGATAATGATTTAAATCATGATGTCCCCAAAATACTATGACCACTGGGCCGGAGCACCTTTGAAACGACAAGGTCTATGGGGTCAGCAGTGCTAATGCAGGATTTTGGTGCCACATTCAACACCGTGACCTGACAACACAACAATCTGACCTGTCACAAACTTGATGATCAGGTTCTACACTCATCGATCATCAAGTCCATCCGCACATCATCCATAACAATCTGGTTTGGTTCCTCTGCCTCACAAGAACAAGCCAAACTCCAGCACCTAGTCAGGGCCGCAGAGGTGATCACTGGATGTAGTGTGCCAATGCTTCAGGACATCTACAACAGCAGGGTGATTAAGTGTGCTGGCAAAACTGCAGCTGACCCCTCATATCCTGGACATTACCTCTTCCAGGTACTTCCTTCTGGTAAAAGACATTGGTTCATCAAAACCTGCACAAGAAGACATGCTAACAGCTTTTTTCCCCAGAGCTGCAGATTGTTAACCTGCATGGACACCTTACTTTAAACTCTAAATCTTAACTAAATCAACAAACCTCTCATACTGTATTACAGTAACTCCACTGTAACAAAAGATAACACAATTTTACAGATGTAAAATTTTCTTAACCATTCTGTAATATTTCATATAATATTCTCAACTGTTCCAAAGTCTTCGGCACCTTGTTAAAAAACTTTATCTTAACAGTAAGTGTATTTTCACCAGTAAGAACACTAGATATAATTAGAACAGGTAAGCGTAAGCATAAATATAATACAAAGAATAATAAATATCTTATTTTGAAAGAAGTAAATAAAGTCTTGAGCTAGTTCCAGGTTTTTCCTGGATGCCCTAGACATTGTATGAATATATTCATTTCCTTCACCAGCAATTTCAAATTAGCTTAATGAAGTACTAAATAGTAGACAAAGCAGGTATTAGATAAGAACTGCATTTTATCATTTTTTATTCTTCTACACTTTTCTATGTTTTGCATTTCATTTTATTTTTTTTTTATTTTTGTTACTAGTCTATGTGCAATCAGCTGTTGGGTGCCCAAGACTGATTGATGGATCATTTTTAAAACACTTATGTATACATGTTTAATTGGAAGAAGGTCTCACAACACACAGTGCATTGCATTCTGCTGCATATGGGGCTGTATAGCCGCACACCGCTCAGAGTGCCCACAGAGAACCCACATTCACTGTCAAAAGTGACTACAACCGGCATGTGCCCATTGGAACTGCACCTTGGAGCAATAAAACAAGATTGCCTGGATGGTCACATCATGTGGACAGCCAGGTACACGTGCACTGTTCAGGGAAGTGATGACTCTGTGATGAGCTGTGCGAAGAACAAAATTCTGGCACTTATGTGAACGTCAATTTGGCATACATCACCTGCATTAATATCGCTGCAGGTACATCACTTAATGGAGGTGATATTCCCCAATGACAGTGGACTCTTTCAGCAGAATGATACGCCCAGCCACCCTACACACATTGTTCTGGAATGATCTGAGGAACATGATCAGAGCCTAAATCAATACTTGGGTAAAATACTGATACATTTCAATGTAGAGGTACCTTCATCTAAAACGACTTGAGTAAAAGTACAAAAGTAACAGGTCAAAAAATCTATCAGGACAGGAAATGAAGTTTGTGTAGTTTGTATATCCATATTTTTCTTTTCTTAATATTTTGGTTTAAAATAAATACTAAAAGCTAAAAGTCCATATTCACAAAGCAGTACAGATGTTGTCAAAACTTATTGACATTAAACACAAAACAAGGAATTGAGAACTAACTATAAATGGTTCAAATGGTTGAAAATATTGGTTTTAAAAATGCTTTTAAAATACAGCAGAGTACAAAAACATCAGTACTGTACATGTACATGTAAGTAAGTGTAACTAGTTACTACCCACTTCTGAACATGATACATAGCTAAAGGTATTACCCTGACCTCCAGCTG